>JGVQ01000155.1:0-404355 GCA_001007845.1 Nigrograna mackinnonii
CCCCACCCCCCACCCAAGTGCCTAGGTAGGTAGGTAATTAGGTAACAAGATATAGAAACTAAGCCCTCAGCCTCCTCTCCCAAAGCCACGTATAATCCGCCATAGCTTCTCGAACCCACCGCTCAACCCTACCACCTAATTCCTTTCCAAACTCGCGTTCCCATTTCCCGACTTCCTCGTCAAGTACTAGGCCCTTGCTCGTTTTCCCTTGAACGATGCCGGAGGATGCGAGTAAGGTGTCTTTCATGCGACGTTCCGTGGGGGATAAGGCGGAGATCTGTTCGCTGGTTGCGGCTGGCCAGGAGTATCGGATTAGCGATGGAGAGAGGGAGATTAGGGATGCGTATTTGCGGACTAGGGCGGGGGAGAGTATGTCATCTGCGTCGAGGATTATGGGGGTAGAGTCGTTGGGTTGGACAGGAGCGTTAGAATCCGAGTTTGAATTGGTATCCGAATTGAAATTGGAATTGGAATTGGAATGATGATCTCGAGATGTCGCTGCTGAGATTGGCAAACCATTTTCTCCCCCATCATCCAATTCCTCTCCAAACCCCACAGTCCTCCTCCTCTTTTCTGCCGACACATAGAACGTGTACAATTGTCTTGTCCAATGAAACGTAGTTTCCCAAGACTGCGTAGCGCTAGACGCGAGCACAGTTTCCAATCCCTCATTATCGATAGCCGTGCGCAAAAGTGAAGGGAACGTGAGTGCCGGATGGCGAATTAAGAACGTTGGGCGCCAGCGCAGGAGAACTTCATCTGGGAGTGCGGTTTCGTTTAGTGCGGATCGGGGGTGGGGTTTAGGTTGGGAGTATCTGTTTATGCCTCCTGTCGTGGATAAAGATGTGGATGTGGATCCTGTAACAACACTCCACGGCGTCTCTTCAACGCCATCAATTCCCCCCTTAATCCCAGGATGCAAAAATCTCGTTTCAGAAACCGGTTCAACAAGCCAATTGACATGTTCCTTAACAAAAGTCCCCTTGTCCAATTCCTCAGCTTCAGCCAAAAACCCCTCGACGGCTTCCCAGGAAGATTGGAATGCGTCGCGAACGGCGTCGCGTTCTTCGTCTGTCCATGTTGAGATTGGTTTTCCGGCTAGATGGTGCTGGAAACGTTGGATGGTGGGTAAGAGGAAGAAGTAGCCGTCGGAGGGCTGGTGGCGGTGGATGTTGGGTTGGGCGGGGAGGTTGAGGATTTGGATTAGGAGGTGCGAAGATGTGCGGGGGAGGGTGAAGAGGATGTTGTGTTTGGGTTGGGGTGTAGGGGAGGAGGATGAGGAGAGTGAATTTGGATGTGGGTCTGGTGTTGTCATGATTGGGAAGGTGGTCGTATGCCCGCCAGGTCTATGGGTGTGGAGGGGTATAGTAGGCTGGTTCTGAGAGCTGGGGCTACGCTTCAGACGCGTGGTACAATGGACAGACTCTATATAAATACTGTTTCGCCTTGGTTGATGCTCTTGTCGACGGCTCCAGCGGCTGTCGTCCAGGGCGTCGCGCTGCGTTGTTGAGGGTCGAGAATGCTGAGGTGCGATTAAACTATGAAGAAACCTCACGAGGCTAGCGATGAAATGGAGTGCGGAGGGACCGAGAGCGCACCGGCAATGTCAGAGTACACCTGCATTTACATGTCGATCGGACCTTGTGACGACTTGTAGGGCACCGCGTAGGGCACGTCGTGGTCATTGGACGGGTCAGTCCACCTCACCGCCCAACCGCCCCGCATCTCGGCGAGCACGCAATTATAGGAAAGATTTCGTATGCATACAAAAAGAAATTACTGCTGCAGCCTTAAAGAGGACACTTGGAAATTCTCGAGTAGTATGGTGACAAAATTGTTAAATTGTTTTTAAACACGCTCGTACGCTCTAAAGTCTTGATGATGATGGTGACCACGATGCTCAGATTGGATCAGGGAATGCTCGCTCAGAAAAACGTTGATGAATGAAATTAACGCGTTCAAGTAGATCAAAGGAATAACTAGTGGTGGTACACGCCCCGCGAAAGGTGCAGAGGCTCACAGCACTGGATCAAAGCGAAGCGAAATTTTGCGGAATGACAAAGTCAGAAAAAAAAAGGGGGGGAGGGACAAGGGCAAACCGCGAATACAAATACAAAAATCAGAATCCTGCGGGGCGAAACCAAAGAGAAGGGGGTATTTTCAAAAACCGTGCCAGAGAATTTCCATCATTCGTGAGATACCATCATACCCTGTATGCCATTCATGCCGTTTATGCCGTTTGATGAGTTAGTTTATAAGGTCAGACCACGCTATGCCGATGCACTATCCAACAGTCGCGGTAAGGGAGAGAAGAAACAAATGCAAAGAAAGAAGAGAAGAGAATAAGGAACATTATCCATGCATCTAGGGGCCATCCCAATCGTGATCCAGAGTACTCCGATAAATTCAAGCGTAGATGCGGCATCAGATATTGTAACCGTCCCATCCTCGGCCAATGATCTTCTCGAGAACATGGACGACGGCATCGACAAGCTCTCCGTGTCCGTCGCCACCATGGCCAGAGCCGGTCGTGGCTTGCCCGGCGCCGATGACACTGTCTCGAGCCTCTTGCGCGCTGGTCCGAAGTCGCATCTTGACCCATCGCAATAGTGCAGCACAGCCATGTTGCCACTGCGCAACATCGCGAGGCCATTGCGGTACGATGCCGAGCAACTCGAGTTCGAGCATAGCATTGTTGAGGAAGTCCATTGATATAGTCGTAATCTCCGAGTGCAACATACTGTTCGAGGTGGGAGGGGGAGCTGGCGAGGATTGCACGGTTGGCATGAGGCCTAACGCGGTAGGGTGTGTAGGGTTGGGCGATTGCCCAGACTGCGACATGGTCGCTGGGAGGTGAGTGGGTGTTGAAGGATAGTGAGTCGAAGACGGATTGGAAGGGAGAGGGGACTGGGACTGGTATCTTCCAGACTGTATTTGCTGATCCTTGATGCGGTTGTGCGCCGCGACGGTGATTGCCCAAATGACAAGTGAAGAGATGTAGAGACCCATGTCGGCCCCAATCTCGAGTCGAAGGGACTGAGCTGGAGTGAGCATGGCGTGTTGCAAAATATCAATCGCCAACTTGACCGCATCCTTGACCGCATTTCCTTGTGAATCGTTGCCAAAGGTCCAGAGGCCCGATACCCACGTCTTCAGTGTAGTCTTGTGGGTGTGGAATGCGCCTGGAGAAGGGACCTTTTCAGAAAGGATCCAAGACTCTCCAGATACTGCAAGCAAAGCTCGGACGGGAGTGAACTGAAGGAGTTTCGCGGTACGGAGATGGTGCTTAGTCAAGGGTGAGTCGTCAAGGAGGCCGTCGATTGCAGGAAGATTAGCGGACGATGCCGATAAATAGGGTGCGGAATTGCTGAAGTGATTGTAGTGGGCGGCAATCAGGACAAGAGACTGGAAGTAATCAAAGGGTCCGACAGCCATTTCGGGAGTGACTTCGTAAACGTACGCCGGCATGTGGGCGTACTGCTGCGCAGACACTCCCCAGTCGGCAATATCAGTTGCGTCCCATAGAGAAGAGTGTCCAGGCAGGGGAAGGTCGAAGCCAGAGTAGTGGATCATGGACTGTTGCGGCGTGCGAGCTAGGAAAACGGCTTGCTGATATTCCAAGATATAGCAGCAGAGGAGAAGGCGCTGCTGGCTGGCGAGAGTAATCCACCGACTCCATTGCTCGACGTTGATATTGTCTGGTTGACTGAGGGAGGAAATAATGTCATTGATGCCAGAGGTGATAACATTATAGTTTTGCGAGAACTGGAAGCTGTTAATCAAAACGTTCACATTGCCGCGTTGATGATTACCTTTTGGTAAAGGCTCTCGAACCGGGCGGAGAGGGTCGTGCTCGCTCGTCTTGCCCGATATTGAGAAAGGACCTCGACTAGGAAGATGGCCTGGTAGTCGCAAAGTCGTTCAGGTTCGGTCATGACATCTAGGTCGCGCTAGTTGTTGTCAGTCGCTTTCGGTCGCAATCATAAACCACTGCCCAACATCCCCTACTTTGCTAACATACCTTGTTCATTAGCTTGATGCATCGGTCGTGGAGGAGTCGGGATTTGCGTTGGGTGGTGGCGTCGTTCGAGTATTGCATGCCGATGGCGATCATGGCAGCGCGGAGCATCGGCGACCCGTTCATGCCGTCAAAGGTAGCTCGATGCACGACGGGAAAAGAGGGGTGAAACAGTCTCCAGTAATTGTCAAGATATTGCTCAGAGTAGGTATTTGCGAGTTGATTGCCCATACCGAAAGACTGATGTTCTGGGGGGAACAAGGCTGCTTGCTCCTCCTCATCCCTCTGTGCCATTGACTTTGGACCAAAGGTGCCAAAGCCAGACATGGGATCAACTCCCGCCGCCATGGGTACGCCAGTGGTCATGGGGTACGAGGTCGAGTTCATGTACGCCATACTAGCAGGGGCGGGGCTCTTGTCGTTGGACGTCCATGTGAAAGCCATGGTGGACGTCGCAGAGGTGGGTGAGCGGGACGGGTAGCCCCAAGGCTCGATCAAGGACGCGTTGGACGACGTGCGGGTTCGGTTCGCTCCAGCAGCGTACGGTCCGTTCGCAAACATGTTGGCGTAATCGACGGCTCCTGGGATCGGCGATGCGTATCCGCTCGAGGACGAATTGTAGTTTGGAGGGCTGAAGGGGTCGGTCCAGGTGATGCCCGGCTGAAATCCTGCGTCGACCTGCACCGGAATGGTTACAGATTCCTGACGACTAGAGTAGTGCCTTTGCTTCATATGACTAGGGAAGAGGTCAGCAGCCGCACGACTTGCATGGGAGATGACATGGAATGAGAGGAAAGGAAATGAAGACAAGATTGATGACCGATGCACTGTTGAAAACTCACTTGGGAACAGACTTGGGAGTAGGTTTGGACTTTGGAGAAGAACGGGCATGACCGAAAGCTGAAGAGGGAATCGGAGGGGTACGAAACTGAGTTGAAGTATACCTTGCATTGGTCCCCGACTCCGGCAGTGGTGAGATATTCTGCTGCTGGTAGTACGGCGACTGCTGTTGAGGAATGGTGGTTCCAATGGTCGGTTGCAAAGCCACCGACGCTGATACTTGGGCATCTTGCTCTGCTGCGCTGCCTTGGCTAAAGAGCGAGGCACGTCGAGAGTCCTTACCCATTTCATTGCTGCTATACTCAGCATTTGCCGGATAGGGAGCGAAAGGAGAGCGCTTACTGTCGTTCCTGGTGTCTCTGCAGAAGGTCGACTCTATAAAAGGTCTTGCCGCACTCTGGGAACTCACACACCAATGCATCTTCAGTAGCATGGTTCTTCTGGTGTCGTCTGGAAGAGGTCAGTGGGTTGTTGTTGTGGTGGTGAGTAATGGAGCCGTGGAAACTAACCTCAGGTGCTCTGCGCGAGTATACGACTACGTTACGGTCAGTAAGTAACCTGCGCCAACGGCTCTAACAATAGGAAGAAAGTGGGAAGTGGGAGGCTGCACATCTGCGTAGCTGAAGAATACAACATCAAGAGGCGTTGAGACGTATTGCTCAGCTAGCCCTCGTGCGCGATGGAGAGAGGAGGTTGCAGGCAAGCAGCTGAAGTGGTGGGGGGAGGGCACGCGAACGACGACATATAAAAACTCACCCTTCCACATTCACAATTGTGGACCTTGAGGCCCTTCTTCGCCTTACTGATGCGACCGGTCCTGGTGTAGTGGACGGCCATCTCTGGGGACATCTGGGTTGGGCTGGCGGAGCGCTGCATAGTAGAGCTGTCGCCACGGGAGGAGGAAGCCTGGGGTGCGTAGGAAGAGTCGTCGCTCTTGGAACCTGGGCGGCGACGAGAAGAGGTGGACTTTGTCCCGCCGACACGATCATCCGATGACTGGGAGTTGTTGCGACGGCGACGGCGGAGGAGGGAAGAAGTGGGTGGAGGTGGAGTGGTGCCTTCGAGTTGGTGCTGGTGCTGGTGCTGGTGCTGGTGATGGTGCTGGATAGTTGAGGCCAATGGGCGGCCGCCTGTCTCACTGGGATTCGACATAGCTGACAGCGAGCGGCGAGGGACAAGTATATATCCCAAGCTTGAGGGGGAGGGGGCGGGAAGGATCAGTGAGCCTCAAGTGGAGACGTTGAGTACAGGATTGGGGGAGCTCGAGATGGGGGTTAGTCGGCGAAGGGTCCAGATCCGGTAGTACAGCAGACGGCTATGGGCTAACGTTCATGTCTTGGAAAGCTGCAGGCAGAATGGGCATGGAGGAGAAATAGGCGGGCTTGGGATGTGGGATTGGGGGACGGAAGCGCAGTAATGAATGAAGGAGACAGATCGGGGAACCAGGGAAAGAAGCGAGACGTGTGGCAGGCTGTCCAGAAGGGGATCAGAGCCGTTCCAAATCGGGTGCTCTGACGATGTATGCAGAGTGTGGATGGGATGTGCGATGGATGAGGTGTGGTGGAAGTGGTGGTGGTGGTGGTAGTGGAGGTGGTGTGTGCTGCGCCAGCGGGAAGGAAAGCTTTTGCTGGAGGAAGAACTGTAAATATCTGCGGGCTGTGTCTGAAAGCCAAGCAGAGAACAGAGGTTGATATTAGTGCCAGACAGAGATGAGAAAAGGCAGCGAGCAGCAAGATGAGATGCAGCAGCGGCAGCAGCAGAAGCAGCCCAGCATGCAAGGTCCGAGCCGCCCTGTGCTATTCACACGCTGAGGACTAAGGTCTGGGACATGGGGAGACATGGGACAAGGGACAAGGATCTTGTTGCTAGGGGAAAAGAAGAACGACTAGGGGGGGTGGTGGTGGTGGTGGTGGTGGGAGAAGAGGCAGACAGAGGGGAGAGGAGGAGAGGGTAGGTAGCGGAGAGGAAGAGACTGAGAGAGAGAGAGAGAGAGGAGACAGGGACAGGGACAGAGCCAATGGCAGTGCAGCGGCGGCTCTGGCTGGGGTGCTTTTGACGATCGAGCACAGGTCGGGCGTGAGCAAAAGCTTAAGCCCCCTTTGGGGACGGGGGGGGGAGGGTAGGAGGGAGAGGAGGGAAGGCAGCGGCGTGGGACGAACGGTTCCAGTAGCCGCAGAGGACAGGGAGCCATCCGAGCACCCAAAAATGGAGGTTGTGGATGAGGTGGAATTGGCATGGGCTTGGACATGGACATGGACATGGGCAGAGGGATAGGCGTGGTGGTGCGTGTGGTTTGTGCGTGAGTGTGAGAGTGAGTTGTGGTGGCTTCGGGGGGCTCTGCGCTGTGAGTGGGCAAGGAGAAGGCAGGCTGCGGACGGACCGTTCCCGCAACAAACCATCGCCTCGAGCGGTGCTTTGGTGCTTTGGTCGCTGTGGTTAGTAAAGGTGTGTGTTGCTAAGGTGGGAGAGGCTTGGGCCCGGAAGAGAGATGGGCTATGGCTATGGTTGCTAAGGTTAGGGCTAGGGCTATGGCTGGGGCTTGGGGCTTGGGGGGATAGGTATGGGTCCATCTTAGGCCATGGAGAGTAGGAAGAAGAGGGAGAGGGAGAGAAGGAGGGAACAGACGATGCAGGCATGGCATGGCAGGCATGGCAGGCAGGGCATGGGCGGACGAGGAGCAAAGCCAAAGCGTGGTGGAGCCATCCATAGGGAAATCAGAGAGAGAGCAGAGAGGGTGCGCGGCCACGCCCGAAATAGCGCGACGTTGTGAATGGCTCCAGCCGACTCAGCCCTCCTGCGCCAGCGCCCCCCCTTCCCTGTCTGCTCTTCTTCTGCTCTGTCTTCCCACACGCTCACTCACACGCTCACACGCACACACGCACACGCACCCCTTCATGCCCCCCAGCCTGCCGCTTACCGCCCGTGGCATCACGACATGCTGCTGGTCCACGCCGGCCAGGGGGGACGGGGAGGGGTGGAACGGGGTCCTGGCGCGAGGCTCGCCGTGAGATGCGGTCATCGACAGAGGCCCGTAGTCGTCCAGAGGCGCCTGCGACTGCCTGAGTGCTTGTGAGAGGGGTGGATGCTACCACCACCACCGGCACATCTTCGATAGGCAAGCAAAAGCAGCGCCAGATGCCCTGGGGTTATGGGCACAGAGTATGGGCATGTCATGCAAGCCGACGCTGACTGACGACGATAATGCCCGACGCCTGCACTCTTGATGCGCTTTGCTGCTGCTGCTGCTGCTCAGTGATCTCAGTGGTGATGGGCGCCCGTGCTCGGCGATGCTCTATGATATGCGCGGCTTCGGCTGGGCTTGGGGATGCTGGGTATCCTCTCGCGCTCTCCTCTCGATACTCTCTCTGCTGCTGCGCTTCTGCTCACCATTGCACAGAGGGTGAGAATAGTGGAAATTCAAAAATGGTATCAACCATGCCATCTCATCTCAGGAGCAGTAGTCGAGCACCGACCATTGGCGGGAAGTGGATCATAGACCATGCCCATGATGAGAGCATGGTCCGCGGCTGCAGATGCACAGCTCCCTGTACATTGACACAGTAGCGTATTGTGTCCAGGTGCTCAGTAGTGAATGGTAGCTCAGGTCGCCGTCGTTGCTTGCTTGCACCCTGGGAGGAGAGACAGAGAGAGTCCGTCCTGCTGTTTGGTCTTGTCTTTTCTTGTGTCTGTGTGTGGTGCCTGTGCCTGTGCCTGTGCCTGTGCCTGTGCTCAGTATCATTTTGTCCTGTGTGTCCAATCTGCCTGGCGGGGGAGATCCCGGCAGCACAAGATGCAGGTTGGACGCCGCAGAGACAGAGGCAAAGAAGGCCAAACAACGATGCGATGCGATACCAGACGGTACCATACCAGTCCAGTCCAGATCAGACGATAGACGTTGCCCGTTGGATCATCGCATCGCGCCAGCGCCAGTGCCAGTGCCAGTGCCGGAGACAAGACTCGACGAGTCTGCCTATCCTCGGGCTCAGGCTCTACCCTCCTCTTCGCGTGCCTGTGTTGGCCTGTGTCTCCTTGTGTGTGTATGTGCGCGAGTGCGTGAGTACGTGCGCGCGCTGCTACTGCTGCGACAACGGCCATTTCTCTGATACAGGCGCGAACCAGAGTTGCCCAACGGCGAGGAGAGTGGAAATCGATTAAATCCAACAAGTGCTGAAACAGGGCTGGCAGGCGGTGATTGGCCGGGAGGGGAATATGGCCAGCGAAATGGGAGGATATTGAATACTGTCAGCTCGGTGTGCAGTCTCTCCGCCCGCGCGCACCACGCCATTCGAACCTCTGTGCCTCTCTCCGCCCAGGTGCAGGTGGTGTTTTGGAGAAGACAACCTAGCACCCTACACAATACAACCGCCACCCTTCCACGTAGGTAGATTCCCTCGTTCCCTGTCTCATTCATTCATTCTAACGGAATACCCTGGGCCAGATTGCCAAGCTTTCTTTTTTCCCTCTCTCTTTCCCTTGCCAATCTCCACACGGACGGCCAGAGACTGAGATTATCGCCTCGTTCCATGCACTCGCTCAAGTCGAACTCTCGATTTCGCACCCTCCCCTACCAGCCGGGACCGCATGGGCATCAGTGTGGGTGCGTGAGCGGGACGCCTTAACATGCTAGCCGGCCCATCTCCCATCTGTCCCCTCCGAGCAAAGCTTGGTTGACGTGGTGTGCTTCCTCACCCCTGCTCTCCTTGGGTCGTCCTGGTCGTCTTTTGGTGAGTTTGGTCGTCGTCGTCGTCGTCTTCGTCCGGGAGCGAGAGGGTGCCCCTGCGCAACGCCAACGCCAACGCCATCAGCCTTCTAGGGCTTCATCCAATGTGCTCCAAAATGCCTGTATTGCAAAAACGGACATTTGGACGCCAATCTTGCTCGGTCGTCGGCGCAATTAATGGCAACTTGGTCTTCGGATCACATATCCCCTCCGCATCGGCGACACTAGACCATGTGGCATGGGAGGGAGAGATGAGGGCAGGACCGCTGTCGGGGGGATAGAATGGCCGTTTTCGATGGAGCCGTAGCCAAAAAGAAAGCAGATACTAACCCCAATTCCATTTCTCCTCAATCCCATCTTCCAGGCTTGCCGCGCCAAAGGGCTGCAGGTCTGCAAGTCTGCAAGTCTGCAGGTCTGTCGCTCCGGCGCTCCCATCTCTCTCTCTCTCTCTCTCTCTCTCTCTCTCCGGCTCTTTCTCTTTGGCTCTCTCACCTCTCCTGCATGTCGCTCGTCAGAGGAGCCAAAAGTGCAGGTGCAAGGTGCAGGTGCAGGGGAATGACGGGGGGTCTGCAGCGGTGGATTGGTGCATTCAACATTGGTGCGGTGGTGCAGCCGTGGACAGGGGGTACGGACAGGGGCACGGACAGGGACAGGGGTGAACCCCATCTTCACCGGTTTCTGAGGCTCGAGCGCAGCCCTCTGAACCCACAAGCCTTGCTCCGGGCAGCAACATGACTGGCTGAAGGTCAACTCCTCCAGTCCAGTGACCACAATTCTCCTCCTCCACCTCCACGCAGACACACACACACACACACTCACTCATTCACTCACTCACATCTGCACCAACTGCACCATCTGCAGCTGTCCTCAACCGTCCATCTCCATCTATCCACACCCCTCCTCTCCTTCCCCCTTCTTCCCCCTTCTTCCCCCTGGACCCGGCGCGTGCAGGATTGAGCCGGAGAAGGAGCCGCCTCCAAGGTTGTCGTGGCAAAATATCTCCCCCACCTTACGGAGTACTGGGTGAGTTGGAATGGGAAATGCAAATGGAAATCATGCTGGGCCGTGGTACAAACCGCTCGCGATCCATTCCTATCCACGTTGCGGGCTCCCAGCGCAGCGCTGCGCAGCGCCTGTCAGGTCCAGGTCTCCCAGACGGTCGGGAACCCACTGGACATGCCCACGGCCAGGTCGAGACAAGGTGAACAAGGTCAATTGCAAGGTCGGGTTGCCGCCCGTCTGTCTCTGTCGCCTCGGCCACCCTCTTCCGCAACCGAGATAGTGGTCTTGGATGGGCGGATAACGAGGGCCCTGGCATAAACAACTTCTTTTCCACCCCATATCGAGTACCCCGTCACCCCGTAGACTTGATCCACCAGAGTCACCATACCCAGGCCGGCCCTGCCCGTCCCAGCACTGTGAGAGAATTCACATCTCCCCGATTCAGTGCTGACGTGCACCAATGGCTTGCCCGCAGCGATCAACGGCCAGCGCCTAAACAGCTTCAGCCAACCCGCCATTGCCATTGCCCTTCCCATGACTCCCCTTTCTGAAATTTCAGGACAGGGAGCGCTGGCGGTCGTTTCGCTCGCGCACCAAACGGCGCGTGCGCCAACGTTTACCAAGACGTAAATCTGCTAAGTCATCGTCCATTTTAAACCTTTTGCTGTTTCGGTCCAAGCGTATTGGTCTTTGGTTTGGGGTTTGGCTGTTTGATTTTCTACATCTTCTGCTTCTAATAACTGCATACCCTGCCGTGTCTGCAAGCCCGCCAGCCAGCCAGCCTACCCCCGGGGACTCGAGCGCCATCAAGTGCCTCATCCTCTGTTCTCGGGACCGATCGCTGAGCCAAAAACCTCCTTTTGTGCTTTAGCCGGTCCTGAGCGCGCGGGTTTCGGGATTCAACCTGCATTTCTCCTTGCAGCTCAATAATCTTCTCGAAGGGCAATGGAAGCTGACAGTGTGAGAACCCAAATCGCACAGCAGCGGGCAGACGCGTAGGCGAAGGCGAGGGTGTCTATTCGGGTTCTTCTTCCCCTTCTCCTGGCCATGATGCCGGTGATGCTGGCGCTGGTGCTTCTCAGGGGAGCGCGCAATATGCAACGGGCATCAAGCCATCAAAGAGGGTTTCCGGTTTGGGCCAGGATGACAGCGTTCGACGACAGACTGAGACAGCTCTTCGACCTGCTCCAGACCAGCCCAATCAATCCGGAGCGCCGTTCAGGAATCCTTCTGCAGGCCGGCACGTGGGTGCCTCTGTCTCTGGCATATGCATGCCCAGTGACGCAGTGATGGGTTGCGCCGAGTCTCTCGTCGATGATTTGATCGACGGTGAGATGAAGCGATGGTGATGGTATGCTCGACATCGGCAGATACGCCCCCCAAGTCCGCTGCATCATTACGGCGTGGGTTGGAGGAACCGACAGTCGTCAGACTTCAGACCGCAAACGCTGCCGGCTTTGGTTCCAGACGTTTTGATGGTTGGCAGTGGCAAGTAGCAGCAATGCCGATACCAGAATGTCAACCCTCCCGCCACAGCTCCATGCTCATCCCAACACCTGTGCGCTGAGACATGGCCAATCCAGATGCGCGACTCTATCGATGAAACGGACTTTCCAGCAGGTCAAGCCCAGAGGTTCGTGACGCGTTGGTCGCGAGAGACGTCAGGGCCAGGACTCAGGAGTGCATCGGGCTGTCGGGGTTCGTCCTCAACTGGCCACAGTTGACAGAGTCGCCATGGCGTCTCTTGCTCGCAGCTTTACAAGATGGTCGACGTCAGAGTTGATAGACTCCGTGAACTCTGCGGATACTGCTGGCACAACTGTGTAGCCGCCACTCCCGCAGAGTCCGGCAGTCTCGCTCGTCCAGTCTAGTCCAGCCCCGCCAAGTTACCTACCCATAGACTGACCAGATCCTTCACTATATTGTCGCCAGAACACATGCTGGTTGCTGGCTACCACCATGCGGGCATGAGATGTAACATGGGGCTTTCTCACTGACGGATCGCGTCGCCGCCTTGTGCGCGCAAAAGAGGGTGGTGGACTAGTAGGAGTCTACTAGACGGAGAGGTGCCGGAATTAACAGGTTAGCACATCCCCATGAGGACCATGAGGCGAGTATTGGGAAACGATTGCGATAGCCTTGGGCATGGCCATTGCACGCGAGCCCGCAAATCGCGTGATGTGTGGGGCGGCTGGTCTCTCGAGGCTTCAAGGGCTTCGAGCAGGCTGCGAGGCTAGTTTCTCGGTTGATAGAAGCTACGGCGATCTGGATGCCCCAGCGATGCAGTGTTTGGTGTTTTACTCCATTATTCATTTCGTCGCCCAACTCGTCTGTTGCGGCGACAGCTGAAGAGTCGCGTCTTGGGCAATGAAACGCGGCGGACGCCCGGACTCGAGAGATGGCAAGATTACCGTCATGCATGCTGCAGGGCGCCAGTTTGAAAAACTTCACAATACCTCCACAGGACGCTGAGGGACCTCTGGCGCAGCGTACGGTATAGTGTCCGTACGGTGGTGGTTGCAATAGTCTCGAGCTGTCCAAAACGGCCACCTGTTCACCTTCTGGACGCAGCGCAAGACCATAGGCGGGAGGAAGATTAGGATCAGTGGCTCACTGAACCTTGTTCATCCTGCCAGAGTAATCCGTTATGCTACAGCTCGTAGGGCAACAATGTGCACGCTGGAGCTCCGAATAACGTAGCCTTATCGCTCAGGCCGAGACTGAATCATGCTCTGCACAGTTTTCATGCACTCGCGCATCATGCTGGGAGCAGAGCTGAACCCAAGGGAACGTTTCTGGTTCCTGTTCCAATTCCAAACGACCAGTGTCAGTCAGTAGTCTGTCTGCCCTTCTAACTAAAGAACGGGACGGTACGAAGTGGTTGCTACAACAGCGACGACAGCCCAACTACTGCGGCCGCTAGCATCTGCACCACGCATCACAGGTTCACGATAGACCTCAGAAGAGTCGTCTCTACGCGCCCACGTCCACAGCCTCACGAGCGAGTGTCATCACCCGCGGCAGGGCCAATCGGGGCTGTTGCACGGCTCTTTGTAGCCTCCAGCCGCGTTGCGGGGGGAGAGCAGGGGGCGTCGCAGATGGGAATGGAGATGGGCCAGGACGAGTTTAGCCCTGGAGGATTGCAGGCAGGCCAAGCTTCCTCCCGTTTCTAATCATAGCTAATCACATGTCCAGAGAAGAGCGTGCGGTGCTTTTTTCGCTTCCAGGGTGTTGTCTTGTCACGCAAACTCTCCCCCCTCCCTGGTGTCCCCTCCCCCTCAGGCATAGAGGTAGTATGTACAGGGAGGGGGACAAGACAGGACAGCGAAAGTGACAGTACAGGACTGGACAGGACAGGGCTACGCGCGCCTTGAGCTGTTCCCCTGCCCTGGTCGTTTGTCGTTTCGCAACGGACGGCTGGCGGGCTGTGAGGCTGATCACCACCACCCTTCTACTCTGTCCGCGGCCTCAACTTCAACAGAGTCTGCCTTGCGCTCCCCGACCATGGTCACAAATCGTCACCATCGTCACCCCATCCAAGCTGTTGCAGCAGCAGGATTGATTGTGCTGCATTGCGGGGTCTTATGGCGACACTCTCCCATTGGCAGTCAAGCCCGTCAAACTGTCAGTCTGTCACGCTTCCCGCAAGGCAACAAGGCAAACAAGCAACAAGCGCCAAGGCCGACTCGGCAGCAATCTATCTGGTTGTCGTGCAGACCGACACTCTGCAATCCCTCCTGAGTCCTGCTCTGACGATGCCTCGAATCGCCGTTGCCGTTGCCGTTTGCCATCGCCGTCGCCGTCGTCGTCGCCGTCGCCGTTACTTACTGTCATGCGCTACCGCTGGCGCCGGCGCTGGATACGCAACACGCATAGAACGGCATGCCATCAGCACGCTTGACGGCTTTTCCCACAGCCTCGTGCAAATTTAGCAGATTCATCTTGAATCTTACCATCACCGCCGCCGCCATCCCCACTCTATACACCCATACACCGTACAATTGTACTACATGTCGTCTGATACGCTCCACCGCCTACCTGCCTGCCCGGCTGCCTGCCTTCATGCTGCACCACGCCAAATACATTCAATCGAGTGAGTAATCCCCAATCGTCGCCATGCCCTGCACTGCACCCTGCGCACTAAGCGCGACCACCCGATGCAATCCAACCAAAAGCCAGATATGTGCAAAGTCCAGATTGTAATCATATCATCTGAGACGAGCCCAAAGTAGCAGAATCTCATCTCATCTAAGCACTCACCTCATCCTTCGTGCATGGTTGCGTCGCCTGTGTGTCACCGTGCGCGCATCGCATCGACTTTTCAGCCCTATGAGCGGCTACACACATACTACTGTACAGGAGCATACGGTAACTGTGTTTTCCGTCGTCCACACACACAGACACACAGGCACACCAATTTGCTTGCTTGAAGCTTGGGCATCGCTTCGCTTCGCATTTCTATCTGCCAACCAACCAACCGCCCACCTACCCACCCGACGTTGTTAAATTATTATCAATGTTGTTATTATTACTATGATGATGGTGGGTTGTGAATGTCATTGTCCCTCCCGTCGGGACTCGCCTTCCCTTGCTGTTACATACACACATCTCAGCTGGACATGCCCGTCTCGTCATCGTCATCATCGGGTTTGTAAGTTCCCGATCTCCATGCCCGTTGAAATGTCGTGAGTGATAGGGCAACGCATCGCAACGCAACGCAACCCAAGTTAAGGGGTAAATTCCTCTATAGGAGATTCTACTAATCGGTAGATTTTTCCGTTTTTGATATGCCGGATTGGATTGCGTCTCGCTCCGGTGTTGGCCTTGATAGCATGGTTGATAGGTGGTGCGCACCGTGTGTATCTGTCGCTACCCACCCGCTGAAGTTGGGTGTTGTTAGTCTGTAGCCCGTAGCCTGTAGCGCGCCGCGTACGTAGTATGCAATATGAAAGAAATATTTTTTCTTCAGTGGTTTAAGGTTGTTAGATGGTGTTTTGTGAGGGGATGGGAATGGATTTGGGATACTAAATACTACTGTGGGATATGTCCTCGTATGCACCCCATCTATCACCACCGCCGCTGCTACCTGTATACCATAAATCAATACACAATTTTGTCAAATTCTTCGTTGAGGGGAGATTTAGCTAGATAAGTAGGTAGGTAAGTTGGTACAATGACATTACTACAAGTCCAAGCAAGTCCAATCCTCTCAGACCCATCCATTTAAAAATCCGCTAAATAATCAAATGTACTTTCTTTTATACATAGATACGCACCACCCTAAGCCTAAGATGTGTAGTTGTCTACATGCATACGTACATGCATACGTACGTATGTATATTAGAATAGCATGTTTATGTTTCTTTAAATTCTCTTAACTTGGTTGGTTTATGATTGAAAATTCTATATGGGAATATAGTCTACTTTCTTTTTCTTCGGGCTTTTGTAGCATGGATCGTATGGGTAGCTTCGTGATGTAGTGGAGTAGACTACTTAGGCGACGGGGCGATGGGGAGGTAACTTGGGAAATGCTAATGCAGATGTAGATGTAGAAGGGAATCGCGGCATGGGATAAATCCAATTTTGCGACTTTTAGATTTTATAAAATCGTGATAGGTGGGTGGGTGGGTGAGTGGATAGGTGAGTGAGTACGCATGTACGCTTCGCCTACTGTCGAGGGTAAAACGATTACACGTATGAATATATCATGAGAAGTGAAAAAACCAAAGAAAATAGAATTAAAAAATATTAAATTGAGATTCTACACTTTGGCTGTATGATAATAACAATCATCTACAAAGGAAAGGAAAGTTAAAAAGGGGTTGCGGCTGGCTCTTGGACTTTCTTGGTCGGTTGAAGTTGTTTCCATACCCAGGTACTTACTCACCTAGGTACCCACTGAAAGCATCACGAGCCGCGCGCAGACTCCCATCCAATTCAACACGACAAGATGCGCATACTTACACGCACGCTTTAGAACCTTAACTCCCCCCTTTTTCCCCATTACAAACAAATCCGCACGCCTTGCAAAAAAAAAAAATCCTCCTCTCCTTCCCCTTTTTTTTTCGTTTTCGTTTTCTTTTTCCCTTACGCGGGGTTAAGGCGTGCAATACCCCGTCCAGTCCAGGGTACGGTTCCCGTCTCTCTCGTACGAAAGAACACATGTCTGAGATTTGGTTGAAGGGGGATTTGGAATTCTAGATTCTAGATTCTTGGATGTGATGGTTGGTTGGTTGGTTCCTAGCTACTTAGCGTGGCAAATGATGAGAGGGTTTTTTCGGCACTTGCTTGGGTGTGAGGGTACAGCGAGTGCGGCACGGCGAGGCTGGTTGGTTGGTTGGTTGGCTAGCAATGTACACTACGTGGTCGACATAGCACTATGACTATCCGTAGCTATAATAATAGAGATGCGTTACTCAGCGGTGTTCTACGGCTTAGTAGGTTTACTATTTACTTGGTTGACATGGAATTTAGCCTATGGAGTAGCTGCGTATGACGCAATGCTGGTTTTAGTTTGTCCTAACTACTTGGGCAGAGAGTATGTGGATGATCGAACTAACTAGCTAGCTGTGCATGCGTGCATGTATGTATGCATGCGGGATGTGCTGTGGTGAGTTGTGATGTATAGGGTGTTGCGATGCGATGCCGTGCGTGCAAATAGATAAGGGCTGTGTAATGTATGTTGCGCGGAATCAAGCTATATCGGGGAGTTTAGGTTTTGCGGCTCTGGTTTTGGCCCCCGCGGAGTCGATGCTGTGCATCCTCGTATACCGTGTCTTGATTTGGATTAAATTTCGAGTTTTTGGGCTCGAGTAATGTCCTGCATTTTACAATAAACTCCTGCAGAGATAGATGTAGGGTGTTGCGTGTCGTGAAAGTAGGTAAGACTGCGTGGTGTTGTTCGTTGTGTGCCTTGCGCGAAATGGTCTACAAATGGAACTCTGGGTTGCTGCTTTGGGAAAACCATGGAGCTTCTTTTGGTTCGCTGGGATAGCACCCAGGTTTTTCGGATCAATCTGCGCATGCACGTTTGTCGAAATAGGCGATAGCTGTATTACGTCGGTTTTTTTGCTGCGTATGTTGGTAGCAAAAGGCAGTGCAAGGCTGCGCTGCGCGAATTCGTCCGGAATAAGCGATTTGGGTTTCTTCTTTTGGATTTTGTATACCCTTGTTGATCTGTCGAGGCTACTTTGGTATCTGCAGGCATCTGATCGTCCACAGTCGGGTTTTAAAAGATCGACTACAGAGGTGCAGGGCATTGCATGCGCGTACAAGGCTGCGCATCGTGTCGTGTCACGAGGATGGATATAGCAGGTAGTTCAAGGCTGTGTATGGGTGAGGCTAGGAGCCGGCCGCAAATGGAATTTTGAATTGCTGTTTTGGGATCTGGGGATTCCTTCGCGATGGGATTCTGCTCAGGGCATAGGAAAGGAGGAAAACGCCTAGGGTTGTAGAGCGAAAAGCCTGAGGAATGGATTTCATGGACTCATGGGTTGATGGATGGTCATGGCGATGCATCCGGGTCCTTTGTCCCGTGCTTGCAACAGATGAATGGATTGGTCGGCTAACGCGAGAGACATTTGCATAGGTTCAAAGGATGGAAGGACATGGCTGAATGAGTACGCAATAAGCACCTTGGATCGAAATGTTTCTTTGTTTTCTCCCGTCCCTTCGATTCCAATGCGACTGATTCTGCTATTGCAAGCATAGCAGTCATTTTCCACTGCTCATCACTCTGTTCATTGATACCTTCCATTCTGAAATGAGAAGTCATGTCGAGATATCGATATACATTCAACCTATTATGAGATATGTCTAGACCGAGTCAGACTCGCGAAAGGTCTGCCTACCGGGATACTAAATGATTCAAAAAAGTCATATTACAGAATTCGCATACATTTTGCCTTCGTGAAGTGACTCAGCGGTGCCAAGTGGCTCATGAGTGACTTCCTATACATACCTACATGTGATGAGTTCCAAGGCTCTACTCCTGGCACCAAGTATACCGCATAGACTCGTCTGGGTCTCTGCCCAAACGGTACAGACCCCGAGATCGGTGGCGACTCCATCTACGATAACGAAGAAACATAGACTTGAGTCCAGACAAATCGGCTGGAGCATCTTTACGCGAGCGGACTTGAATTGTGTTTCAGAATCCCCCAGGCGAGCATACTCTTTTAGTCGAGTCCGTTCACCTCGATCTATCCCTCCAATCCGTTCTCATCCCTACTCCGCCATTACTCGTGAACCTGTACACACGCGCCGATCAACTTCACTACCTACGATAGCGTCATGACAGCAGTCCCCGCGCATCACGAACCCTTACGAGGTTTCACAAGGTGCATGTACATGTATGTATGTCCATCGATTTCGCCCTGCCAACGTGCGTGCATATTGGCGGTTTCCGGCGTTTTTCTGGAACACGCTGATCATGCGACGCACGAACGGAGAAACGAAAAAGCAAGAGACCAAAAGAAAAAGAAAAGATGGTATGTAAGTCTGTGATTTGCGGTGGCTGGCGTACATACAGGACTCAGAGGGTTGGACGGTTTGAACTAGTTTTGCCCCTGCGTTGTACAGCATCACCAACTGAACGGTGACCGGCTGGTGGCAATACGCAGGAGGTTGAGCCCACCCAGGAGTCCACAATACCTTGGGTGCAGAATGAGAGACAGAATTCGTCACGTAACGTGTGGTGCGTGCGGGCGGGCGTGCGGGTGCAAGAGATGGCGCTGGCGGGGAGGTCGAGGTTCGTGTGGTGTCTCGGAGGAGTCGTGTTGGTGGCGTCCGTGGCCAACCTTACTGGCTTAGTTATCGTATCGATCATCGCATCACACATTGCGCTTGCCCATCTTCCTTGGCTTCTGGCCTTTGCGCACAGTCGCGGAGGGTATTACTTAGTCGGTGTCATTAGAGTCCGAGAGCGAAAGGGATAATGTAAGCCGGGAGCTGGCGATTAGTGTAGGATGATCCACGTGATTGTGATCGCCTAATTCCCTACCGCTACTCCGGCCTCTCCGGTCTTGATGTCTCGACACCAATGCCAGACTCGACGGGTAGGCATCGGACTTTGGATCCACTGGGCAGGACAGATGTGTCATGTTACCGGAACGGAACGACGAGCGACGATCTTGTGTGTAGGATGAGGAGGGGCAAACTATTGTTAGAGAGAGAGACATTTGGTGCTTAGCTTCAAGGCGGTGCGGCGTCTGTCATCCTTCCTTTCCACATGTTCATTCTTACGTCCATGCAAACAGTACCCGCGGCCGCCGTGCCTGGATTCCAGCTGTCAGTCTGCGGGGCGCAGGGCGTTGCTAGCAGCGGGAGTGGATGGAAGCCAGTCGTCGTAGGGCTGGATACACAATCTAAATTTGGGGGCCGAAAGCTTGGGTTTGCCATCACGATAATTAGATGAAACGATGAGACATTGCGTGTGAAGCAGATGATTTCTGATCATATGATCTTCTTTGTGGTAGAATCTTGATCGATATTGTTACAGGTAGAGACATCTGTGTTGGTCGTGGGGTACAACGTTTCACTCGTCCGGGGCTGGCTATCGTCCTCTCTGTCCCCACTCTCAGGGCGCGATCCGGGCGTAAACTGTCGAGGTACATCTCGTTCGTGTCCAGTCTTGGAACAGAACGGGTCCGGGGATCCTGTCGCAACACTGGGTTTTTTGGCGCTTATTTTGAAGGATTCATGGCATATCATCAAACTACCTCGTGAGGGGAAGTGAGCCATTGTGTTACAAACAAGGCCAATTGGCATATCGTAGGTCGTCTGTCTCTCCGTTCTCTTCTATCGCGTTATCGGTGTAGATGCGGGGCGTCGGGCGAGTGGTGGTTTGTCTATGTATGGGAACGGAAGCGGGAGTACCTGCTGTAGGGCTGAGTTTCCTGGTGTTGGTCTCGCTGCTTATACGTCTAAGCTTCACTCGAAGGATGCTGAATACGTGAGATGAAAGACACATTGGGCAGGTACTTGCTGTCGGGGAGACTTACCCAAGTCGTGTTGGGCATCATACAGGGGGAGTGGACAGAGCGTGGAAGTGGTAGAGTGAGGGATGCTTTCTCTCCTGAACGCCGCTTCCGACATAACTTTTCCCCCTCAATTAGAGATAATATGTGAATCCCAATACGAGACATTGGAAAGGACATTGGAAGTGGACTCCAAGTAGATTTTAAAGTCGTTAAGCAGTGAAGGAGGCACGAAACCATCTTCCGGCCACCGCTATCCCCCTGTAATGCGACGATACAAAGCAGTTGAGACGATAACGAATTTTTAGATTCCGACTATTATGTAGGATTGAATGAGCAAATAGAGTTAAGTTGCCTATAAGTCTACCAAGAACAGCATCAGCCGATTGATATGTGCTTTGCAATAGTGAAGTTGGGTGGAAATCGCAACACCAAACTTGGACCTCCCCTTTTAAGGCAGAGACACTCTTCCCACTCTAATGATTTCCCTTCTATGCTAATACGAAGACTAGGGCCTATCATCTTCTTCGTCTGTAGCGTATATGCAAGAAGCGCAAGCTCGCGAACAACTTGCCAATGAACCCACCAACTAGCTCCGTAGTTATTCGTTCGTTCCCTTCACCAATACCAAAATGCCCGACACGGGTATGYCACCCACCCACCCAACAACAGCCGGTAACACATCACGGAAAATGATTAAAAGCACGGCTGGGGAATACCAACACATATTTAAGCTTCCCCGCATCCACATCTCACATCGCCCGCCCGTTGCTGTCGTGCATTTCCCGCTCTCGTGCGCAAAAACGAGGCTACCACGCGGTCGGGGCCGCGCGGCCCGCAATCGCCTGGGGTATGCATAAATATCCATGGCACGGCATTGTGGAAGGTCGTGGTCGTCTTGATATGGTATCCCTGAGCGAGGGTGGAAACGAAATGGTGACCGAGCCCTTTTTCTACGTTGGGTAAGCCGTGCGAGCGGGCGTTACAAGTGTTTATAAGACTGGAGGGTTTTCTCTTCTCTACTTTCTGCATTTTGTCAGTTTCTTGACAGCCGTGGATATGCGTTGGATTGTTGTACAGTGCAGGTAGGATTATTTGGTGAGTTGTTCTAAGATTAGACACTGTTGTGCTTCTATTAGTAAAATGTGTGCTAAAGACAGTACACTCGCCTCACTTTTCCTAGCTCAAGTTTATTAGGGATTTCTCCCTCGAGGACTCGTTTCTACTTAAGACTAGAGCATGATGTGAAAGGAATTGATCCCCCCATTGCACTCTCAATATCGCAGCAAAATACTGAGCCAAGTTCGAATTGAATAGCCAAGCGGTGTATTTTACTCTACAAAAATTAATTGGCGCTAGGTCTGTTAAGCTGTTGCTTCTGTATCAATGAGTAACCTTGGTCTCTATTAGTTCCTCTCTTATGGCAACATTTATGAATATATACATATCTCAATCCCGTATTAGTCTATTTCTCAACATATCTGCTGAACATCATATCCACAATTCCCCTAAAGGTGGAAAGGAGAGCCAAGGAAAGACAGATACAACACAAGCTTTAATGAATACGTGGTCGAGGCAGCCACCGTATCGCTTAGCTGGATCGAATACCGTGTCGCATTCCTATTGGGATAAAACACCGGACTCCCATCATTTAGCACCGGTTTGACGCCATGCATACAGTGTGATACATTGCTCGGAAAAGTGATGTGCACGTCTTGTGCAATTCCGCAGGGTGACTGGCTATGATCTGCCAATCTTTACCAATGATGCTTATACCTTGCTTCTGCACGGCAAAGGGCTATGGTGATGATATGCACTACAGGGTTGACGGATACGCAAGAGCTGCCGAAATGCGTATGTCAAATAATCCATTATCGTACTAGAAACTACACAATGTAGGGAATGTAATGGTCAAAGTATAAGTTCTGTACTACTTTTCTATCGTCGGGCAGTAAGTGTGGTTTTGTGTGTTGGAATTCCGAGCTATGGCCTGCGCTTCAACCTTCCGAATTGAGTAATTGAAGAATGTGGATGTGTTCCAGTTGTTTGTAGTAGACTCGGCAAGGAAATAGTGTTAGTTGGATTTGTATGGTGATAAAGAAGGCGATGATATGCGCACCCCCCGTCTCTCTACTCTTACACCTACTTATCTAGAATTATAAATATAGCTAGAATAAGCCCATCTTATAACACCTCAAGAGCGTAACTAGTATTATCCTATACTAGGTCTATTGTTAAATCTTCTAACATCTCTAAAACACGCTCTTATCCCTACTCTACCTTTGTTTCTAGTACTTATAGACATGCATATAAGAAGAATAATTATGGAATTTACTTATAAGATAAATAGAAGTAACTTTTAAGCTTTAAAGCTAGATCACATTATAACTTAAGGCGTAGGCTATGGGGGCAGTATAGGGAGGTGAGGTGCGCATATCTGATAGGGGGGAGGGGGCGGGGTACGCATGTTATTCGCCTTTGTGATTTACGATTGGAGTTGCCGGGTATCTTAGATCGACCAGACTGTATCATTGATTGAATTCTGCGCACATAAACAAAACTCTCAAGCCGCTGAAGCGTCATGTTATATAGTTAAGAGCAAGCTATAGAATTAAGGTTCTCTATGATCGCGCGTCTCGATCACCCAACTATTCTCAATCCAGAYCCCCMCCTCCCGCCTCTACCATATGCAGTAACCCTAAACCATACTCTCCCATCTACATATCAAACCAAACCACAGACCCAGGTCTCTTAACCCATATAGAAATCCTCATAGCTCTAGACTCTTTGAGAAACATGAGTCCATCGATTCTTGACAAGTTTCGTTTGATTAGATTATGGGTTGTTTTGAGACCAATGGGTTGAGTTTAGAAATGGTTAAGGTGACGAATCCATATTATTTATGTATCCAATTCAATCTAACTCGAGTCTTCTCTTCACTAATTCGAGATGGGATATTTCAGGTACTATATAATAGTAGTTATCCTTGTAGTTTATGATGGGTTGATTTAAACAAATCAACTTAAGGTGTTTTGTGCTGTTTGTGGGTGTTGTTGTGTACTTGTGTTTATGAAAATATTCATTTTTATTTTGTATCATGTGCGCTGGGATAAAAGTAAAAAACGGCGAGGTCGTGAGGTTAGGGTTTTGGAGGGAGATTCGGAGGAAAGAAAGTAAAGCGCTTTTAATCTAGACAAGTACTCTGCGCCAATCCACTATTTGGACAGATTTTCTGCGCATCTTCTAAACGACAAAAACATGGAACTCTACAATTACAACTCAGCCTGATACTCCTCCTCCCCACTACCACAACTCCAACTCTCCGCATCATTAAAACTTCCCACAGCAAGATACTTCGGTCTAGCAGGATACTTGCATAAACTCCTAGTCACCAATTCCCCCTCCTTATCCTTCGTCTCACTAGCCAAAGTCTCAGGAACAATCCCCTCTTCAACCCACCTCTCAAGCGCCTTGACAGGATCCTTCGGCACAGCCCCAGGACCAAACCCACAATGCTCAACACCAGGCGCAAGGAAGAGGCGATAGAATTCATCAACGGCTTTAGCACCACCCATCTCGCGCTCAACATGCTGACGATACGAAACCGAGTTTCCGTGTGGAATGATGGGATCATTGATACCATGCCAACTCAAAAGCTTCCCACCGGCATCACGAAACGCAGATAGATCCGAATTATCCGAATTAAGCAGCCATCCATACTCATCATTAGCCTGAGCCCACATGGCGAAATAGTCGGCGATGGTAGTAGCAGAGAGATTGAATTTTGGATCTTTGACCAGCACGGCCCTGGGGAAGACGTCGAGGACTGATGGGTTTTCGAATTTGCGTTCTCCGGTGGAGGATATGGTTATGTTTAGGAAGGCGTTGGAGGGGGTGCCGTACGGGAGGCCTGGGAATACGTTGACGCCTAGTTGAGTGGTTGGGCCGTCGTGGATCAGGCGGAAGGCGTGGATCATGGGTTTTGTTACTTCGAGTTCGAAATCGGAACATGTGAATTTTTCGCCTAGGAGGGTCGATGGGTCGAAGTGTTTGTCGCAGGCTGCTGGGTCGGCGACGACGCCGTCTTTGGCTCCGTCTAGCATGTCGCATTCTTCCAAGGCGCGGGATGCCATCCAGTTGAATTCGCAGTTGCTGAGGAGTGTGCCGGCGTCTTGCATGGCCACTATGGGCCACACGCCTGTCATGACGACGTTGGGGAGTTTGAGGGCAGGGGCGGAGGCGAAGATGCCGTCTAGGAGTTTGGGGTACTTTTGGGCGATCATGAATCCTTGTCGTCCGCCCTGGGAACATCCATTCCAGTAGGAGTATTTGGGTTTGCGGCCGTAGAACTGTTCGGCGATGCTCTTGCCGACGTAAATTTCGTCTGCTAGACTTCGCGTTGCGAAGTTGTGGACTAGGTCCCAATTGGTGCTCTGATCCTCATCCTCATTCAGCATCCACTCGGCCTTGAGAAAGTCGAATTCATGGCCTCCATCTGTAGACGTCGCCGCATAGCCATCCGCGACGGCGGGACCAAGTCCCATGTCGAGCATACCAGTGGCCCAAGCGCCGCCACCGAGGGCTTGAAACCGTTCATTCCAGTCGTCGAGGGGCATCCATGTCTTTACCATGACCTTGTCATTGGCTCCGGGATGTGAGAGGTAAACCTTGACGTCGCAGTAATTGAGTCCCGTGACCTCATCGTTTACGCCGGGGAAGGGGGGTAAGGTGAAGTCGAGTATCTCATCTGCCTCTATGGAGATGACCTCGGCACCTGGGACCTCCGGTGCGGTAAATGTCGAGGCGTCGCACTTTTTCTTAGTGTCTTTCTTTGCGGCTCCTACGGAGGCTAGGGCCGTTGCTGCAGTCAACAGCGGTAGTAATGAAGGTAAGGTCATCGTCGGAAATGTGAAGAATGTGTTAATTGATGAATTGATAGTCAACAACGGCGACGTTGGGATGCATTTATGTGGTCGTGAGAGGTTGTGTGTAGCCCTGCATTGCTTGTCCGTTCTGGGCTTAGAGGATATGAATCATAATGACTGCCCCGCTGCTCACTCTGTGTTCTTCCCGCATTGGGCTGGTTTTGGGCTTTACAAGGCATAGCGCCGCAGGGGATAGAAGAGCCGTACCTATAATAGTCCTCCTGGTCGAGGTACGCGAGGGTTTGAGATACTTGGCGACTCTACGAGCATGGCTGTGATAACATCAAGCTCCACTACAACAAATTGCAACTTGGATGAGTCGATTTTTTTTCGCGGAAATAAACGGACGGTGCGTAATTTCATCAACATGCTCCGAAGATTGTAGACATTCTGCGGTCTCGCCGTGTTGGTAGCAAATGATCCGAGCAAGAAAGACGGTGAGTAACAGCGGTCTAGTTGATCGCCGTTGCGCGCGTAAACCAACGAGGTGGAGCACCTATTAGCCGCAGCAGCACTGCACCGAATTCATCAAGTAGCAGAAAATATTTGCGCTGGAAAGAAAAATCGTTAACTCTGAGTATCCACTTTTCCAAAGATACTATGTATTTCTACACAATTGTTCCCTACTTTCCTCTTTCGGCTCCGGCATGTAACACTTTATCCCAATTCGTCTAGCCTAACTCTCCACCTCCCTACTCAACCTTCGGAGGAACATAGCTAAATACTCACAGCGCTGCGCAAGCGCGATATCAAAATTGTACAATCTTTGAGATAGAAATACAAGATCGAATTCCAGATGTATGGTACGATGAGGCAATATTGACATCTCCACACAAGTTATCTCCACACCTCCGTTTCGCGTACACTGTGACTTTCGCTGTTACTCATTGACTACCCACCCGTTATTTCGACACCATCCTAGAAACCATCCCATCATACCCCGTGGCTCCTCAAAATATCGAACAGAAAATGCCCTACACGAAAAACAAAATCGTCCTTCCACCCTACCAACAGCACAAACCACCCATCGCGCAAAGCCACAAATACCGGATCCAGATTCTCCTCGAAATCTCCATGGTTATGATGTTGTTATATTGTATCCGCATGACGGAGCCAAATCTCACTTTACTCTGCTTTACTTTATCATTTAGACTAATTACGGAGTATGAAACCTATATCCTAGAGCGTGAAAATTCGTGGTCGTGATATATGTTTATTTATATATGTATTAGAATGGGGCATGTTTAAGTGTCGCGACGGCTACATGTATCTATCACAACGGAACTAAGTACATTGGTAATTTATATATGCATCAGTTGTTGAGTGTGCTTCGGGGTTGGGGAGGGTCGTGGGTTTTATGCCAGATTGCACGACTACAAAGAATTTGTTGGCTCTAGACATGATTTAAGGTTGGCCTTTTCACAAGCTTGACTTTTCATGTGTATCTATATGTGTATTTCTAAGCTTATGCGTTACGACAGATTATGTTTAGAACCGGAGCGTTGGGGAGGTAGATAGTTAGCTTGACCCCTTGGGTAATCTGAAATACTTGATCTTGCGAAAATTTGATCGGGGACGTTGTTGATTATGGAGTGTATCGCATGTACAGAAGATGATGCTGCATCTTTACGCTTCATCGTTCGTAAGGCGGCTTGGCTGAGAATTGTTTATCTGCGCGGAATCTGGATCAACGATATACCTAGGTAGTGTAGTGAAGTAGTCGGGTGACGAGCTGGTATATCTGTATCGTGTTCGGCGATCGGTAAGCAGGCATCGTACACCTCGCCGAGCCACCCGCGCAGATAGGGAAATACATTTGAATTGCTCTGATTTGCAATCCTACATGGGTTTTCTTACGTTTCTCAACAACAAGTCGATCCACCTCCCTATCCACCACAAGAGGTTGGCTGATCTGAGACATCCGACAATACGCATCTCGCCCATGCACGGAATAAGTACTGAGTTGCCGTAGGAAACCTTAGCTCTTGATTTGCTGAATTTGGCCCTAGGGAGTTTTTCGTTCTTGTGTATCGCAATGAAGTACTATACAATTCACATCAGCAGTTCTTTATTTTGAACCTCTCTCGTATGGTACCAAGTTTGAGGTCCTCTTCAGTGTTCGAAGCTGTATTATCAGTCTACATGACGGCGATATTACTTAGCAATCTGAGACAAGTCCTAGAATTGATTCTTTTGCAATTTTGACACATTATTTATAAACAATTGTTGAAGGTGGATGGAAAGGCAGTTCTGCATATGCCTTCTCGCCACTTCTACAAGGGACCATCTGGCATCTCTTTTCGAAGGTATATGACCCCGCCTTGAACTGGCTTGCGTCAATGCAAGGTTCAACGGACAAGGGAGACATTCGCGGGCATTGCCGTTTTGACACGCAACCCCGTCGAGTCTAGAGTTTTGTTTAATTCCCAATCTGCATTTGCGTCGGGGTGTAGACATGGAGTTAGGCGCTTAGTTGGGAGTGTGCTGCCCCGATGGGGCCAGGCATTCGGGGGCTGATAAGGAACTCCGCACTCGTTTAATCTATTCATGTCTCGGCTGTGGCACACATGCACATGGCACGCAATCTGCGAATCATCTTCGGAAGAACGTGTTGATCTCAGGGAGTCTATTGGTCAATTCGGCCCGGGCCGAGACTCAATTGCCTGAGGCAGGCATGTTTTACATGGTATCACAGTTTTATCCAGAGCGTGCAGCCTTGCGTATGCTCTGCGTTAGTGACTTTTGCCTTCTTTTGATGCGTCCGCCAATGCCTTTTCAGAGACGATAAGGCAAAGAAGGGGTTTTTAGATACAAATATACCATAGCTCCAGGATCCTTTTCGTCTGAATCCTTCCGCATCTTTTGAAGTAGTTTTGGTCTACACTACCCGCTGCGACCCATAATTTTGCACAAAACATGTACCATGGATCAGGGTAAGACGAACAAATATCTTGTGTTACTTGGAGCAATCGAGCTGACGCACATAGCAGACGCACATAGAGACATCCGGATAGATACAAGGTCGAAAGCAAGTTCCGGGCGGTATGCAAGTCTGGGTGTCCTATCTCCATTCTTCCCAGCAGCGGATCCCCGTGCCTCCGAATCACGCAAATCAAAACCATGGTACTCCGGCCAAGACTCGGTCCTTAGACTCGGTCTAGTAATCGCTATCATTGTTTTCTTGATCAATCTTACTACGCTTCTGATATTTCGTGTCAAGTTTCCATCTTCCACGATCTATCGCGGAGATTGTAGGAAGGTGACTGTAGCCACATCTGTGCTTCATGCTGCGATAAATTTACTCTCGACGGTACTTCTTGCTACGTCTAGTAAATCTATGCAAGTTTTGGCCGCGCCCACAAGGGATGAGGTAGACAAAGCACATTCGAGGTTTGTCTGGCTTGATATTGGGGTGCCGAGCATGCGCAATGTTCGATACATTTCCAAATCTCGGGTTTTCATGTGGTGGCTCTTGGGTTTCTCTTCCCTTCCACTTCATTTCTTGTGCGTAGTAGAACATCAATCTGTGACTGTTGATGCAGGCTAAATGAAATGCAGATACAACTCGGCAATATACAGCACAAAAGCGTCAAATAATTTCAACATTCTGTCTGTTACACCTGATTTCATGAAAGGGGGTCCAGTGGACATTTCTAAAGCTGAGGCGACAGCATCAGATCGAAAGAAAATCTATACAGTCCACCGTTCCCAAGAAGATTCGTTTAGATTGGTAAATACCACAATAGATGAAGACTGGGGACTGGGAGATATGTCCTGGAACTTTGACTTGCAGAGCATGTGCAACCAGGATTGCATAATGGAGTATCAGCGAAAAGCAATGAGGAATTATTTTCGTGACAAACTATCTAAGGAAGACTGTTTGAAACGGTATCTCACCGCATTCGGGAGTCGACAAGATATTCTTGTAGTTTCGACAGTTGATATCTTGAACACATCAAAAACGCTGGATGCTACGGAGTCGGGTAATTCGTTACTATTTTTTGCCAACTTCACCGGTTTCCCGTCTAATGGGCGATACTGGCAATGTGGATCGACAAACACCATGGATTGCCGGAAAAGGGACGGTTTCACTACAACTGAGCTTGATTCTTGGAATATCATCGGATACAAAATTGACTATTGTTTATCAAGCGAGAGGAGTCTTGAGAACCATTGTAAACTCAACTACAATACGCCATTTCTGATAAGTATGCTGTCCGGTCTGATAAAAAACTCTAAAGAGCCTCATCTAAGAGCCTGCAGTTGTCTGCGTAGCAAATCTTTGCAAGTGCATTGGGCTGGTATGGACTGTTTTCTTACAGTTCAAGGGAAACCGGCAATGGCTTATCACGGTCGGAGATGCCATCGCGTCTTTTTTGGACCGCGAAGATGACTCGACGAACTTCATGTGTCTGCAGGACAAAGTATCACTGAATGAGAATGACCCGCCTACTTTGCTGGGAGTTTCATTCTCCCGATTCTTCCCATTCGTTAAACGAAACGCGACGCAAAACCTGACCTGGAGTAATGAAGGGCCTAAAGAATGGCGGTCTGCGAAACTGAGGTACTTTCGCTTTGCCTCAAAAAGAAGATGGGCTTCTACACTTGCAATGTTGGTTGATACCTGATTTGACTCATGATGGAGCTGACTATCAACTTGTAGCTATGTTCTCCATGCGGCCTGCACAGTATACATTCTTTACCTTGGGCTGACCACGATCAAGAAGTACGCTCGAGACGCGGGAGAGTTTGTTAATCTTGGGTTCGGTGCTCTGAGCGAGTTTGCTCGGGGTTATCTAAATCAAAATGGCAGTAAGTTCAGCCTACCCAGATTTGATACGGGAAATGCCTGACCAACCAATCCACAGATAGCATACAAAACAGGCTTCTATGCATTGTCCTTTTCGCCAACACTGGCCAATTCCTCACATCAATGGTCTACGTCCAATCAAACTCTCTACTATCGACCATGTTGGCCGAACGAGAGTGGAATCAATACGCAATCCATAGGAAGCCTTTACGAGTAACTTCGCCTGTCGGCGTGCAAAGGTCATCATACTTTATTTCTGTTCCCTGGAAATTCAGTATCCCCATGCTCGCTATCTCCTGGGCTCTTCACTTTGCATTTTCCCAGGGAGTGTTCCTTGTGGTGATTGAGAATATCAGGGGCGATGGTACAGTGTCGAGTATAGAGCCTACCGTGGCTTTTAGCATCTGGGCTATTATTACTGGTAAGCAATCTTATACCTTACACATCAAGCAGGCGTTGATACCATACAGTTCTAATCCTTCTCTTCCTAATTCTGGGCTACGTCGTGACAATCGGCTCACGCACCCAACTCTGTAAAATGCCCCAAGGTGCGACTTGTTCTGCTATAATATCTGCGGCTTGTCATCAACCATTGCCTGATGACCGGGATGCGAGCTACTTTCCTCTCCGATGGGGAGTAGTCGCCGATGAAGAAGTTCGATTCCGTCTTGAATCATCGCCTGTGACAGATAGCAACCAGAAAAAGTCATCGGCAGATCATATATCTATCTTAGATGAATCTACCGCGAACGGGCCTGGTGAAAGCGGATTCCTTCAAAGAGATGGTATTAAATGGGTCAGGCCTGGTCACTGCTGCTTCTCCACTGCGAAAGACATTAAGAACCCCACACCAGGAAGTGTATACGCTTAGTTGACCTCTCTTTAGTCGTGAGTCCAACAAATGTGCGTTTCAATCTAATAATTGTATAATGCAACAATACCCGTTGATGTGAGCGACGATGTCGATGGTAACATGTTCGACACTATATTGAAGAAGAGTCAAGATTCAGGGATACGGAGTAACCGTTTGTATGTAAGCCTTGGCGCTAAAGTCACTGACGATACTAAATATTCGTGTCGAGTGCGGTTTCGCACACATAAAGAGCTACTTTTCGCGACTGGAACAAGATCATGTTCAGAGTACGAAGAAGAGGTTACAAGCGGCTTAAAAATAGGATTGTGGTATATTGAACACTCCATGTACCTCATGCTTACCAGCGTATGTGACCGAAAGATATTATTGCGGGCCGAAATCTTTCGGGAGGATCAGCAGTGATGGGGGTAAATGCTGACTGTGTGCAAACTCGATCGGAGATAAAGTCGTGGTAAACTAAAGCTAGAATGGCTAGCAAGGCGACAGTCCGACAAAATCCGGGAAACACAAGCTTAACTCCACGGTTGATAGTCGGTTGTTACAGAGGCTATATAGGAAAGATGGAGGCGTTTACTATACTATCTTTCGTACCCCAGGCGCTGCAAATCCCGACGAGAGGCAAATTTCGCTGTTATTCTACGAACACCAGAACCAACACGCATCAATCAAGCATGTTGACAAAATCCCACATCCTGCGAATCTTTGCTCCGCTCGCAACCGGCGACAACAAAACCTTTTTCAATCATGTCTCCGACAACGTAAATTGGATAGTAACCGGATCCGCGCATCCACTAGCTGGGACCTGGACGAGTAAGGAAACCTACCTGAAAGAGACTTGGGGAAGAATTGCGGGGGTTTTGACGGAAAGCATGAGATTAGAGGTTTTAGATGTTTTGGTGGAGAGGAAGGAGGACGAAGATGAGGAAGGGTTGAAGGGAAGGGCTGTCGTGGAGCTGAAAGGTGTTGGGGGCGTGCAGAAAAACGGTATGTACATTGATTTGTTGATGCGAGGATAGCTCTCCCTTCTTCTTGTCCCCGTTTTATTTCTTTTTAGTCGTTACGCATGGCCACTGTTTATGGAAGTGTCTATAGCAATCGATGGTGAAGTTGACCATCTATAATAGGAAGGCCATACGAGAACGAGTATTGTTGGGTCGTTGGTTTCAATGCAGAGGGAGAGATTGAGAGTGTAAGGGCGTATCTGGATACCGCAAAATTGAGAGACGCATTGAATGCGAATGAGTGATTGGTCCTAAAAAGGAATTCACGACGGGGCTGATGAAGTAAATCGAGAAATACTTCTGATAAGTATGAATAGAGTTATATTACCCTGGCATGGACTTTGAAACATTGGCAGAGTTGTGCATCCTGACATTTTTTGTCCAAAATAAAGTCGGCATACTTATGGAACACCGTTCATGTCCAAGAACAATACCATAATCCAAGGGTGCATCCCATATGAAACATTCGAGCTAGCGCCTCCAAATTCGTATCTAACAAAGGGACCAGACTCATGTTAGGTAATGTTGCCAAAGTACCAGCCTAGAACGAACTGCAGCATATCTTCCTGCCGTACCTCTTACCAGGCGGAAGCTCTGATGCTTGGGATTCCTTAATTAGTACTGTGCCGCTTCGGCGGGGTGAGAAAAGCCAACTTTGCGGCACAGCTCATCACACATGGTCGGTTCATGTTAAATAGACTGTCCCTGTGATTGATGTCTAGGAATTTACTAGGTATTGTGCATAGTACCTAGGCCTTATTTCGCGTTTCTCCATCCTTCTATATAGATCTATGCCCGTTCCCCGTTGAGCATCAGATCTGTCAGAAACGGTGAACGCATCACCTTTGAAAAGCACTCCTTGATCAGGTCCAAGACCGGTCAGGGCAACATGATTAAATCCTCTTGACCGTGGGATAGAGGAAAGGAATCTTTAGTTCTAAGAATTTATTGGCTTTGTTGCTCTGCTACGCACAATTCCAAATCTCACGCTGCCCGTAGCTCTTGCTCCATGATCGATATCGCCTCATCACGATGTTTTTCCATATCGATATCCAAGATGAAATCCCATCTGCTCAACAGCTTACCTGGTGTATCCACGTACAGTTTCCTCTCTTCACTAGTGCCGGTCAAAATATTGCCAGTCATACGGCTTGATGCAACAATCTGCTGAGTACGTGGACGGCGAACTTGGTCGTAAGCCTTGAGAGCCGCCACAGCATCACCAGGCGTGTGTGACCTCTCAAGAAGAGTGGAAAGGATAAAGCTGTCCTCTATAGACATGCCACCACCGGATCCTTGCCAAGGTGTTGTGGCGTGTGCTGCATCACCCATGACACCGAGAGGTCCAGATACATATGTCGGAGCCGGCGGATGTTCCCAGAGATACATCGCGCGATGTTCGGGTTCTTTACAAAGTAACTACATGAATGTAAGGGATGCAATTTTAAGTAAAGGAGAAGTGGAAGTCGAAAAGCGTTCATACCTCAGACACAGCTTTGCTCAGATGTTGCGGCCAGTACTTGTAAAGCGACCTGATCTCGCTACTACTGACCATCCGATGCCATCGATCCGGCTCATCCTCCTTATCCTTAGAAGCAATAACAAATTGTACGAGTTGCCCATCGCTTAAAAGGTTGTGCAATATGTACGTGCCTTGTCCGATCCAGGAATACTCGCGTGCTTCCTCAAAATTAATGGCTCCTTTACCAATTCTAGCTTGAGCTTCCGCATAGGGTTGAAGAGTCATGATCAACCAGATCCCAGTGCTCCTAGGCGTAGCGGCAGGGTGTCCGTCCAGGACAATCTTTCGAACAGTACTGTGTATGCCATCAGCTCCAATCAGAATGTCGCAGTCATGGCTCGTCCCGTCCGAAAATTGGAGCGTAAGAGACTTGTCAGTCCTTTGATCAACACTTTCAAGCTTTTTGGAGGGGTGTAGACGCTCCTGTAGAGCGTCCGCGAGAAACTCCTGTAGCAGAGCAGCGCGATGGACAATACTGGTCAGGCGTTTGCCCGCCGTCTTCTCGTCGACTTCGCCGATGACTCTGCCTTGATCTTCACCCTGGGCTAAAATGAAACGAACTCCTCGCACTATCGTTCGTGAGTCAACATAAACCTCTTGCTATCCCTTCGTACGCGATGGGGCGCTTGCATGCATCTAACTCATAGGGCACGCGATTCAAAAACAGAGCTTTGTCTCGTTTCGAGTTGGCGGGAATTGCAAGACTAATCGGAATAGTACTCACTTGGAACAGCTCCGGCACGCTCGAGGCATTGAACAGCCGTAGGGCCCATAAGCTCCAAAGCTGCTTGTGCATTCCGAGTTATCCCAACAGCCATACCGCTTTCTTTGAATGCGGAGGCAGACTCAAAAATATGAACATCTAGATGGGGAAGACGGTGCAAGGCATGGAACAAGGATGCACCAGCAAGTCCGCCGCCAGATATGGCTATTCGAATGGAGGGAGGCATAATGTCGAGCTGACCTCTGGTTATCTAGTGAACTAGAGGGTTGAGTGTTTGCGGGCAGCTTTTAAGCCTGGAAGGATAAGTCATAGGTACGAACCTTTTGTGGTTAGTGTAGCGAACTACCTCTTGTGCCGCTCACTCGCATACACGCTATACACTATAGTCAAAAGTGACCTCACCAAAGTTCATTCCGCTTTCGAACCTGAGCATACAAGGGTGTACAACCGAGTAGTGACTAACTAACCTAAGCTTATGACTGCGCAATCTTAAGCATGTCTTGGCAGACTGAACAAACCTGAGCAAGCTAAATATGGGCCTAACTCTGGGACAGCTGGCATCTCAGATTCCGGCCACTTCCCTGCCCGGTAGCCTAGTGCTGGGGCCTAGGTAGCGATAATCATCACAGGGTTACTGTTTTTAATCAACAAGGATCTTCAGCTATGAGTGGCGCCCTTTCCAATTCCAGCCAGCGACTTCAAGGCCTACAGAGACAACAATTAGGTACACTTTAACGAGATATATAATAGTCTGGATGAATTCATTGTAGTTGAATTTATGTACTAGCATTTTCACACTGCGACCGACCCATCAAACACCCTACCCTAAACGTGATTGTTGTTACAGTATCAGATATCCCTGGCATCCCTGGATCAACAATAGAAGGAGTGAATCGGGAAGTACAAAAGATTTCCAATCGAGTCGCAGGCGAACACATTTAGTTGAAGAATCCAAGCGGGCCCGAAGCTCTTAAAGCGATGAAGGAGTTCGACATTGTGCATTTCGCGTTCCATGGTAAATCAGAACCTTCGAACCTATTCAACAGCCACCTTGTTCTTGTAAAGACAGGTGATGCTGGACTTGAAGCAGATCAACTCACTGTTGGTAGAATATCTACACGAGGTCCTGCGAAAAAGCCGCACCTTGCGTACCTCTCGGCGGGCTCCACAGCCGAAACTCCAGCCGAACACTATTCTGATGAAGCTATTCATTTGTCGACAGCATTCCACATGGCCGGCATTGGCCACGTAATTGGCTCTTGTTGGTCAGCTGATGATGAAGCCTCCGCCTTGATAGCAGGACTTTTCTACCAGTTTTTAGGCAGTAGAAGCGTGAATGGCAGCATTGAATCGAATAGAGCTATAGCAAAAGCGGTTCGAGACGCTGCTTTGGAAACAAGGCTGACATCCCCCGACTCGCCTCGTATATGGGCTCTGTACAGCCACTTTGAGCCTTAAGTGGACATGTATTTTTTGCGAATGGAACTTCTTTAGTTGATTTTGATATACATACAAATTGCTTTGATTCGAATATCTTCCTATTTCGACTCGTCGCGCCATCTCTGGTGGAGGCTGTCTCCCACTGGGAGTATTGGTTGGCGATGATGGTGGCCAAAGATCGCCGAGGTAGAACGACTCTTTCCAAACCTTATCAAGCTTCTTCATCGCTTCCAAAACCTTTTTTTATTGCCGTTTTCGCCTCTAATGCGCTCCTGCTGGTCGATTTCATCTCCCCTTGCTCGAGATCACTTCGTCGCGAATGCTGGCTACATGAGATGCGAGATAATTCGACGGAGTTGCCTTGAATTTCTACGGCCAACTGTTGCAAGAGGGTTTTTGCATTTTGAGCGTTAATAATTTCTGAAGCTCTAGCCAGACCGTTTCGTTCTATCGCACCTTTGTAGGTTTGTTTGGATGCTTGCGTATGCTTTACTCTAATTTCATCGCAATCCTTTACGGTCAGGTTCGTGGAATCAAGAGCATCTGTCTGGCATCCTTTTGCGCAAATTATACCCTCCTAGTACTTGTCGTTCGTATTGCGCAGCTGCCGTCAGGCTATTATGGCAGCTTTCGAGCGCTTCGTTCGCAAGATAGCAGCATTTCCCTATCTGCTCTTTGGTCTGGCGGACAGAAAGATGATGTTTGTATAAAACATACCACCAAGCTGCTAGTCCACAGAAATATCTCATTTTCTACGGAGTCGGAACAATAGCACCAAAGATCTACATCGTTTTGGGTGTCCTTCTAAAGATTTGCAGCCGAATGGACTCTATAAGACTTGTACTCCAGTTACGAATACCCAATACCCCCAGATTTCAACCCACTCTGAGAATTAAGCATGGCGAATAGACGGCTGTTCATTGTGCTTGGGCAGTAGTAAATTATGTACATCTAAACTCCCATTGAAATGGCCATCTAATCCACCTCATTAGCCGCTATGTATGGAGTCCATGTTCTCTTGATAACTGCCGAAGCGACAATGCAACATGTGTTCTATTGAATTTCGAATACAACTTTTGCCAGCTTTTCCACATTCTGATGCCCGATAGCTTCTCCACACATCATTCCATGAACATGAAATTCACCAATCATATAGAATTTCTCGGGTTCACTCAAGGGACGGGAGCTATCAGGTGCATCTCCATCTGTTCTCCTCCTTTTCGAAGCTGCCGCGTCGCTCTCTTGCTGATGAGCTGAGCGCTTCCTTTTTGCACTGTTAGTGGAGTTTGAGCTGCTTGCATTTTCGTCTGTTATCCTCTTTTTTGGGGTCGTCGATTTGCTCCCCCTCTGACGAGCCGAGCGGCCCCGTTTTGCACTGCTGGGGGGATTCGAGTTGCTTGCACGAACATCCTTGGGATTAGTTGGTTGCTGAGTTGGCTTTGAACATAAAGCTTGCTAGCCACATTGCATTTTCCGCGAAAATACACATTCGCGAACATGTTGTAAGCTTTGTGCTGAAGCTCTTTTACCCGTTGTAGGGTGTATGCCTCCAGATCACTTTTGCTTTTCTCATATTCCCGTAAGACTACCGGTACGCTGCAGCCGTACAGAATGCATACGAGATCTTTTGGCTGTGCTTGACTTGGAGCTAGTCCAAGTATAGGATCAGTATCCTGCTGTGTGGAGCTTGCCCGGTAGCTGTTTTCGTTTTGCACTCGACGACCATGAGGCTTCTGTCCCCGATGACGGCGTGAACCCTCCGGCAAACGTCTCGGGCTGGATCAAACTTCATGCTGTTGAAGTGTAATAGGTCGCTTAAGTCAACGTCGTCGTCACCAGCATACTGTGACCGGAGGATGTGCTGATAGAAACGAGGAGGATCTCGTCCTATCCAGCCTTATTCTCCTATCAGTGTTCGCCAAAAGTCATCAGATCGCGAAACGTCCCAAAATTTTGTTAGGCCACTGGTAGGTTTTGCGTACTTTCGGCACAATTTGGCCCATGTTTTGGGGATTATGCCTTTTTGCGACCTATCACGGAGCTGTGCGATAGTGCCTAGTACAAATCCCTCCACGAAAATGTTATGGTAGTGATGATTGTGTTCTGGATTTCCAGGATGTTCGATTCTGCCATTTCAAAATCGCCAATTCGTCGTCACGCTCCTACGCCCTGAAGCTGAATAGAGATGTTGGGATGGATTTCCAACTAGGGAGTCTGGATTCCCTCGCTTCATTTTGGTGTCTACTCCACCTTGGCGGTTATATCTATGTGGGAAGAGATCTTTATTTAGAATCTAAGACGGTATTGTGTGGATATCTTCCTCATCCGCGGGGCTCGGGTCAAGTTCGCCTTTTGCGCCTGTATCATTCCGTTCATCTGTCTTCTTCCTTGCGCGAGACGATTGCAACACGAATATACCGTCCTTTTCCTCAGTTTGACCATTATAGCTCTGTTTACACTTGACTTTGACTCACTAGTGAGGATTCTCGTCAGCCTGGTCAGGAAAATCCGGATCAGGCGCCCACGGACGACACAAGATATCCAACGCACGAGTAGTATCCGGTTGTTGAGCCCTCTCGATACAAAATCTGACAAATTCAACATATATATCTGATATAGGCTGATCATAGTCCACATTGTATGGCTTAGAAATCGTGAATTTTCCAAGATACTGAGTAGCGAATTGACGCAGTATCCTGACAAATTTCTGTGACCTCTCCTTTGTGCCTTCGAGCTTCAGAGCTGTATCAATTTGGTCTACCGTCTTGGGTGTTGAATCTTTGGCGATGGCTAGGATTGCACAGACCGTATCACGAGCTTCGCTGGAATTGAAAGTGATGAATGTAGACACCAGATATTCAAGACTCAGCAATCGGTCCAAATGGCCGTCGTTGCGCCTTCGGAAGAGCTTGCCTGTGAGATCCACAAGGTGCGCCGCCGGCAAAGTTTGGAAGATTGCCAAAATAATCTGGGTGGTTATCATATTCTTCAAGAGATTTCATAACCTTAGAACACCTCATGTTTGTGTCTTATACCAAATAAGCGTTAGCATCACTGTCTTCAAGAAAACTGCAGATAGTATTCGAACTGATTACTGTCAAGAGTTTGACTGACTTACCTCGGGGAACAAGGACACTGCGATGGCAAACTTCGACCATTCAAGTTGATCTTACTACAAACGGGCATGGCATGATCCGCTAACGCAATTTCTTGAATAATCCATCTAAGTGGTATTAGTGAGAACCCGAAAGGATATTATCGAGAACGGCAGGGACTATTGCTGCAATATGATGATTGAGACGAATCAATTAGCCAATCACACAATGAAAGGAGCAGAGACAAACAATTATGCTTAAAAGTTAGCTAAAAGGCTTAGGATATATTAGCTAGCCTAATAGGTCTTAAGCTCTAGTTCTCTTTATATCTACCTTCTTTTTAGTTAGCTTTAGTTAGTGCTGTTCTACCCCTGATTTAATCGCATGGCTGGGACTAAGCACCCTAACCGTGACACATAGACCCTTCCTTCTTCCAACTCAGCACGAGCCACTGAGCGACACAATACGCAGACATGTTCTTGACAGTCAACCCGCTAAAATGCTTGACGCTTGCGGCTCAACGCATTGATATAAATCATGAGCCTATTAAGACATAAATCTCCGCAAGATCTATACCTTGGGCTTCACCGCGATGATGCTTTCACCGGTTGGGGCATACGACTTCAAATCCAGAATCTCAAAGCCCGCACCATCGATCAGAGCCTTCCATTGCTTTTCGGTTCGCTCGATCGAGGCTAGACTGGCCAACATAGTCAGGTCAAACTGCGCGGCATGGCCGTGAGCTCCCTTATTGGGAATGACCAGTTCGTCGATAATGAGCACCGAGTCGGGAGTCATGGCCTCAGCAGTGATTTTCATCAGCGCTGTGGCCTTGTCATCAGGGTAATCGTGAAGAATCATTCGCATGTAGTAGGTTTTGGCGCCTAGTTAAGTATTAGTTTTGGTTAATTGTCACCGACGTGAAGAGAAAGATTTAGGGAAATGGGGCAAGAGTCATCTCTTCCAACATACCTTTGACAGGTTGTCCTTGCCACATATCAATTCCCTGCGCCTCGACGCCAGGGACGGGAATGGCTTGTGGAACGACCATGGGCAGATCCTCGAGAATCACCCGACCCTTTATCTCAGGGTGTTTGGCCTTGAGCAAGGCACATTGATGGCCTACTCCTCCTGCGACATCTACGAAAATCACGTCGTCGTCTTTGGAGCCCTCAAGGTGTTTGGTGATATCAAAGGCATCTAACCAGGTGGTTGGGCGGCCGCCGTAGACGGCTCCCATCCACATTTGGAAATCTTCCATCAGCTTGGGCTGGGACAGAGCCCAGACAAAGGCGGGCAGGTCGGTGTTATGTGCGAGTTGAAAGGCACTGTGCATCACATCGGACGGATTGGCATATTTGGTGTCTGCGAGGAATTGGGGCACCTTGGCTTGACATGGCAGATGGTTGTCAAAACTTTTGAGGAAGACCTCGTTAGTTGATAGTCCGTAAGCTGCCCTAGATGTGGACTTACTTGTGTCTAAGTCCTGCGGCAAAGCCTGGTTGGCTCAAAGTCTTTGTGATATTGTTGGCAGCAAAGGTATCTTCGTCGACTTCCAAGACCAACTTTTGAGAGACAAGGAAGCGTAATATTCTGCCTGTGAAGAGCTGCGTGAGTTGCATGTTCTGGCCAAGCGACTGGTCATCACTCACCCGTCAAAACCTCATCTGCGCTTTTGGCTTTGGCCAGCTCTGCCACAGTCAATGGCTTCTCGCTTTTGGCTAGCTGTTCAAAGAGCTCCAGGTCGCTCGCGACTACCGACCAGACTAAGTTCAGCGGCTATTGCTCTCTGTTAGTAGGTGCTTTTGGGCAGGGAGTTTCCTCGGGTATACTGACAGAGTAGATAATGCGGTAGATGGTGTCATGGGGATCCTCAACGACGGATGACAGGTCCTTGAGCGCCTCGTAGAGCTCTAGGCGGGTGGCTTTATCTTGGGGCGGGTTGGCAATCAAGCTTTTGATGCCGGCAAGGACCTGGGCTGCATCGGTAGAGGCCATCTTTTCAGTTGGTTGATGGGGCACGATTGATTTGGATTTTCTCTTTCGAAAGCAGGAAGTAAAGATGGTCATGTCACGAGGGAAAAGTAGCAACGCGCTTGGCTTTAGTATCTTTGAGGGTAGGTGAAGGTAAGCGCTGTGATTGTTATTTGTTTGTCTTTTCCCAAGCTGCCTGCATAAACTACCCCTCCCCCTCCACCTTGCAGCCTCCAGGCAGCTCAGCTCAGGGGTCGTGCTTTGTCTTTGTCTTTGTCTAGTTCTGGTGTTGGTCTGTGTATGCGTGTCTGCGTAACAGGAATCCGACACATATTGGGTCAGCAAAAATAGAGAGATACCACCCAGGGTAAATTTCAAATAGCAGGGGTGATGCTCCAAGTGTGTGGTTGTGCGGAGGCTCGGTGACCGAGGGGGACTGAGGCGCGGAGGCTTTGTCATGCATACGCGCTGTTACGGACCCGGACCTCGGGAACCATTCACTGAAGGCCCGTGCTAGTGCTCGACAGAGACATACTCCAACTTCCCCTACTAGTTAGTCTTCTAGAGAATCAATAAATCATTTACCAAGACATCAAGTAATGAATCCACTTTGCGTTATTCTTGAGATTGAAGCGTCGGGACAAGACGAGGTGGGGCAAAGTTTAGCGGCGACCGGTTCGTGCAGCTTTTCTGATGCCCAGAGCAGCCAAGGGGGCACAATACGAGCATTACCAACTGGGTACCTAAGATTGATGTCCATTCTCTGACGACTTAGTACGCTTGATCAAAACCGTTGATAGACGCCTCCTCGGGCTTCATAAGAACAAAAACGAGTTTTCTTCCCCTAGAATGATTATATAGCAGGCGTTCAGACTTAACATGCTTCTGGTTTCCTTGCCTCCTGAAAACTCTCCCTTATAGCCGCATTCCCAAATATTGAATCAACCCATTTCGTATTTTCAACATGGGGACCTTCGCCGCATATCTCGAGCTCATGCGCTTTGGGAATCCAATTGGTGCTTTGATGGTCTATTTCCCCTACCTTCACGGGTCACTCTTTGCCTTTGTCGCTCGTGGCCAGCATGGAAACCGGCTCAACGACTTTCTGAGCACGCAGCTCCTCTTGCTGCCCGCGTCCATCATGTTGCATTCGGCGGCGTGCTCGTGGAACGACATCGTGGACTCGGACATCGATAAGAAGGTGTCTAGAACTCGCCTCCGACCTATCCCTCGCGGCGCCATCTCATTGCGCAATGCCTATGTCTTCACATACTTCGAATTCATCGTGTGGCTCAGCATTTGCCGCATGATTTCGCCTCAGACCCTGACATGGTCACTGCCTCTCCTGCCCATGTCACTATTGTATCCATACGCCAAACGCTTCACCAACTACACAACCATCTTCCTGTCGCCCATCATCGCCTGGGCTGTTTACATTGGGTCGGTGGCACAAGGTGCTAACCCTTGCGCGACCAAAACCTTCTTTTGGGGACTCTCATGCATGTTCATCGCGGAGTGCATCCATCACAACACGGTCGAAATGATATATGCGCATCAAGATTTGGTGGATGATCTCAAGGTTGGGGTCAGCTCGATGGCGGTCCGCTTTCGCCACAACCCCAAGGGTGCCCTGGCCACATTTGCGGCAATAGAACTTGCCTCGCGCTTAGCGACGGGGGTGCTGATGGACTTTGGCACTCTCTATTATGTGTTGATTGTACTGGGCACGACGATTCTAAACACGTGGATGATATCAAGCGTAAATCTAGCCGACCCTAGCGAGTGTTGGTTTTGGTTCCAAGCTGGCGGGCTTGTGACTGGTGCAGTCTTGACTTGTGGAATGGGGTTCCAGCTGTGGGGTTGAGCTATGCGAAGAAGAAGCAGAAGAAGAAGAAGAAGAAGGGGGAGAAGAATTATGCGTAGCGGTGCCAATGGAAGGCAAGGCAAGGTAAGGCAGAGGCAGAGGCAGAGGCAGGGAAGGGCATAGGCATAGGCATAGGTACAGGCAAAGCGAGACACGACCAGGTGGACGGCAACGGTGAAACCGTTCCCCACGGGGTGGAAGGACGTTCGCTTGGGTTCGGAATAAATGAAATATACCTTCCCATTTAAGTCCCTACTTACTACCTTTGTAACTTAGTGTAGCTGTGAAAATATTGAATTCAGGTCGCAAGTATGCAGTTCAGCTAAAACGCGACACCCTCACTGAGCGGTTACCGAAAGGCCAATAACGCCCATCTCCGGCACGCCCTCTAATGCAAATACCATGGAAATGGCTCGCGATATGGCTGGCCAAGGCTGAGCTGAGGTGAGCAGAGCAAGGGCTGGCCATCGGCTCTGTGCTGCATCGAACCAATCAACGATGGCACGGCCCTCGTATGCACATCATCTCATATCGTACGGATCTCATGTCGTACGGACTTCATGTCGTACGGACTCCATATCGTATACGGACTTTTGTACACATGGACGAACGTGCAATAAACAGGCGGGCAACGTGGCAACCAAGGGTGCCCCTCACCAACAAAAGCTATGTATAGTAGATATCGTATATCGTCGGCGCTAAAGGGACCCATGGCATCGGATTCTTGGGGCCATAACCAAATTTTTGATCCTCGTTCATCGGGCCTTCATATATATATTATATAATTTGTATGAGATGCGCCTGCAACCTGATCTCTCGGACTTTTGTATCTCCTTCCAACAAGCTACGCGCGCGGTGAATTGTAAAAGTTGCCTGCCTGTCTTCATCATGTCTGCTCCTCCAATGATGCCACCGGCAGATGGCGATCGAACTCGTGCCCCACAGTTGCTCGCAGTCTATTGGGTCCAAGGAGGCATTTCGATCTTGGTGGTTGCACTGCGTTTTTATGTGCGATATGCCAAACGCATAATTGGTATCGAAGATTGGGCAATGCTGGCCTGCTTGGTATGTTGCTGCTACATATGAAAATATATGTGTGTGGTTGCGATGCGATGCACGTGCTGACATGGCCATGGTTTGTAGCTGTTCTTCATTACCGCCGCCGCGCTCCTACCAGTTTTGACTCATTATGGAATCGGTCGGCACATCTACTATGTCCCGCCTGAGAACCTTTCCCATGTCTTGCGATGGAACTGGATCATTCAGCCTTTCGGAATAGCGTAAGTTATGCACCTGATGATCCATTTTCAGAAAAGTACTGACTGGATCACAGCGCGCAGCCATTTGGTAAAATGTCGGTCTCGTTCTTCCTCTTGAAACTATTGGGACCAAAGGATATTTGGCAAAGATGGTTTCTCTACGTGAACATGGCTATCTTTACCGTCATGGCCACACTTTGCATCATTTTCACATACGTGCAATGCAACCCTCCTAGGGCCCTGTGGGAGAAGGTGCCCGGCGCCAAATGCTGGAACCCAGACTCACAGGCGAACTTTTCGATTGCGACCACTGGTGAGAATCGCTTCCGCCATTTTGACTGCCGAAGACATTTTCGCTGACTTCTGATATAGCTTTTGGCGCACTGTTCGATTATGAACTCTCCGTGTTTCCCATCACCATTCTTTGGGGTCTTAAAATGCCTCTCAAGCGCAAAATAGGACTCTATGTCCTTCTGTCTTGCTCAGTATTGTAAGTTATAAAGCACCGCCTGACAAAGCCCGTCCTAATTTTCTTAGCTCTGGTGTCTCTGCAACTGTGAAGGCAGTGCAACTGCAAGAGCTCGCAAACCGCTTGGATGTTACGTGGGACACATTTAACCTATATTGCTGGAGCTCGTAAGTCTACTGTCGCCAATCTCTTGTACCAATCTCACAAATCTAGTTCTGAATTATTTGTCAACATTGTCTGCGGATCCATTCCAACGCTTAAACCATTGTACGACACATGGAGAACTGGCCGTGCCTTGCTCCCCAGCCACAAGGAGTCTGGCTACAAGTATAGCGGAAGCAGCTCATACAAGCTCAAAGATTCGCCCGACTCATCCCAGAAGTCCTCCCCCCGGTTTGCCGACAAGAGTACTATGTCCTCTTCCGTCACCGATGTTTATAATTATACTGTGCCACAACAGTCATTTGTACCAAGAGATAATTCTAGAGACGGTTCCGCCATTTCAAAGAGAGAAATGCTCTAGACTGAATTTCTTCAATTATGTATATTAGAGAGGAGCTCATATATAGCGTAGGACGGCTAAGAATTCTTCTATAAAGTAGAGCTTTATTTTTTCAACCTTTTCGCAAATGGGCTGGGGTTAATACCAACTGGGTTGTGGTTGGCACGTGGTTGGGTTGGTGTTGGTCCAAGCTTAGGTTGTAGTTAAGGTGTATCTACCACATGTTTCCACCTACGAGTGGAATTACGAGGAAAAGCGTCAAAGGATGGGCAGATCAGTGCTTTACCTTGATTACTGTTAGATTATTATAGGGTGGCGGTGACAGGTTGACTGTTATTTACCACGCCAACTTATCCTAGCCTTGTTGTAAGAACTGTTTTCGCTTATAAACCACGATACAGTATAGTAAATCCGTTGAGTTACCAAGAACCCGGCTTTCTTGAGAGACCCCTGACGCCTTTCCTCGTATTTCCACTCGTAGGTGAGAACATGCAGTATGTTGCATCGAGTTCCTCTTGGCAGGTCTTGGCTTGCGATTTTTCTGATTCCACGTTGGACTAAAAAAAGATTTGGCAATGTGTACGGTGACCGATGTACTAGTAGATGGGCCGGTACGCCCAATCAGCCCACAGAATAATCTGCTGATGTGGCGATGAACACCTCTTATAGGTCTTCGTTGTCGCCGGGTGAAGTGATGTTGTGTAATCTTTCCAACCAACCTGCTGGAAGAAAAGAGGTTGCTTCTGAGACTTTTCGAGATAGCATCTTTGCCCGAAGAATGGCTCCCCTCCTCCTCCTCCTCCTGTCCGCTGCCTCGATTCTGGGAGTTCTCTCCCATCGCATGTATTTTATATACGGCGAGTTTCATGATAAGTCTCCTAGAATCGCTCGAGGTTACTTTCTAGCATTCTGCGGCTTGTATGTTGCCTTCTGGACCATTGGAACAGATGATCATGATACTCCGCTCAAGACGGCAAGCCGAGTCGCCGGCGTCTATGCCCTCTCGCTTTACTCGAGCATGGTAATATACCGCCTTTTCTTCCATGAGATCAAGGACATCCCGGGGCCGACTTTGGCCAAAATCACCAAGCTATACCATTTCTGGAATGCCACCGATTGTAAACAGTACCTCTGGTTGGATAGGTTAAACAAGAAATACGGCGATTTTGTTCGCACAGGTAAGAGAAAGGCCATGTCCATTTGCGGAATATAAAACACTGATCCGGCACAGGCCCAAACGAGGTGACCATTTTCACACCGAAAGCAATTGTCCCAATCCATGGCCCCAACTCAGAATGTACGCGATCCGAATGGTACGAAAATATCAAGCCGGTGAACTCTGTGATCCATACGCGGTTGCGCAAAGTCCACGATATTCGTCGCAAAATCTGGGACCAAGGCTTTAGCATCAAAGCGCTTAAGAAATATGAAGAGCCCATTCTCCACGAGTGCGAACTCCTTGCAACAAGAATTAGAGAACAAAATGGAAAGCCTTTTAATGTCACGAGATGGTTTGAATACTATGGTTATGATCTTATGGGGCTTGCCGCGTTTAGCAAAAGTTTTAAGATGTTGGAGGCCGGGCAAAGCCATTGGGTTGTCGACACGATCAACGGAGGGACGAAAACGTTGGGGCCGTTTACCGGTATTCCATGGTTTATCCACCTGGTACACGCGATTCCATTTGCGGGGAGGCCCATGGAACGAGCGAAGGAGTGGGGAAGGAAGACTATTCGTGAGAGAATGGCCGTAAGTTGAACGTGATGCCAAGGCAAATTTCTACTAAATGTTATCAACAGAACAAAGAACAGGTCAAAGCTCACTCAGATGTACGATTGCCCGTGGAACTTTTATTAGAAGATACTAAAGATTTAGGTCATCGCTTGGATTCTCGAAGATGCGGAAAGTCGCAATGGCGTGGAAGACGAGATGGATTGGGTTCTTGGCGACTTTTTTGTCATGTGTGTTGGTGGAACGTAAGTGCATAGCAAAGAAACTTCCTATGCCTCTTCATATACTGATTGTCGATGGAACCCAGCGAGCCTGTGATCACTGTTATCTTGTTCCTGTTTTATCGCCTCGCAACACAACCAGAATGTATTGAAGAGCTCCGCAAGGAGATTCGAACGTTGACTTCTTACTCGGATGGGTACCAGCTGCAAGCTTGTTCCTATTTGAATGCGCTTATTTACGAGACTCTTCGATTACATCCTTCACTTCCGTCTGGTGGCTTGCGGATTACGCCCCCGCAAGGAGTTAATATCGATGGTACATTCATAGCTGGAAGGACGACTGTGGTAACACCACAGTACACGATCCATCGACGTGAGTATAAATCTTAAAGTACAGCGATGTATACTGATTAATGCGCATGTGTAGGCGAGGATTGCTTTGCTAAGCCAAACGAATTTATTCCTGAACGATGGACAACACGGCCTGAGTTAGTCAAGGAAAAAGAAGCATTCTTTGCTTGGGGTATCGGTCCGTATAACACTTACTCCCTGTTGGGCACTCTGCCTTAGTAAACGTATGCTTATATTGAAGTAGGACCGTATTCATGTATCGGCAAAAATCTTGGTTTAATGGAAGTCAGAAGCGCGACCGTTTTGTTGCTAGATAAATTTAATATCAAGTTCGCACCAGGAGAGGACGGTGCCAGGCTCTTTGAGCAGTCGAAAGATTGCTTTTCCTGGGTTCCGGGGCCATTGGATCTAGTGTTTGAAGAAAGGACTCCAGAGGCGAAAATTACGTCAAAGTCAAGTTAAAGCATGTATATAAGATGTATTGGCAGGGCGCAATGAGTCTTAGCGTTTTGATGCCGAGTTAGCTTACTATTTCTAATCTATTACTGGCAAGTTATCGGAGCTATATTAAGCTGTAGATATACCTATGTTAATGTTGTTGGCTATCATGGATGCACCTCAGGGCCGGAGCAAGATAGAAAAAATGTCTTGACAGAAGCTTGCTTGTACGGGTCGATCTAGGCAATGAAGGTTCTTGCTGCTAACCCAAACGAGTTGGTTGAGTACAATCTGGAAGAGCTTCAACGATTGTTTGATTAGGATCGTAAACCAATCCTTGCAGATACTTCTGAAGAGAGTCGTGAAGATGAGATCTGGGAAGCCTTTATGGACCTCTTGCAATGATGTGGCAGGCCTTAGACTTGTATGTCTCTGAAAAAAAGCAGTACGCCGAATTCGAGAGACTGGAAACAAGACGCTTTGAAGGACGCCCTGGAATCCTTGAGCGAGGTCGCATTTGTGGAAGAGGACTCAAACAAAGAGATTGTAGTATTTATAAAGGCTATAGTTTAGTTGCTAATATCCCCTTATGACAGAAGTGAGTTCAAAAGAGTGTGTATAGCAATCAAGAATCAAGATATAGGTGAAGGATAACTTCATCCGGACTCGATTTGCACTTCAAATTGAGCGAGCAAAAAACAACTAACATTTATGACTATGAACATGTACGCTGGTATTTTAGGACAAGCTTCAATACCCTCTTCGTTGATATTGCGACATGTTAGCTGAATGCATTATACTATGAACTATCAAGGTATTAGCTTACCATCAGAATGATATCTTTCCAAATTATTTGATTTTGGGAGGGTTTTTGTTCCGAGCAGGAGGAAAAGGCGCGGTCAGTTTCGCTCAAATACGTAGACAGTTCCAGCTGGACTACAGCGACAGGTTGGTGGTGGTTTTTCGCTCTCATTGAACTTAACAGACTTCTGTTCCTAGCAATCTGTGTTAAATCTGTAGACGCTCAGAATCCTTTTTGAATCTCCTTCTTGGAATACGCGCAATTCATGGACATTTTGGTGAGATTCGGCGGCAGGTCACAAAGCCTGAAGAGGACAGTCTCTCAAAAGAGGATAACCGCTTAGGATGAGAATGGCTGGTGAGCCGTATTACACAAGTCGCTTCGAAAAGGCCAAGAAGCGAGCCACTGCTGCCACCCTCACTATACGGCCCATACCTGGGCTTCACTACTGGCATACCCCTGAAACTGTGTTTCGTGTAGAATTGATGGAAACCATAACTGAGATTGTCTATTCCTATGATTAGGCTGGCTAACAGAGCTTTGATAGAAGGATGAGCTGAATGTGAGCAATCTAAGCAGTAACGGTGCAATCTGAGGAGTAACTGAGCCGAAGTTGAGCCCAGCATTATTTCACTTACGAGGCGGGGATACAACGCCAATCTGAAGAGCAAATGTGGCCGTCAATGATTTACGCATATGTATTGGATGCCTGTCACTCGCAAACACGCCCATTAAACGGGTCTTGGCCTACAATACACGAATTATATGAAAAGATCTCTTACTGGTATGGCACACATTCCTGCTACCAAGCTGTGTCTCATCTACGGACTTCGCGCTCAGATGTTGTCTTCCGCCTGTTGATATGCCTTATTGTCGTACGTGCCAAAGTGTGATTGTGCATGGCAATTCAAGGTTAAGAACATCTTCCAACCCCACCCACCAACTCCTATGTCCAAGACTGCCAAAAAACGAAACATACCTTCCATTCAACAAGCGGAGCGTTCCAACGCACTCTCCTAGCATGCCTAGTCTACTCATCTCACCGCACTATCTGCGAGCCCCACTTATCAAAACTAGTGCACGGCTAGCTCACAGGCTAAAAACAACGATTTTTTCCCACCGAGAACCAAAAAAAGGGAGAAAAAAACATACAACAGCGGGTATTCGCTAGTGGTCACCCACCTAACTACTAATCCGCCGGTTAGAGGCTTAATGTATGCGGAGCGAACGGGACGCAATGTATTCCTCTACCAATGGTCGTATGTGCTTATCACTGTCAAAAGAGTGATACATATGAATGCAATATTCCAGTTGATGCATATATACGTTTCTTGCTATACAGGTCTGAATCTGTTAGACGCAGAGATTTATACTCGTAGGTCCGGACGCCAGTGCAGAGCCTGTAGACGATAGCAGTCACACATATAGATTCTTCTAAATATTCTTGTACCGAGTATCGGCTGCTCTGCTGCTTTTGTGCGAAAGCGAGAAAGAAGAAGACGAATTAGATATGAGAGGTCAATGGCGCGGAACGCACACTTAAACCTGCGTTTCTGTAGTGCTCTCTCTACATGGCAGTGCTCAGAAGGCAACATTTGGTATGGTCGAGCCCGGGCAGACAATATGCTGGCTGCAAGTCTGCAAGCCCACTCTATGACTCCATAATTGTCTTCACCAGAATCAGGTAGAGATCCCCTCCGTCCCAGCTATTCCGCCTACAAAACCGTTGTTCAATTCAATTGCCAACATCTTTATGGAGCATCTTTGCTTCGACCAAACTTGCTATCAATCAAGCCAGCGCCCTTTTTTTCAGGATAATTAAGTCAATGGGTTCGGCTTGACTTAGATTGGCTTGGTTTAGCTTAAGTTTAGATAGATGGGGATGTTCTGTGAGGTTTTATGTAGGTATGCGCTTAGAATATCACTAATTTAATAATACTTTTATGTGTGGTCTTATGCAAAGCTCTATGCATAGATAGTGCCGAAAGTAATTCACCATCTTACTAATTTACCCATTAAGCCTATCAAGCTAAGCTAATTAATCAAGCTGGCAGGTTCATTTTTCCTAAGCCAATCAAACCAAGGACCTCGGCTTGGCTTCGACAGAGACACCTTCAAAAAGATGATAAATCTTATCGTTAGACATTCAGGTACCAAATTTCGCCTAATTTGAGTACTTTAATACCCCCAGTTCTACGTTAAATCCACAGCCCAGCCGGCTTGCCGTTCAGTGAAAAGGACACAGCCCCCGTACGTGTTCTACGGTTCTCACCACACAACGTTGAGCAACTAGGTCGCAACAATGCAGTACCTACTGGCTCTTGCTACCCTATTTGCGGCCGCCACTGCTCAACTAACCACAGGTCCTTGCAATGTGACTGGAGCGCATGGATGTGATCGAGTTCGAATCGGTACAACATGCTTTGCGTCGATCGGTATGGGTGGTGGAACCAACCAGCAAGCTGCCGATGTATACAAGTGCGTTGATGATGAAGATGCCGAAAATGCAAAGAAGGAGGTGAGTGCAAAATTGATGCGAAGAGTGAACAAGAAGAGTCGGAGCTGAAGCGAGCTAGATCTGCGAATGCTATGGATGCGATACGGCGCTAGAAGCTTGGGTCAAAGCACACGATCATTGGTAGGTCGAGCTTTCAGTGGTGATATTGATGGATACTGAACTTTGGAAATAGTTGAATCATTTCCGACAGGACTTCACCCTCACATATCCACTTGTAATACCATGATACGAGTAAAGAACAGTCTGGTGACTGCGTTATTCGATTTTGGGTATGGGCCCATAAGGAGAACGAATTTCCATGCCGAATTCGAATCCTCAAGTTTGTTAAGATGAATGTGTGTTCTGTGTGTAATTCATGGATAGATATCTGTACTTTAAACAATAGACCTCGCATATGGACTCAACCTCTTCTAAGCTTTGATCGCGTGATAGGTAGATATGTCTACCCGAAAGATAGAAAATCTGGTGCCCTGGGTTAGGGAGAAGAGCTCCTTGTTTGGCTCTGTTGGGTTAGGGATACCTTGGTACTGATTTACTGCTCGCTAGCGCTCGGCTGCTAGACAACCAGGAGACTAAGAGTTGTTGAGGCACGTAGATCAGCCTGCCTGAATGACTCTATAAATCACGCCTTTCCCAATCCCCAAGCCATACCCAATTGAAGACACTTTGTCAATACATGACAGCTAGAATGCAGCAGTAGGGCAAATTATGGAGAAGAACTGAGTTGATTCTATCTAGGTGGCCATGGAGGCCCTACATATACACGATAGAGTAACTAGCGTCGAGCAAATAGTCTATGAATAAAGAATTACCGATGGCATTGAAGTCATGTGATATTTGGCGGATAAAGGAGCCGATAGAGGCTGCTATTGGCTGACACATAGAGATGGTGAAAAGAGCTAGGGGTGTTGATGTTCAGACAGTAGAACCTGTTTGGAAAGATGGTGAGTAAGGAAACGGGATACTGTCATACCATAAAATCATATTATTCCTCGCATCCTTTTGCTTTTCCACAGTGGGCCCAGATTTGACACACGCTTAATCCGACGACTAGAGTCATCGCCATTCAATGAACGCTCTAGGAGAATGATGTTCATCCCCAACAAAGCCATGTATATTCTAATTGGCACAACCTGGTTTACCTTTTGTTGACCGCAACTTCCCTCACCGCCTATATTTCACGAGCTCTGATCATCTTGTCATCTTTCTCTAAGCTCAGTAGATTGTCTGTGACAGCCCCATCTTCCACTGTGTTCAGACGCGATCACAACTCATTTTGGAACCATCCGCCGCCACAATCACCGGTCCAGTGTTGGATGAATTGTTTTGGATCGTGCAGTAGGCATTGATTCCTACTGTTGGGGGTTACCGAGCTGATTCCTGTGGAAATACGCCCAAAAAAAGAATGTGATCTCAACGATGTCCTTGTGCTGCAGTTGCCCCTCCGGTTGGTACCGATGGATCATATACCACGGTACCAAAAAGAACACGACTGAGATCACTCAATACCTTCGAAATATATATGACGGGCTCCCACTTTCACTTTCAAACCATTCTCCACTTCGAAACATTTTCTCTCAAAGTCACCTCGATATCCGTATATCACTTCCGTTCTAAAAGAATCTCACGCCTTTTCGAAAACCAACCTTGACACTCAACATACCCAATCTCTAAAATATACCTACTACCAACTCAAAATGAGATCCTCTACCATGACCTTCATGGCTGTTGTCGCTGGTCCCATCGTTATTGCAGCGCTTATACCTGCATTTCCCTTGCCTCTGCTGGCACATATACCTACACATTCCACCATGGGAAAGCAAGAACACACGCAACGCCTGCACCGAATCTTCGAGGATGTGAACGCTGGAAAAATGAAGAAAAGGGCAGCAGGTATGAAGGAGTTTGAGGGGCTTTATGGTGAAGCGAAACCAAAGTTGGAGAGTATTGACGAGGAGCTGGAGGAGGAATTGTTGGGGAAAGCGGAGGTGCAGTCACCTTTCGGGGAGGATTAGTTTTGAGTGATTTCATGAATGCTTTTCTTTATTTGGACAGTTCATCGTGCATATGTGATGTCCCGCTTCGCTCTCGTCTAATTCAACAGTTGGATGTGTACCATGGTTCCCATGAGATTTTCCTCAACAGCGATCTGGCGTGATGAGGACATCTTCAGAATACGTATATTAGCAATAGTCTTTTGAATTCTTCGGGTATTCTCTTCAAATAAGTCCTGTCGGCCATAATAATAATTGTCCTTCAATACTATAGTTTTCAAAAAAACATCACCCAACTACCACAAGATGATATTCCTCGCCCTTTTTTCTTCAGCCTTCGTAACAATTACCAAGACTCTTACCGCTGCCCTCCCGACAGACATATCCTCGGCGCAGCGCACAAATTCGATCGAATCCTGGGGTGCTTCCATTCAGAAGCGCAACGACAACTTGGCGCACGTGAGCACTACCTCCTAGGACTTCCTATAACCCATTGATATCCTCAGATCTGCGTGTCAGATGTGGCATTCAGGCATAAGCCAAGCGACATCTGCGATCATAAAGCCACTGAAGAATTCCTGATAACCAAGTACCCTCTGTATCAAGCCGAATTCAACGACCTGAAGAATGCACGTCTCAATAGAGGCGCCAACGGGAAGAGGATTTCGAAGATCGCTTGCAACTATTATGAAAAGGATTGGGAGTTGGGAGATTGCAAGGCTGGTCGCGAGACGAAGGCATGGTGTTGCGATGTCTGGAGGTGGGGGACCAAGCCAGTGCCGGCCAAGGAGAATGAAGACAACGACAAGAATGACATCATAACGAAGGAAGAGATGGAGGATATCGTTGAGGATGCTGTTGAGGCTGCGTTGAAAGAGGCGGAGGAAAAGGGCGAGGAACGGGGTAAGAAGGATCTGGTGGATGATATTCAGACACAACCATCTGAATGAAGCTCACCAAAACCCCAAAATTCTCTTAACATTTCGTAGAAACCCCTTCAGTATATAGTACGATACGTCCGTATGTGTAGACCCTAGAGCCATGCCCCCGCTCGCCGTGTCATTCGTCGCTGTCAGTAGGTCCTTGGCAGGCTCACTGTGAGGTATTCCGGTCGCGTTGATCATAAATCAACGCATTCACAAGGCAAGAAATTCCTCCCACTGAGCATCTTTTCGTCCTGTCTGTCGGTTTGCACCGCCCGGAGCACCCTTTCGAACCCAATCGGCCAAGGCAAATGTAACCCAGAATCCACCATTCTGATCCATATTCGCATCCATGACAGCTGCCCAGAGTCTCGATTCCTCGACTGGATAGCCCGTGTCTGGATTCACTTCTCTCTCTTCAATCTCAATGACGCGCTTTGAGACGATTGCATGTTGCTCGGCGTCCCAAATGGCTTCACGCGGAGGTTTCCGCTCAAGCAGAGCGACTGCTTCGCGTCGAGTAAGAGGACATCGGCAGCGTGTTGCAGTCCAGTGGAGAGATGGGATGAGCGATACGTCAAAGGTGAAGTGTGCGGCGGGTCTGGTTTCGGAATTTGAAGATGTGGGGCTGGCGTGACTAACACTTGTGCATGGAGAAGACTTTGGAAGCTCCATTGAGTCGACAAGGATCTTGGCATGGTAAAGCAAAGATTTGAAGCTTGGGAGGTGGGCGTCGTATTGCATCTGGCAGACATCTGTTCCGCAAGACACTGCAACAATAGATGTGTAGTAATTAACTTTTAGGGCACTTGCCATTAAACAGTGCTCTTTTGAGAGTGGATACTCTTGTCCGAGCTTTTGCAACGCTCGAAACCATGCGTCATGACAGTCGAGTAGTTGCGCTTGATCTTGTCGTATCTTGTCTGTAACGGGTCTCTGTAAGAATAAGTTTAAGCCCATGCGGCATGCAAATCGAACTGATGGATTTTGGATCTCCAGGAAGGCCTTTTGAGCATCGTGAATATTCGTAAAAGGTTGTTCTAACCAATTCTGTGGTTGAGGTATCGGGATATCATAGATGTCTTCAATATACACGCCATATAGTAGCGCACCAGTTATTGCTCGGGAGTATATCGGGAGCAGATTGTCCTCAATCAATGTGGCAGGKCTGGAAAACCACGTAGATATTGGCAGAGGGTTCTGGGTACATGATGGCTTATCTAGGGGGTTAGTCTGGTGCCCCTGGTCACACTTTGGCTGCAGTGTTACGTTGAAAAGTGGGCTGTGCCTCCCTTGCTGCCACTCTGATATCATCTTGAGCCCACTGTTCAGGTGAGCAAATGCCGTATGCCAATTGCCGCGAAGATACTCAATGCAGGTAAACAGCAGACACGCGACGAGACCAATCTCTGGACTGTAGGAAGGTTCTGCTATTCTTTGGACCAGTGATCTGATCGCTCTATTGTAATGGAAGAATAGCGTTTTGCGATTGGCCAGTAAAGTGGAGCGAGCATGCTTCAAGCTTCCTGTTTCCGTTTTGTTGAGATATCCCAGGGCAATCACGGCATGACGCACTGAAGGCTCCGTCTGAGCCATCTGAAGGACAATTCGAGACCAGAATCCGTTGTCGAAAGTGCTGGATATTCGGCCTGCAGAGTAATGGTAGAACTCCAGGTACAAGACGCCATCCCCGGAATGCGGTTGTGTTGAAACACGGAAAATGGATGATTGGCCCGGGGCCGAAACGTTGGTCTGCACAGCCTTACGTTGCGTGTCTTGCGTGTACCCGTCACATTTTCGGCCTGTGCTTGTACACCTAGTGGAGTCAAAAAAAACGGAGCTCAGGTACCCGAGTCCGTCCTGCAGATACTTACCTCAAGCATTCCGGTTTCCCTTCATCGCATCGAAGGTGTCGGATTCTGAAGCCAATTGGTCAGTCACATGCTGCTGAAAGGCCCATAATTCGGCCACTGTGCCAATGATGACTGTGTTTGAGGAACATACTTGCAGGTGATGCAGCCGGTCTTGACTTTTGCTCCATATCTGCGAGAATTTTTCAGACTAGGGAATTCAATAACCAAAGCCTTTGGTAACATCCTTTCATTCGATGGCGGCACCCACGCGTGATGTCACCAGCGCGGGTCCGCGTTGAGGGTGGTCCAGAGTTGATGTGGCATATTGTTAGGAGAAGAGGCCGAATCCTTAAAATAGGCTCAATACGACTAATCTCATCTGAGCCCAAGTAAGTTTTGGATTTGCACGTGACTTTTCCGAGCAAGCCAATGGGAGAAGCAGGATCGCGGGAAAAGGCCACGCGGCACTAGAGCGAATTGAGCAACATACGAACCATGAGGCGTCGGAGGGCCAAGTGTGCCTTATCGATGATGACCGATGGTTTGATCGTTTTAGAGGAGGACTCCGGTCCCCGGGTAGTCCGGATCCCTGGTTAAATGGATGCCACACGCAGAACAGAAGGCGTTTAAGAACGTCTGTCGCCTGTTGTTTGCAGACATATGCCAACTTCCATCTACACTTTTCGTTCACACTGAAGCTCGAAGTTCCCAATCGTTCAGTGAGGGGCACATCAGTAGTCAGACCACCTAGCCTGTCTTGCAGATCTCTATTTGTGGAGTAATCTGATCGGGTCTTCCAACGCTAGCGCAATAAGAGATTGCTCTCCGCCTACGGGTACGCACTGTTCTCTACGTTAAATGGGTGGTGGCTAATATTCTTTGATAGATTAGAAGTAAAATAGATTCCTACCCTACAGTCTTCGAGTGATTCGATTCAAACGAGCCCGGTCAAGGCTGTCGTCCTCGCGCTCATACTCGAAATTTATCGATCCTCGCTTCCTCGTTAACTATCATCAAAAGCTCGTCGCCATGTATATCGATAAGCGAGATAACATGGGATACGCCATCTCCCCTGTGCTGATCGTGTTTTTAATTATGGTCGGCGCGCTATTTTTCGTACTCATGGGCTATGGAATACACCGAACCTACGGTTTCCGCCACGACAGTGCTGAGCATAGACCCATAACCGAGGGACAACATCAATACATGATTGAAGTCCGGACAAGAAATGTGGAAGACATGGCACAACATGTTCGGAGAGATTATTACAGGCCAAAAATGCAAGGAGAGATGATGCGATGAGATGGATACTAGAATACTGTTTGCAGTAATCGTCGGACGGAATGGAGTGTAGTTGGGGTAGCCAGCGGTCACCGATGAAAAGTCCGTCATGGGGTGCACGGTCGCACCGGAATATATTGTCCATCGTTTACACCACCGTAATCCGGAGAAAAAGGACGCGAGCCGTGCCGTCGAAACAAACGTCCGATATGTTACGGACTAACGCACGAGACATGTTGTTGCCATCCGTAGAGGACGTCGAAGCTACCTGCTAGTAGGGCGACACTACCATCCTTACCAGGACCCATCGACCCTGGGCACTCTAAAGTCGTGGACGATATGCTTGACGCTATCACTGCCTTTATATGGGTCAAAGCATTCACGTACCTACAATCACGAATAGTCATATATCAGCCCAGAGCATAGTATTTTTTCCACGCGGTGGCCACTCTATCATACGTTCGCTCGTCCATACGCCTCATAATCGTCAACTTAACAGTTCAACACTACGTCAAGACCATAAGATCTAAGCTCTCACAGAAGATCATCTGTAATCACGACAATTCTTGTCAAGGATGCAAAGATTGTAACCGGATCCCAAACATGCTCAAGGATGCTAGTCGTGGCAGCGCCGACGAACAGGAGTTCTTTCAGTCCAGCCTATCTGGCTCGAACGCGGACAACTATCTAACATAAGGCCCAACATTTCTTCAAATCAGTTTGTAGGCAGCGAGCCGAAGTTATCGCCGCGATGATATTAATGTAAAGGATGGAATATGTATATTGCGGGGAAATTCGAAGGCCCATATAGGTGTCTGGTATAAGATCAAAAGTTGTTTATTATACCCAAGATGAATAGTATCAATTTTTATTTCCATTATCATTATCAAGCTGCCTATACCTATTTGTCTTGCGACTATGCCTACATACTACAGAGCAACCAATCAGGGTCCGGAATATTCGAGCAGCTATCATTAACATTCTAGATACTTAGGCCTCGGCTTCTACTTTTCTTTTGTTTCTTACACCCCATGCAAGCTGCCAAAAGAACACGCTAAGCGGTATTACAAAGAGCAATGTCCATACAACACCTGATAACAACAGGATCATGATTGAAAAAGTCCAGAATGCTCGCCTCATGCTCATAGGGGCTATATTATCCGGGTCATCAAAATTCGACCCTCTATCTGGTATGGCGAGTAAGACTTGCATAGACGACAGGACAAAGGATAAGCTGGCAAAGGCAAAGAGAAATGGTGCAATCGCCCACTTTACGTACATGCCCGTCGACCAATACGGAAGCTCGTAGTACCATGACGTGGCAGCAGTCGAAGGGCGGAACAAGCGAACAGCCCAATTCAATCGCGACAGGCGGAGCTGCCCGTAATGATAACGCTTCGATACACCTTCGTCTTCGATATCTCGGAAATGAGTGATGAATGTGCTCCACTCGATCCAATTAAACTCAATTGGAAAGAGATGGGATTCGCGAGCAAGCGCGAAGTCCACATTGTGGCGTACAAGCAAGGCGTAGGATCGCATGAAGCCTACTGCAGTTGCGCGGTCAAACATCTGAACTTGTGGGACCTGCTCGTCGTAGGCTGCGTTGTGGAATGAGGGGAGATATGTCATCCAGAAGTCGTAGTTAAGTAGGCACAGTGGTATGGGTTTAACATATATCTTGTCGTGCTGCCACACGAGATGTAGACGAGGATCTTCCGTCGCAATTATCTCCCTGCCCTTGACCCTTTGTCTGTGGAGAGGGTCAATTTTCCTACCACACTTCTGCGCAACGAGCCAGAGCCTATCATATAATTCATCAAGAAGTGGAGTGCCTAGCTCCAATGTAAGGAAGTTGTAGACAGTGGTCCATGTTAGGTCCACACCAGGGATATGTTTGATGTCGTTGCTCGTTGCGTTGCCTGCTGAGGGGTTTGGCCCCGGGTGGTGAGAAGTTGGCTGACCAGGAGTCTGTAGGGGATTAAGGTGCTGATTGTAAAGAGCGTTCGATTCGGAAAAGGGCGGTAAGACAGAACGTGAACTTCCCATAGCAGCATTCAGGTTCCCAATGGAGTCCGGTAGATGGTTGCAAAAGAATAGCAAAGGAGCAGCTCCGGGCTGAGGCTCGGGCAGCGAGACGTCATCACTTCGCGAAAGGCTCAGCTGCTGCCTTACTTCACCCAGCCTTGTGAGTAACAAGCGAAAATGTTTACTTCTGTCGGGCTCATCAGTGTCACCATTCCTGTTCATCCTCTCGCAGCCCTTTCCGTTACTCCATATAATCATTGTACACTTCTGATTCCTCTACTGGTTGTCGCTTGTCACTAAATCCAATCTAAATCACGAAACAAAGCTAGAATGACAGTTCATACACGGATTCCGCTTTACTTCTGCATCCTCGTCACACTCATTGCTACTTGTTACGACCAGTTGACAAAGGGGATCCCTTCACGGCTGAAACCAGAAGAGGCGCCTAGAAGTGCTTTTGGTCTCGTCAGAACCGACGACTTTGGTCCGACTGTGCGGTCTTATGGAATCGAGTAAGTGTTCCTTGAGAAACAGCCTCCAATCGTGGAATATTGAACCAGAGCGCAAGCGTTATTTTCATTCACGGTCTCGGATCGAATCCAAATACGACATGGAGACCACGAGACGGCCCGTGCTGGGTCAATGAATTCCTTCCAAATGATATCCCTGCCTCGTTCCGTAGCGATATTCGAATTTTCTTCTACAACTATGATTCATACTGGAAGAGGGATGCTGTTCAGACGCGGCTATGGAGCCTGGGAAAGAGCTTGCTTGCCCACATTGATTCGGAAATTAGGGGAACAGAAGAGGTCCGTAAGCCTATTGTGCTCTGCTGAAGTCAAGTTTTGACGCGGCCAATCTTTAGGAGCAGACACGTACTTTGGCATTTGTGGGACATAGCTATGGAGGTTTGGTCATTAAGCAGGTACGAAGATCTCTGACCTCTAGATGTAACGCGATTAAGCTTTTCCATCTAAGATTACTATTGTGTGCACTGACCAAATTAGGCTCTAGTCCAAGCAAGCAAGAATCCGACATTCGCCAATATCGCCGATTATACTAAGGCCGTTATGTTCCTAGGCACACCCCATCGTGGCTCAACCTTCAGCACATGGGGTGGTATTGTTGCGAAGTTGCTGAAGCCACTTGGATCGAATCCGTTACTTCTCCAAGAAGTGGAGTACGATTCTCTTTATCTCTTGGACTTACATACAGAGTTTGAAAATACAATCGGTGGGAACCTGCGTGCAGTCAATTTTTTCGAGCAGCGCAAGACGAGACTTCTTAAGTTGTGGTTCATCCAGTGGGAAGAATTTGTGGGTAATACATTAACTTGAAATAAGTTATCTACTAACGCAGACGCAGTGTGTTCGAGAGCAATCAGCGTCATACGGAAAGGTCGAGAATATCGGCCTTCCTCTTGACCATTACGGCCTGAACAAATTCGAGTCAAAGAATGAGAATTATCGAATCGTCTCTCGAAAGCTTCTTGAGGTAATTATACCTATTGTAGCGCGCCGCCGACAACGTTTCTATTCTGTTCCAATCAGCACCGTGAATAGTTACACAGAGCGGAAGAGATTGTCGGCTATAATTGATGAGAAGCTACAAGTCCATCACCAGCAAGCCAGTGTCCCTCACGCAGTTACCCTTCATGGGCTTGGTGGTGTTGGGAAAACACAACTAGCGCTGAAGTATGTGGAAGATCACAAGGAACACTATAATCCAATCCTCTGGATCGACGCGAAGGATGAAGATTCACTACGATCAAGTTTTGAAAGGTGCGCAACTGAGCTTCACTTGACAGTGAACCAAATAGAAACTCAAAGCTCTAAACTCTCAAACTCACCAGCGGTCCAAGCTACATTAAACTGGCTGAGCAATAGAAAGGGAACGGATGACAAATGGCTAGTGATAATTGACAACGCAGACGACTTGATGTGGAGTATCAAACAAGTGCTCCCAAAGGGGAGCGCAGGGAATATTATCATCACTAGTCGAGATAGACTGTCATGGAAGATAGTAGATGGAGGATGTGAAACGGTCCATGTTGACGTTATGGAGCCGGTAGAAGCTAGAGAACTCCTCCTCCAACATATTAATTTGGATCGGGATCCCCAAGAGAACCTACAAGAATGCGACAAGGTAGTACAGCAACTCGAGTACTTACCTCTTGCCGTTGACCTGGTTGGGGCCTATATTGGCAATGATCCGGATCAGAGGCAAGCCCTGCGCCAGTATCTCGTGGATTTTGAGAAACATCAAGATGAACTACTACAAAGCGAGCCGTTCCGCGGTTTGTTGCCAAACGACAAAACAGTGTGGACGGTATGGGATAAAACGCTTGAAAAGATTGAAATGAGTGGTTTGGATGTCCATCCTGCCCTCTTACTGGTCTTGATAGCGCATTTCACTGGTGGAACAGTGCAAGACGAGCTATTTCGATTAGCAAGCTTGAGCTTTTCTGATGTGGTTGAAAATATGAATGGCGGGACGACGGTGCCTCCCGTAGCACCTCCCATATGGCTCACTAAGATTCTAGCAACTGATGGAGGAGAATGGGACAGTTTTTATTACCGACAGAGCAGCAATGCCCTTGTTCGCTACAACCTTTTGCAGCGCACTCAAGGTAACTGGGTCGGTGTAAGCATGCACGGACTAGTTCAATGGAGAGCAAGAGTGTATGAGAGCACTATGTTCTGGGACTACTGGCACCTTATGGTCATTACGGCAGCCTGCAAGTCGCTTTCGGATGGAATGTCGAGCCCTCGATTTCGCAGGCATATGCTTACGCACATACCAGATGTCAGCCGGCAGGGCCTTAGTAGATTAGGGATTGACGAGACCATGATGTCATACATATGGCATACTATCGCGGATATCTACTATCTCGAATGGCAGTGGAAGGAGGCAGAAGAATTGTGCTTAGAAATGATAGAGGTTTTGAAGACCAATCTTGGGGAGGATCACCGCGACACGCTAAGCGCAATGGCTAATCTAGCCGTTGTGTACTGGTATCAAGACAGAGAGGACACTGCTGAAGAGCTGGGATCGAAAGTGGTGACGATGAGCAAGCAGATTTTGGGGCATGATGATGGTGATACGTTGAATCGTATGGGAAATCTAGCAGCAGCATATCAAAAGCAGGGCCGATTGCAGGCTGCGGAAAGCCTGTTGACGGAAGTAGTGAACATAAGCAAGACAAGCCTCGGAGCAGACCACTCTGAAACTTTGGATAGGATGGGTCAGCTTGCGTCTATATACATTGACCTGGGCCGATTGCAAGATGCCGAAATGACCCTCGACGAAGTGAGGGAGATCAGTGAGAGGGATTCTGACGGAAGCAATCATTACACACTGATTAGCATATGCCATCTAGCAAGAACGTACTGGCACCAGGGACGATGGGATATTGCTAAAAAGCTAGAGGTGGAAGTAATAGAGAAAAACCGAGAGACACTTGGAATGGACCATCCAAACACTGTGATCAGCATGGCTAATCTTGCGTTGACATACTGGCTCCAAGGCGAATGGGATTCCGTGGAGGAGCTTGAAAGAGGAATATTGGAGATAAACAAGAAAAAACTTGGATTAGGTCATAGAGACACACTGGACAGCATGGGGGAGCTGGCTCTTACGTGGAGAACGCAAGGCCGGACTGGAGAAGCAGTCGAGCTTATGATCAAATATGCCCAACTAAGCGACCGCATGCTTGGAACTTATTATCAAGAAAGCCCTTCTTTTCTACAGGCCCTAGCTATATGGGCGGACCAGGGAAATATTTGCCTCATTTCAGATCGTGAAAAATGGACAGTGTAATTAGCTAGGTCACGCCTTCCAAAAGACAAAATTCATACACACTAGATGTTAGCCCCACAGCTCTACTAATACATTTCGAGACAGCGAATATTCTAGAATATGCACAAATAGTACATAGGTCAAAAATAAGACAAATAATTAGACTATGAATTTAAGTTACTCGAAGCCACTTATTACGCCATAGTCAGATTAACCTAGAAGAGGCTGAGGATAGTCCATACGGGACTTCCTATGGTTTACACTCTGCTACCCTCTAACGAGGCGCTCACAATCGACGCAACACTCTCACGCACTTCTCTCTATTATCCTATTCTACTACGTTAGGTATCATACCATGATCTTGTATCCAAACAGCACCACGTGTCCAGGAGCATGCCGGGACAGCCCAGCAGCCTTATGCACTTAGCGCTTCAATTAGATAGCACCATCACCAATCTATAATATTCGATTGATCCATCATCTATATTCCTATCGCCACGCCTCATATTCAGCTCCACGACCTTACTCCATAACCCACCCCCACGCTTCACCTCTAACGACCTCCTCCTTCCCCTTCCCAATCCAAAGCTCCAACGCCTGGATATGCCCCCAAATATAACACCAAACATCACACATTTCCCACCTTTTCAAGTCCCCAAACAAGCCTCGCCTCGCCTTAAGAGCCCTTAGATTACTAGTCAGCATCTTACAGATTAATTCTATTAAACTACCACGCTGAAAATTATTTTATTTCTTCTCTTTAAAATACTTWCTTACTATATTACAAAATCCTATACCTACATCCTACATAAAAAATGGATAATGCACGTAAACATTAGACATCATAACTTTAATCATAATTCCGTATACGTCTTCCACGGCCTCATCCACTATACCTAGTCATCCATAACCCGCCCATAACTCACCCCATCCAGTGCTAGACCACCCCAACTCCCCAGAGCCAAAAATCAACACAAATTCAGACACCAAACATTCCCGCTCCCCAAATTCCCAAACAAAAGATCACCGTCACCAACCCTCGACATTGCATAATCCTATAATAACCACTAAGCGTTCTGACAGGCCATCCAAATCTACAAAACTTACACGGTAAAACGACTAATACAATTATATGCTTTGAGATAATTCAAATAGGCTGTGATGTAGTGTTATTCATATCTCGTCCAGGAATGGATATAGTTACATTTATATATCATAACTTCGATTAAAATTACAAACACTTCTCCACGACGTTGTTCACCTTGCCAATGATGTATGATTCCGCTTTGAACGTATGAATAGGGGTAGAGGGGTAGAATATACGTTTGGGGTGAGTGGTGAGTGATTTGTGGAGAGGGAATGTCTTTAATGGGCAGGGGGTGGGGATGTGGGGTCAGATTGGGGTCATATTTGGATTTTGGGGGTGGTTTAATGTTGGGGTTGGTTTGAGCATATTTGAATGGCTGGATGGAGTAATTGATTAGGAGAAACGTTATAGAGCGCAAAAGTATATATTTCCACTGCCTACAAAATCCACTTTATATCTTCTCCTGTTCACAATACCTATTTAAACACCCCCGCACCCACGCAAACAAAACCCAGAGCGTATATCTTCGTTCCAATCGAATCACACCAATTTAAATCAGATACCTAAAATCCGGCTCCCGATCCGTATACACCGTCCCCTCAGCCCTAACATATCCCTGACCCAATTTCCTATCCTTCCTCGTTTCTCTTCTGAGATAAATAGCTCTAACAACCCACCATCCACACCAAGCGAAACCCAAACATCCAAGACTCCAAGCATGACCAAGGGTAAACTTAGGTGCGGCATTAGTTTGATAGATCTGGCCGGACACCACACCTCCGATGTTGGTGAGGGTTAGCAAGATGCCGAGAGATGCTGCGCGTTTACCGTCCGGTGCGCAGTTGCAGGATAGCCAGGTTATGTTGGATCCTGTGCAGAGGAAGCAGGCTGTGGCGATTAGGAAGGTGGCGAAGTAGCGGACGCCGGCTGAGACGGGGGAGAGGAGGATAGCGTAGCCTGCGATGCCGATGGGTGCCATTAGGATTAGGGGTAAGAAGCGCTTTTTGTATTTGTCGGAGAGGTAGGCGCCGACTGCGTACACGAGTGCACCCCAGAGGTTTGGTGGGATGACGAGGTATTGTGCCTGGGGGTGGGATGTTAGAGTGAGCAGGGGATTGGGGAATGGGAGAGGTTTTACCTGGACGGTGGAGTAGTTGAAACCGTTTTTGATGATGATGGGGAGGAAAGTGCCAAAGCCGTAAAGGATGGTGACGACGGCGATTTGGATGAAGCCATGGGCCCAGCTCTTGATGTCACGGGCGGCTTCTTTGATGTCGGCTAGGCCGTAATGACCGCTTCCGCCGGAGTAGGATTCGGTGCGTTCAGCGCGCTGGCGCATGATGGCCTTTTCTTCTGCGTTGAGGAAGTAGGCTGTCTCGTAGTTCTTGGGCACTACGAAGATACAGATGGCAGCCCAGACTACGGTGATGATGCCTTCGAGGACGTAGAGCCTAGTCGAGGGTTAGTTGAGTCCTTATGAGATTCAATGGATTTGATACTTACCATCTCCATCCAGGCCAGCCGGCGACACCATCCATGTACAGAATTGCCCAGGCAATCAGTCCACCAAAAGCACCCGAAAGAGCGCTGGCAATGAAGAGATAGGCAACCCTGACACCCAACTCCTCTCTGGTATACCAGTTGCAGAGGAAAAGGGTCATGGAGGGGAAGAGACATCCTTCAAAAAATCCAAGGAAAATGCGCGTCGTGACTAGACCAGCAAAGTTTTGCACAAAGCCGGTACATAGGCAGACAATTCCCCAACAAAAGGTAATCGTCGGTATCACGCGATTAAACTGGAGTCGCTTGACCAAGAGAGACGTTGGAAACTAGCGAAAATGTAAGCAAATGCATCCGGAAAGATTTGGGGGAGTTTGCTTACCTCGGCGAGAATATAAAAGATGTAAAAGACGGACACAGCAGTCTGCACCATATTAGGACATTCCTTTTAATACTCGAGCGTACATTTTGACATACATTCAACTGACTGCCCTTTAGATTGATATCATCCGTCATACCCTGAGTAGCAGCAAACCCGATATTGCCACGATCAAGATACGAGATGAGCATGAGAAGCATCATGACGGGCGCGACGAAGCAATCCAATTTCTTAACGAGCGCAGCCTCCTTCTTCCTGGATTCGATGACTTCAGGCGACTCATCCTGCTGCAGGTACTCAGCAGTGACCTGCTCCTGCTTCTCATCTTCCACAGATCGACTTTCCTTCTTCTCAAGGTCCGCCATGGCTGTTGTCCCAAGCTGATGGTAGATAAATCAAGGCTAGATGGGACAATGGATTGATGGGTGGTGGTGGGAAGAAGAGAGGGATGCGATGCGATGCDATGAGACACGATAAGAAACAAAGCAGCGGTGAAAATATAGATGCAAGATCTACATGTCATCTATAACAACGCCCGGGAGACGGGCGAACAACGTTGTGACACCAAGACTGGGAAGCAGGCCAAGAAGCTACCAGGGGGGAGGTTTCCTGGGGGGGATTGCGCTTCCCGTTGATCTCCAAATCATCTCATCCCCCCTTCTTCCCGCTCGCCTCCAATTCTAACAGTGCCATCGACCGAGCGAGCGGAGTCGGTTACCGGGAATCGTGTGAGAAAATCTCCTCCTCGTGGAAGCTGGAACCCTAATCTGACCCGTTCTGAATGCAGAAGGCTGGGGACCAATGCGACTGCAGTGATGGCCAGCGAATCCGTCGCTTTGGTACATGGGCCGTTCTTCACGTGGCCAATCATGGAGTTGGTGGCGCTGCTGTTGTAGCTCGGTTCAACAGGCCGTTGGGGAAGAGTTGGAGAAAAAGGTTGCAGTGGGTGGTCGTGCTGGTTTAACCCCGGAGCGGGGAAGTTACGAATTGGGGATGTGGGGTGCGTGCAAATGAGGGGGTGCGCTACGCTACCTAATTGTCGGCGAGTCAAAACACCAAGGCTTCTTGAATCGTGCGCGTTTCTCCAACAAAGTACAGAACTCCAATATACTACGGAGCACATTTCGGAAATCTGTATGCGGACTTCGGAACTAAGTGTCCAACATTGGGGAAACGCAAAGGTTTTCTCGCTTCCTGTCTTTGAGCTGTGTTGCGCGAGGTCTTCGACAGACACCATCTCCAATAGTTAGTCCGAGTTGTGAACACCACTTTTCGAAATAGTTGTGCATTGTCGCATACCAGACCTTCCGGCACTCTGATACCAACACACTCAATATTCCGAAACAACATCCTCAATCTTCGGAACCACATCAACACCAAACCATGGCATCACCAGACAAGACAGTAGCCTTCATCGGTACGCTCATGCCATCCCACCAAATCAAACATACATACTCACAACTCCAGGGCTCGGCGTAATGGGTTATCCCATGGCCCTCAACCTACGCAAAGGCCTCGACCCCTCCTACACACTCCTGATCTGCGACGTAGTCCCAGAAGCTATCTCAAAGTTCCAATCCGACGCCTCAGGCCACGGACCAGTCGAAGTAATCAGCACAGGCTCCGAAGCCGTCCAACGCTCCAACATGGTCATAACCATGCTGCCCGGCTCTCCAGCTGTAAAACAAGTCTACCTAGACCCGAAGACCGGCATCATCGCCGGCGCCGAAACTGCCATAAAATCCCAACCCCAAAAGAAAATAATAATGGAATGCGGAACCATAGAAACCTCGACAATCCTAGAAGTTGCAAAAGCCACCGAAGCATCTAGCGTATCATCCGACCTGACATTCGTAGATGCACCTGTATCTGGCGGACCCATGGGCGCACAAGACGGCACATTGACATTCATGGTCGGTACGAATCGCAAAGACGTATTTCCCATCGTGAAAAGCACACTCGCACATATGGGTAAGGAGGACGCTGTATTCCTATGCGGAGACGTAGGCGCCGGCACCGCATTCAAAGTAATCAACAACTACCTATCCGCCATAACATCCCTCGCAGCATCGGAAGCCCTCAACATCGGGTCAAAAATGGGTCTCGACGTCAAGTTACTAACAGACGTCATCAACGTATCCGGAGGTCAATGTTGGGTAACCAGCAAATCCAACCCCGTCCCCGGTGTCCAGGAAAACGTACCCAGTTCTAGAGATTATGAGGGTGGGTTTAGAATCGAACTTTGTGCTAAGGTTTTGAAGATGGGGTCGGAACTTGCGGAGATGGTGGGGGCTAGAACTGTGCTTGATAGACCGACGCTGGAGGCTTTTGAGGAGGCGAAGAATGATGATAGGTATAGGGGGAAGGATGCTAGGGTTGTTTATAAGTGGTTGAATGAGAGTGAGAGGAAGTGAGGGGGAGGAAGGAATATAGTATAGAGAATGTTTTTGTAGTAATGGTTCATGTTATAATTGTTAAAAGATTATCTAACTTATTGACCATCGAACCCTTAACATGTGATCTTAAGCGCAAAACTTGGAATCGAAGCATGTTGGGATGCGACGAAACTGAAACAACGTCCGAGATGAACCTATGTTGACTGATTTGTGCATTTATACATACATTTTAGACTAGAGCTTTTTCCGTGGTTCGAGATCTGATTCCTTCTGTGCTCCGACCTTAGGACTTTGAATGAAGCTCTCACAGGTATCATATCAAGATCAAATATCCATCCGTACTTACACCGAGTGATAAAAACAAGCATCAAGATCTAAACAACCCACTCACACCCCTCACACCCATAAAATCCCAATTAATTCAACTTTATTCATTGATTCATTTATCTTTTCAATACATCTAACCTACTACCCCCAATCTACCTTCCAGCATTCTTCAATTCCTCCTCCAAAATCGGCAGTCCTACATCCATGGTACTTATGGATAACAGCGTAGCAAGTTCCATAACCTCCATGATCTCTTCTGCCGTGCCTCCATATCCTAGCACGTTCTTCATGTGCAGTTTTAGACCCGGTTGGTAGAGATGTGTGGCTGCGGTGTCGAAGGCGCAATATATCAATTCTTTGACCTGTGGGGTATGGATTAGCATAAATACTCTCTTTCAGCGAACGTCAAATTCTCTACTTCGTATTTCGTGAGGCGAGCATATTTCACTCGGCAGTAAAACTCCACAAAACCAAAACAGCCCCCCCCCCTCAAAAAACTTGAAATAAGGAAACAACACATCCCAACATACCTTAGGTTCCAGCACCCCCGCACCCCCCTCATTAGTCCAAGGCACACTAGAAAACTCGACATAAGCCCCAAAAAACTCTGGACTCAATCTCAAAAAGTCCTCCCAAAACCCATGCCAATAACCCCTCTTCTTTTCAAACTCCTCTTTCAACTCCCACTGCTCCTTACTCATGCCTTCCATGCCCCTAGGCAACTCTTTGCCCTCCTCCCGCAGCACTTCGAACAGGATGGGGACTCCGATATTACACGCGTGGATTCCCAAAGTACTCGATAGACATAGTACTTCGATGATTTCTTGTTTGGAAGCGCCGGCGGATAGAGCGGAGCGCATGTGGCGGTGGATATTAGGCACGTGGAGATGAGTACTCGCAGCCGCAACAGCAATAGACACCAAAGCTTGAACCTTAGGACTCAAATGACCCTTTTTCTTAGGTACACTGGTTAGCCGTAGACTCGCGGCGAACATCTCTGGTGAATGTTTCAGTAGACGCGACCATGATTCGTCGAAGTTTTGGGGGCCGAGTTCGGCGTCGAAGCGCAGTTTTAGCGATTGTTGTTCGTCGGTTAGAGACATGTCGGGGGGTGTGGAGAGGATTGTGTAGGCTGGGGGTTGGTGGGAGTGTGCGTGGGTGTTGTGGGAGGTTGATGGGTGGTGCTGGGAGGCCATGGTATGTACACTGGATCGATGTAATGTATACGAACTGGTTAGCTGGAAACCGCACAGAATGACTGAATGCTACGTTATGCAATATGTCCTGATGAGGGATAGCGGGGAATTACGGTGATGGGGTCCCTACCGCATGCTATCGTGGGTATGGTATGTTGTGCATGTGCCGTCTGATGTCGCGGCGTGGGCTCTTGGGGATGGTCAGATGGGGGGAGGGGACGAAGAGGGCTTGATGTGATTGGTGAAGAGATGCCCCACATTCTCCAACTGTAGTGTGGGGAAGGAGCGGGGTTGCTGGATGAAGAAACCCGGCCATGTTGGACCTTCTTGATTCGTCGCCTTCTATCCTAAACTGTGACCCTGTATATACGTGCGTAGAAAGATAGCAAGGCCGTGAATCTATTGACGAAATCTTGCAATGTGCTAGAGACGCTGCCGCACACTGCTAGTCCAAAGTAAACGCTCAGAGGTTGCTTAGTTGCTCAGCGCCGAAAAAACGTGCTCTGTTCTGGGGTCGGTTCTCCCATTCCACATCATGCGCGAATATGATCTCCACTCCCGATTGCTCCAACTCCCGTATTCTCTGTATCGTCTCCTCAGCCTGCTTTCTATCCGCATGGATACAACACACATGTCCATGTGCGTCATCCCATTCCCCAATTTGCTTCTCCCCAGTCAGGAGGCGTCTATCGTGGCACGCATCTCCACCCAAGTAAACTTGTTGGCTGTCGGATATCCTTGCAAGGATGTTGACGTGTCCGGGTAAGTGACCTGGCGCGTTTACAATGAGTAGCGAACCATCGTTGAATACATCGAGAGTTTCTGGTAGAGTGCCGTATGGCCGCCAACTCTGGTTCAAATTCATTTTTCCGGCACGTTGACCATGAGATGGCATACCCGCTGCTGAGGTATTTGAAATCGGATCAGATAGCTGAATGGTCCGCCCTTCTGGAAGCAAATCATGTTCGAAGAATGAATGCCCGCCGCGAAGGGATGATGACGTTCCGTCTAGAAGCGCAAGCGCCCCGTACCCGACGAGGAACGTGGAGGTGGGAAAGTCGCGCGGCTCACCGACATGATCCCAATGTACCTGCAGATATGATCAGCGCAATAGCCCTATATCAGATTGTCGCATCTTGTCCAAATGTGAGCATACATGAGAGTAGAGGACGAAGTCAATATCGTCAGGCGTCAAACCTCCACTCGCCAGGCTTCTGACCACGTCCGGTTCGGTTGTCATCGGCTGCCGCGTCTCCACATGTTTTTGTATTGGTTCCGCATATCTCTTGATATCTCTTCTCAGGCCGAGATCAAAGACAATTCTCGTCACCTTGCCGGTCTCCGCATTCTGATGCTGAATGAGAAATGATAGCGAAGGGACCGTCTTCCGTGCGTCGCGAGACACTGGATGAACGAACTGATATTCGGGAAGCGTGAAATGACCCCCTGAGAGCGCGTGCACAGAGACGGTTGCTTTTTCGAGGGGTGGAGATGGAGGTCCTCTCTGTCTGACGAAGACGGAAGAGGACATTTCGAGTAGTATGTGCTGCTCTGGAGGCGAGAAGCGGGAGTTGATGGATTCAAGGAGGGTGGACAAGGCGCAACATTATCGAAATGAATGTCTGAGACCGTGATACGCATTCATCCTGCCGGACTTGGCGTGGGTTAATTGAGAAGGATGGAGCACCGTGTATGGGCGTTGGTCCCTCATCGTTTGGGGTAAGGTTGCAATGGATGTGGTTGGCATCCTTACCCCACGGCGAGTAGTGCGACGCCCGGAGTGGGGTGGAGGTGGCGGATTGGGGTTGATTCCCCGTTGTGCCCAGGAAACATTTCCGATGAACCTTGTTAGAATTACACATCGCAATCGTCCTCTTCGATATTGCTGTTTTGGAAAACTCGATTTCAAGTCAAGTCTGCGAGTACACCGATTATGTCTGAAACCAACGACTTCAAAACCTTGGGCTTCATCGGCCTCGGGGCCATGGGTAAACCCATGGTCGTGCATTTGGCCAATAAATTGCCCCCGGAGTCACGCATATTTGTCTTTGACGTTGTTGAAAAGGCTGTTGATGAGTTATGTGCGGAGTTTCCGAATCGAGTAATCAAGGCATCAAGTGCCAGAAATGTGACTGAGCAGGTGGTGAGTCTGATATGCCGCCCCAACGCGACAGAGTACTGAACATGACCAGGAAACAGTAATGACCATGGTTCCAGAAGGCTCTCACGTTCGATCAGTGTACCTTGATCCGAATACTGGAATCTGCAGTGTCGATGTCTCAAACAAACTCCTCATCGATTGTTCCACGATAGATACCGCGACAAGTCTTGCCGTGAAAGATCACGTCGCAGAACATTTCCCTACGGCATCTTTTTACGACTCGCCTGTTAGTGGAGGTGTGGTAGGGGCAATAAAAGGCACAATTGCATTCTTTCTCGGCTGTTCAGAGTCTGACCCAAACCTGAAGCGCCTGACATATCTGGCAAGCCTTATGGGGAAGCAGATAATCCCATGTGGTGGACCGTCATTGGGGCTTGCCGCAAAGCTCTCTAACAACTATCTATCGGGTATCATTGCAATCGCCTGTTCGGAAGCTATGGATATGGGTATGAAGTCTGGATTGGACCCTCGAACACTGGCAAAGGTGTACGCGGCTGGGACTGCTCAAAACACCATATGCGACCGATTCAATCCCGTCCCGCACGTCTATGCCGAAGCACCGTCGACAGGAGGTTACAAACAGGGCTTCAAGGTCCAGCTGATGCGCAAGGATTTCTCTCTAGCTGTTGATATGGCGAAGAGGGTTGGGTCAAAGAACGTGCTGGGAGACGTTGGTTTGGAGACTTATGATGGTGCCAGCAAAGACCCTCGATGTCGTGACCTTGATTCCCGTGTAGTTTACAGATACCTCGGAGGCGATGAGGATTGGCAGAGCAAGTTCAACAGCACATAAAACGCCTCCTCATACTCCTGACGCACTCTTCAACACCAAATCCTTCTAGGCCGCTGTGCCCCATTCTCCATAGATAGACTAGATAGAATATCCAAACAATTGTTCTTCATCCACTGGTCCACTGCACTATTGCGTCACTCGTCCTGTGTAGTTGGGGTAGTTGGGGAAGAGGGGCGCACCACCCCCAACACCGAGGTCGGCGGCCCACATGGAGGGGTAGTAGATGAATGTCGACAGAATAGTTTTGTAGTCGACCTGAATTCCAAATCATTAATCCAAACTCTTCAACCTGACCTACTTCTTGTGCCTGAATTCGAGAGTCAAGGCGCCTTGTTCCCTATCCAAAACACTTCCACTGAGCCGAATCGCATTTATCCACCAATCAACACCACCCACAATGTCTACCGATCCCAAATTCGATGACCTCCACAAGCAGATGTTCGACGAGGGCCTGAAGATGCGCCGAAGCGTCGTAGGGGACGAGTATGTCGACCGTGCACTGGCCAATGGTTCAACGGAGTTCTCTCGGGCAGGCCAGGAGATTGTGACGGAGTGGTGCTGGGGATACGCCTGGACACGACCAGGTCTCTCCAAGCAGCAGCGCAGTCTGCTCAACATCGGCATGCTCATGGCCCTTAACCGGGCGCCCGAGCTGGCCGTCCATGTTCGGGGAGCGAGAAACAATGGGCTTTCTGAGTTGGAGATCCGCGAGGCCATCATTCACGCGACAACTTACTGCGGAGTGCCTGCCGGTGTCGACGCCATGAAGGTCGCGGAGAGGGTGCTCAACGAGATGGCAGAGAAGGGCGAGGCACAGCGTGAGCTCGGGAACAAGAGCGACAGGGCGTAGACATGGAGACAGGACTCGCAATGGCTGAGACGAGATGATTTGACATGTTGGAGGTGGATGATGGAGATGGCGATGATGATCGTATAGTTAGTACCCCTAACCTACCACTGCCTACCTACCTGGCCGTAAATCCGATGTATGCATATATGCACGAGTGGAAGCGAGGTGTGAAAGAGGCGCCCCACAATCCCCTTATTCCAACATCAACACCTCCAATATATCAAACCCAAACATTACAGACAGTGGCATTTGAAGCAGTCAAAATCAACTCCTTTTCGTCCCTGAGCCCGTGCGATGCATATGACGCGCGGGCATCGATGCGCACCCGCCAAGCCACGCCGTTTCGTTGGTGGCGCCCCCACATGTGATTGCTGCCAGACAACCTAACCTGAACATCTCCGCAAAACCCATCCCTCTCTCCGCATTTCCTTCACTTCCATCCCCAATCTCCGCCTGCGACTATTTGCTGCTACTCCAACCATCACTCCATTTTTCGATGCTACACCCTACCAATCTCACGCCCGTCTGGACCAATAATGGTCGCATCTAGGAGATCCGCCCTGCTAAGCCCTACCTAACTCCCAATGGAGTCAAGTACGGCCACTGAACAGGCTCCCCCAACGGGGAAGAAGGAGAAGCGTTTTCAATGCCAGCACTGCCAACGCATGTTTGCGCGTCTCGAACACCTCCAGCGCCATGAGAGGATCCGTAAGTCATACTCAGGGGCTGTCTGGCCTTGTTTAACATATGGCAGACAGTGGTATCAAGCCGTTCAGCTGTGCCGAGTGCAACTACTCCTTCACTCGCAGGTATGGGATTTCCGATTCTCCTGACAGTCTTGGCTGATGTGAATAGCGATCTACTAGTCCGGCATGAGCGCCTAACCCACCACAAGGACAGTGGACAAAAGAATCAAAACCACCAACAAGGCACGACCGACAACTATGCGCTCGGGGAGTCCAGGCCACAGAAGCGCATGCGGTCCAGTTTTGATGGCGGGAGACCTGTCCCAGAGATACCGAGCATGATGTCGACGCCCGCGGCATCAGTGACCATGGAAATGCATCCCCCAGCACCGCAACCCCCTACGCCACTTGCACCGATGGCTACGACGCAGGATGAGTTCTCTCTGGCTGCCCTCTCCATGGCCGCAGAGTATCAAGCATTGCAAGGAACCATCGCCAATGGTTCTACGCCGCATCACGAAATGCCTAACCAAATGCAAGCGCACGATGAGAATATCGCGAGAACCATCGAACAGCCAATGGTTCCCGCAGCACCTGTACACGTCAATGGCCCTAGCCTGGGAGAATCCCTTGACAGTCTTGCTGCATTCCTCGATAACGAGCCCCTCTCCTCCTATCATTTTGCATCACTAATCAACACTGAGCAACCGATGCCATTCTTCTCGCCAGAATCCTTTGGCTATGGGCATGAATTTCTCCCTCCAGCAGAGACCCCTCGTGCGCACGGGACCGGTAATAGCCAAAACCATCTCGAAGACACACATTCGTTCTCGAGGTTCGGGTCGCGTCTCCCCTCTCTTCAACCCGATGACTCGGCGCAAATGGAAGGACCGGGCCGTCGCCTGCTTTCAGAGATATCTATCGATGACCGACAGACAATCGTCGAAAAGCTGAATGAGTTCTCGACAGTCCTGCCAGAAGGCTTCAAACTACCGACCCGCCTGGCGCTGTGCCGGTACATCGCTGCGTACATTAATGGGTTCCACGAACATATGCCTTTTCTGCACATTCCTACCATGACGATTGATGGCTGTTCTATCGAGCTCATCCTTGCGATTGCGGCTGTGGGAGCGCAATACACATTCGAAGGAGAAAAGGGGGTGGAACTCTTCAATGCGAGTCGCGCGATTGCGACCTACCGAATCCGGAGAAGAGATGCTCGCCTTGTCGAGTTTCATCGCCGGGCCGACTCTGATCGTTCCTCTTCGCATGAGCTTGAAACAACCTCAGCCACACGAAGCCCACCCCGAACTTGCTCAACGGTTGGGCCGCTTGGGCTCCCTTCCGAATCCGACGTCTCACCCATTGGGGAGAATCTTATGCAGACTGCACAGGCCCTACTTTTACTAATGGCCCTGTGCACCTGGGCGAAACACAAGGAGATTCTTCGAGAAGCACTGGCGATTCAAAGCATCCTTGCAACTTTGATCAGGGACGATGGCCTGCAAAACGAACCACTCCGCGAAGAGCTCCCGTGGCTGGATTGGGTGCGCCGAGAGACTACCAAGAGAACCAAGTTCATCGTCTACGGCTTCTCGAACCTTCATTGTATCGTCTACAACATCCCGCCATTCATCCTAACGTCCGAGGTCAAGCTCACGCTCCCATGCAGCGCGACCGAGTTCAAGGCGAGCACAGAGAGCGCTTGGAAAGAAGCGCGGAAGAAGAGCCCGCCGGAGATCCAGTTCCAGGATGCGCTGCAGAGACTTTTCTCGAAAAACGGTCGCGACATCACTGAGTGGAACTCGAGCGCCGGGAATTATGCCCTGATACACGCGCTGATTCAGCACATCTTTTTCGTCCGCCAAGTCGCCAGAGGGCGTTTCGATGGATCTGGAGACCTCAGTTCGGAAGATGTTGCATCACTGGAGAATGCGCTTAGAAATTGGCAGATTGGATGGAAACATAATCCAGAATCATCGCTGGACCCGATGAGCCCAAATGGGCCGGTCGCATTCAACTCCACCGCACTGTTGCGCCTGGCATATATCCGGCTATATGTTGACACCGCAGGTCGAGCCTTAGACACCCGCGATCCGGCGCTCATTGCAAATGCATTCCGCGATGGACCTGCGATCAAGCGGTCTGCGAAAATCACCCGTGCAGTATTACACTCTGCGCACGCGCTCAGTATACCCGTCAAAATCGGCTACAGACTAGTCGCAAAGACACAATCTTTCATCTGGTCCATTCAGCACTCTCTGTGCACTTTGGAGTGCGCATATCTTCTGAGTAAATGGTTAGAAGCGCTCTCTGCACCGAACCCGGAACCCCCGATAACCGAAGACGAGCGAAGAATTATAGCGATCGTGAAGAGCATGTTGGACGAGACAGAATTTGCATTGCCGGCTGACGTGCCAGCCGACTCTCCCACCTATACGAAATACCTCAGTGCGGGCGTACTGCGGGTTTGGGCAACAATTTTTAAGGGCGCGCAGACTTGGGCCATCGTGGACGTAATCGGAAGCGCATTAAATCTATACGCAGACATGTTGGAGTCAGGCTGAAGGAAACTAATTTTGGTATTCATCGATCTACATTACACGGTGGTATAGCTAGCACCACTACATTTACACACACTAGTCCTCAAGCGAAAGGTCCACCACCAGCTTCCCTCCCCCGCCCTTGTGGTATTCCTGGACGAGATCATTCAATTTAGAAAGCGGGAAGGACTGAGAAATAGCGCGGACATTGTGCTGGGCCGAAAAGTTGAGCATCTCTCGAAGCATCCTGTTACTGCCAACAAGGCTGCCGATGATGGAAATATCGCGAAAGACGACATCGTGAGCAGAGATATGGAAGCCCTTTTCTGGAAATGAGACAACGACGCATGTTCCGTGGGTCTTCAGAAGCTTCATTGCGTAGTCAAATGCTTGCTGGCTCTCTGGTAAAATGATGACTGCGTCTAGGCCCATCTCCCCAATCTCCTTCTTTCCATCCTCGGCACCGATCTGCTGAACGATATCAGCAGCCTTTTCCGATCGCGCATCAACGATTCTTGCACCAGTCTCCAATCCTTTGGCGAGTTTCAAGGGTGCATCGGCTGCATCAACACCCAGGACCTTGTATCCCATCTTTGTTGCATACTGCAGACCGAGATGTCCCAAACCACCGCCGGCCCCTATTATGCCCACTCTCCCCCCGGGCCGTAATCTGCTTCTCTTGAGAGCGGCATATATGGTGATACCAGCACACATGAGTGGCGCTGTTTCGACCGGTGTAATGGAGGCAGGTATAGGGGCGAGCTGCCTTGCATCGACAAGTGCGTATTCAGCGAAGCCCCCATCCTTACTTAGTCCATTGTTTCCGGAATGCGAGCAGTGGACCGAATAGCCTTTGTCGTCTTGGCTGACTGGATCTTCTGATCCTTCACACTCAAAGCATTCTCCACAAGGGCGGAATGCTCGACCAGGTGACCCAACCTTGTCGCCAGCCTTGAATTCCCGAGCCTTCGAGCTGGGAGAATCAAAGTGGGAGACCACTGTGCCAGCAAATTCGTGGCAACCGATATGTGGGAAAGACTTGGGTAGTCCGGGCATCTGCCCTTCGGCGAGCACGAAGTCGGTATGGCAGTATGAAGCTGCATCGACTTTGATGAGAATATCATTGGGGGCAGATGGCTTCGGTAGGGGGACAGAACGGAGAGTGTATGGTTTCTTGAAGGCCTCGAGGAACTGGCCTCGCATAGTCTTTGGGAGTGTCGCAGCCATGACAATGGTGGGATAGCGTACTGGGCATACAAATCACAATTGCAGTTAAAACAAAACAAATCGTAATCCCGCATCGTTTCCGCGGCTTTGTTCAAATGACAGCTGATCTTGCCAGACCCCGCTGCGGGGTACATCAAGCTCGAGGTGGGGCGTTCTAGTCTTGCTCAATTATTGTGCTTCTCCAACTCCTTCTCCAACGAATCAACATCCTACTTCGGCACGGCTACATCGTCACATTCCGAACATAACTACTACCCATTTCAGACATCACCACTGACAAGCCAGTCTCCAACCATGGCCAATTCAGACATTGACATCGTTACTCTACCAGCTCCAACCCCTGACCAAACCTATGTCACCATATCTGCCCTAGATGCCGGCCATCTCACACTACCCGAGAAACTCTTCGTGACAGATGCAGACCCAGACAAACGGGCCACAGTCCCCTCCCTATCTTTCTTAATCCAACACCCTAGCAAATCATCCTCAAAACCAGAAACCCTAGTCTTCGACCTAGGTCTCAAACGCGACTTCACAGGCTACCGCGAAGCGCAACAACACCACATTTCACAAAGACAACCGACAACCGTCTCCCCAGATGCAGCAGACAGTCTCCGAAAAGGTGGTCTAAATCCCGAAGATGTAAATACCGTCATCCTAAGCCACGTGCACTGGGACCACGTGGGCACACCCTCAGACTTCAGCACCGCGCAATTCGTCGTGGGAAGCGGGACGCAACACCTTCTCGCCCACGGCGGTGGACCCCTCTACCCACAAGAAATCTTCAACCCGGATGAACTCCCCTTGGATAGAACATCCGAACTCCCACCCGTAAGACCCGAAGACGCATCAAAAGCGTACTCCAAACAAACATCACATACCTGGAAACCCCTCGCCGGATTCCCCGCCGTAGTAGATTTCTACGCCGACGGAAGCGTATACATAGTCGATGCACCGGGCCACCTCTTCGGGCACGTGAATCTCCTAGCTAGAACCGGACCCGGGAAATGGGTCTACCTTGGTGGGGATTGTTGTCATGATCCGAGGATTTTGAGGGGGGAGAGGGGCATCGCTATGTATGATGATGGGAGGGGTGGGCAGAGGAGTGTGCATGTGGATACTGAGGTTGCGGCTAAGACAGTGGGGAGGATTGCTAGGTTTTTGAAGGAGGGCAAGGTGAGGGAGGAAGGTGGGGGGGATGTGAGTGTTGAGGTTGTGGTTGCGCATGATGGGGAGTGGAGGGGGAGGAATCCGGGGAGGTTTTGGCCTGGGACGTTGTAGTATTACTCGACTTTTGGAAGAATTTTCGAAAAGTGGAAAGAAAATGGGATTTGGGGAAGATATCCAGTATTGAATTCCTTATTTATTCTTTGTTCATAAAAGTGCTACCTGCTCTCGTTCGTAAATCAACCTCCATGCTCTTTACCCGTTAACCAACCCACCAACCACCTTCCCTAACACCAAATCTCAATCCACTTCTAACTTCTCAGAAACTTGTCCATACTCCACTCACCGACCTACCTACCTACCTACCTTCCTACCTCGATCTCAAACTCCTTTCAACCCCTATACCTAAAACGTTGTAGTCAAATACCCTGTCTATTTGGTATTAACGTATGTCAACATCTGTCTTAAAGGTTTTTTTTGTGGGGTTATTTGGCTGTTTGGTGAAAACAGTGGGAATAGTGGGGATTGATTTTGTAGGAGGTTATATCTTGTTGAATAAGTGGGTTTTGTTTGTGTGTGGTATTGGGAGTCGTATATGCTCGAGATTGAGACTAAGATTGAGATTGAGATTGGTATTGATACTATAACGTGGTGGATACAGAGGTGTAGCAAATCAGAGCTATTCAATTATATTTTCCTATCTACATGGAAATATTCGGTGTGTTGTAGGACGCTAGATTACTGGTGACCGAGCTTGATTCGGATATATTCGCATGTCAGCTGACTACTTCACTACATTTTTTGAGAATTAGGCGTGTATGGAATGCTTTGAGGAGGCGTGTTGTGTTGGGCACGGCTTGTAGGAGCGTGGAGTTGGGAATATAGGGGAGAGAAGTGTGGCGGTTGGGGGCGGTGGGAATTGAGAATTGAAATGGGAATTGGGAAATGGAGGCTGATAAACGAGAATTGAGAAACGATGAATATGATAGTTGCCAGGGTTGGGAATCGGGGAATGCGAGACTGGTCATAGTTGCGAGGCTTGTCATAATTGCAATAGTTGAGACTTGTGAGAGCTGAGAATTGAGAAGTTAGATTTATAGATCATTTGACTTGAGAACTAGAAAGTTAAAATTCAATTAATAGCACTACAGACTTTGGCCGCCTTACATTAGGGGTTCTTTTTCATAACCTACGAAGTGCCTGCTGGTCTACCTGCTCGCCTGACTACCTGACTCAGGGGGGTTCATAATGAGACTTACTTTTCAAGGAAACCCAATAGGGATAGAAGTCTAGCGTTAGTATTAGTTAAGTAAGAATCTTAGGAAGAAAAACGACTTAGTATGTAGAGTTAAAAGTCATGAATACCGAGTTATTTCACGTAACTTAATTCCGATAAAGTAACATTCCCTTAATTTAGGAGTTAATTACCCTTGAGTTAAACACCGTCTCCATAGAGTAGTAGTAAATCCCCTATTTCGGAAAGAAAATACTCCTAGTTAATGTACTCGCTCCCTAACTTACGGAAAGAAGGACTATAATGAATTAAGAGGCGAGAATTAAGAATCATGCGAGTTGGGAATCGAGACGCGATAATCGAGAGCTTCGAGTGAAGTATTATGGGGATTCTTCTTCAGTCTTCCTGACGGAAAAAGACTAAACTGTCTATACACAGTAGCTTGGTTGATATCTGATATCACCTGACTACTCATGTGACTACGCACAGTGCCGTTTTTAAGCGTTGATGGTTACACCTTTCCCCTGCACATAGGATACAATAATAATCAAGAACAATTACAACCCCTACGTACGCAGTACAAGTGACTAGTCACGCACCTACCTATCGTACGCACGATAGATAGTCCATTTAACGTGAACTGTCCATCAAGTTTACATCAGATTTTCATTGAACTCAGCACCATGACACCACACACAAGGCTGAGGGCACCCATGCACATGATTGCTTTTGATGCGGAGCGGCGAAGTTCTGCCCCAACCCCGCTCGAAGCCACATGATCCTGCATGCTTTAGGCAACAAAGATATGTGGAATCCCACAACCTAGAATACCTACTTTCTAGCGCCAACATTACCTCACTAGTCAGGTATTCTCTTAACTACACTTACGACACCATGTCTAATTCCGAGAACCGACCGACTGCATTAGTCCCTTTTAACCCAAGTACTGGAGCAGATTTTGCCCAACAAGGCTCTATCGACTGGGTATCTCTCAGCAAGGGCAGCATCAACTTCACAACGGGAGTGCTATCTCGCATCTCTAAGGCAGGCATTGACGCATTCACTGTGATTGCAGCGAGAGCAATATTTGGTCAAATTAGGCTTCATCATACCGGCCAGCTCCGTATTCAGAACGCCGTCGAGAAGCTTCAATGGCTGCCTTCCTTCAATTCAGCTTTATGGTTCGGGTTCGGGATCAAGCACATAATCCATGACCTTGCAGAGTCTGTCGAGGGCCTTGCATGCATCGGGATTTGTGCTTGCCTCACTGAACAATATAGCACAGCCGTTTCTGCTAAGATATTACATGACCTCTTTTCACTTTACAAACCCCCGGTCGAATTCGCTCCTTCTCTCCGGCAGTGGAAAGCTCTGGTCGAAGCATGTCAAGGAGCCGTAGCTTCTACAGAATTTGGGCTCATCGTGTCTAAACTGTCGAGATTGTGTCTTTCAAGCATGGAGTCGGAGAATGTGGACGGGGTATCCTTGAACACGTGCGCAGACACAGAGCGTATAGCCACAGTGTTGAGAGCCTTGATTGAAGTATCGAATGGTTCGACAGACAGGATTCAGATCGTTGGGGGTCAAGACTGTGCATGGCTTGTAGCAGTTGCACACTGGCTGATGGAACTGTCGGTCGAGATCGAAGATAAAGATGGAAACGTTATTTACCGCCCTGGGCATTCGAGGAACTCCGGTCTTAGGGAAGCACAGATAACAGTCCGTTATGAGCCCAATATTCGAGATTCCTCTTCAGTGGCCCGTCGTGTTTACCATGTACCAAGTGGCCGAGTGCTTTTGGTGGATCATGCGGAATTTCTCATTACTCGAGGAAGGGTGCAATGGGACTCCTGCCTCACAGATGTTTTCGGAGGACCCATGAAAGACTTGCTCACCACTGAGTCTGAATACACCGGAATTTGTCTCGGTGCAATTGCCCGTGGACTTGAGATTTCTGTTAAAACTGACATCGAGCCTGAAGGCGCTTCTAGGGGAGCATACCTCCCTCCTTGTCGACCCAGCTTCTTGGATTGGATTTCGGAAAGCACGACACCGTTAACATATGGTCGTGGCTTTTATCTGGCAGCTCGCGAACTATTACCAGAACTGAGAGAAAATGAGCTACTGCTTGATAGGATGCAGCAATTTCAGGACCATACTTTTGAAGAAGCTTTTGAAGCATATCGGCACGCAGACGAGCACTTGGAAAAGAGCTGTGGGTGCCGGGATTGCTATTCATTCATTTCCCACCGACAATTTTGCTATAGGATCCTAGTCAAAACAATCGTCAACATCGTCCTCCTTCACTCCCACGTAGTTATCCCTAGTGGTGTTTCTTTGCTTCCTACCTACAGCGGTATCCAAGCTATCTACTATAAGAGCAATACCATTATAAGCACATCTCAAGGTGCGGAACTACAGTCGAATATTCAGATACTGTACTCTGGCCGGAGCAAGAAGTATTACGACTGGCCGTCGAATAGGGATTATTCCGCAATGGCGGCAGATGGTTTATGTTTCGTTTCCAACTGTCTTTTGGAGATTTCGATCGACATTGAGCATGTGACCTCTGTACTTGTAGTTCCCGGTCAACTTTACTGGAATCAGTCACCTTATGAATCAGTAAATGATGGGAATGAACAGTTTACAGGTATCAATGGGCAATTGGAAGGCGTTCCTTTAATCGAACCAATTACTCCCAATCACTTGGAGCACAATGCCTCTTCACAAGATTGGCAAGCTCAGCTTTGCATTGAGGAAGTACTTTCGAACTCACGAAGCCTAGTTGCGAGATGGCATATCAATTCACCAACGAATGGGGGGTATTACAATATTGGCCCTCAAAATATATGCGACGAGTTCTACCGCGCTCATAGAGTGGGGGGCTGCGAGCATCCACTAGAGACAGGAACTTCATGGTTGTGTGAAATTGGAGCGTCGGTTGTCAATGGAGCAAACGATGTTCGATCTGGCCAATATAAAGAACCGTTTATTCGTCTTGCAGGAAAAGATCCCTTGGCGATTTGGGCTACTCTGTCAGAAAGAAAAACTGTTTTTGTTATGATGAGACGTGGTAAAAAGCGCAAGCACTCTATGGGCTATAGACTACAGGGAAGAGGTGAGTGTGTGCGATGCTGCATCACACACAAGCCAATGATATTTATCCTTACACACTTTACCAGTCCATCAAGGACGCTCGAGGAAGGCGAATCTGGGTCGAGTTCATAATATCTACCTAAGCATTCGAGACCGATTCAAAGCTTTAGAAATAATTACAATAATCTCGCAGATTTTCTTAATCAAATCATTTGCATTTCAAGGATCATGATTTCCGCATTAGCAAGTGAAAGTAAACACCAAGCATACTTAAGTGCTATGAACGAAATCTAGATTCTATATACGTGGGAGACTTGGTCAGATACAAAACCTGGCTCAGATCGCACATCGTAATTCAATTACCCTATTTCCCACCTCACCACTACATCCCTAGGACCCACCATGCGCAGCCCACAACCCACAATCCACATACCATAATCTTACTCCAGACAAACACGGAAGTCTATCTCTACCCCACCCCAGTACTCGCCGTACTGATAATACCACATCCATTCAAGTACTCAAACGATCCCTTACAACAGACCAATCACGAGTCCCCTCACACTAAGATTATACAAATGCATGTACCATAAACACCGCACGGCATCGGAGAGTATCTCCAAATCGAAGTATCCCACAATCAATGTGCCAGTATAAATAAACCAATACAAAATAAGATAAGATAAAGACCCAAGACCCGGTATATACAAACATCCGCCCACCCACCCAACTGTCCAACCAACCACACCCTCTCCAACCAACTAGCTACAAATGCCCAGCCACGTCCCAGGGTAATCCAATCAATCCAACCCAGCCCAATCCAACAAACCAAACATCCCCATCTTTTATTCATCCATTGATTCATACACACATCCTCGTATCCCACACCCCGCATCCCATTCCCTTCCCTCTACCCCCTTTAAAAAAAACCCCCCTCCCTACTAAGAACTCGAAACCGAGGATAAGAAATATTGTGTGAGCAGATTTTACAATTTTCCTTTTCGTTGGAGATACATTCTGATTCCTAGGGCGGCTGTGTAGCGGGGGGAGGAGGAGAGTGTTAGCCTTTGTTCTTGGGGGGTTTGGGATTTATGGATGGGCGGATGGGGTAAGGGAAGTCGAGATGTGGAATGCAAGCAGACAAAAGCAGAGTTGAACAGAATAGCAAGTACGCAGTGTATAAAATCAGATTACAATGGCAGATTTGGGTATCAGAACAGACTCCCATGAACGAACGCTACGATAAACCTTGGATGATAAAACAAGTCGAAGTACGCAGGGGTGTAGGTTTCTCACTTACCAACAACAACACCAACCCCCTTCAACCCAAGCCACCCAAACAACCAAGAACTCCACCCCGTTGTACGTCCCTGGCGATCGAAGTTAGGCTTCAACTCGCTCATGCCCTGGAACTTCTTCTGCTTCTTGAGACTGTACGGTGGGTATCGGACGTCGAGGAGGCCTTCGATCCAGCCTGGGGTCTTGGTGACGCTGCGGCGGTGCGTGAAGACGTCGAAGGAGGCTTTGCCACGGTACGCGCCCTGCCCGGAGGTTCCGACGCCACCAAAGGGCAGAGTGGGGATTGAAGCGTGGAAGAAACCGTCGTTTAGAGAGGCACCGCCGGAGCGGGTTTGGTTGAGGACTTTTGTATGTTAGTCTGGTAGAGTAGAAGAGTTTATAACATGATAATAGTTACCTTTCTGCATTTCCTGGTTGTTACCAAAGGAATACACTCCCAACGGAGTATCGTGGAGGTCATTTGCAATCTTGATAGCTTCGTCGAGATCGGTGACTGGGAGGATAGGAAGTAGAGGGCCGAAGCTTTCTTCCGTCAAGAGGCCATCGTTCGCGCTCTCAACTTGAATGACGGTGGGTTCGATGAAAAGATCTGCCTCGTCCATGGTTCCTCCAATAACAATCTTGCCGCTCGATTCGTCAACCATCTTCTTCAGCCTCTGGAACTGCTTCGCATTGATAATTCTACCGTAGTCAGGTGACTGGCGGACGCCCTGTGGGTAGAATTCATTGAGCGCATTCTTCATTTCCTTTATAAAGGCTGGAATGATCTCCCTGTCGATAAGGATGTGGTTTTGCGATACGCAGACCTGGCCAGCATTCAAAGTCTTGGCCCAGAGCAACCTCCTCGCCGCAAGCCTTGGGTCGGCGTGCTTTGTGATGATAGCTGGGTTTCGTCCACCAAGCTCCAGAGTCACAGGTGTAAGAGTCTCCGCGGCCTTCTTTGCGATTATGGTTCCTACATTTGCAGACCCCGTGTAGAATATCTTGTCCCATTTTTGGTCGAGCAAGGCTGAGGTTTCGGGAATGGCGCCCTGAATAACGGTATAGCAGGATGGGTCGAGGGATTCTGCGATGATCTTTTGCATAACCGCAGCAGCGTGAGGAGCGCTCTCCGAGGGCTTCAGGACCGCAGTACATCCAGCAGAGATGGCGCCAATCAATGGCCCGATGGACAGCTGAATGGGAAAGTTGTACGCTCTGTTATCCTGCCATCAGCTTTGTTCCGCTTCTTTAAATATCGCCATACGGAACTTACCCAATGATAAGAACGTTACCCAACGGATCCTTCCTAATCTTGGGTCCAAAGAACTTGTTTGTAAAGTCTATATCCTCGGCGGATTCATCTTTGGCGAATCGCGCGAGATTCTTGCTCATGAAGATGATGTCGTTTGTAACCCATCCAAACTCGGTGAGGTATGTCTCGAACGAGGACTTGCCAATGTCCTTCTTGCATGCTTCGATGACGAGCTTCTCGTTGTCTTTTAAGCTAGATGGTTGTCAGCTCTTGAATGAGGACGGTGGAGGTAGAGGAAAGCTTACCCCCAGTACAACTTTCGTAGCTGGAGCAGCCTGAAGTCCAGCGATCGAGTCTTGTGCGAGAGAAAGCTTGCGCGAAGGCCATTGACAGTGCTGGGGATGCTGTCGATGGCCGTGTGCTCGAATGGCGGGATCTCAGCCATAATGGAAGGCGTCCTAGTAAGCTCGTTTGAACTTCGCGATCGTACGTCTGATGGTTCCCCTGATATTCGTAAAGTCGCAGAGATAAGGTGACACGGATATGGGCGGGAGCTTAAGAAAAGAGGGGGTGTTGGGAAAATGCGCCCAGAGGTTTTATAATAAGCCCTGTAGAGGAGAGGAGCTGTGCCCGTGAACAGTGCTACGTCCGTTCCCTCCCTGCACAAGCTCCCGCGGTGCCGAGGCTGCTCGTGGCGACCGCCCCGCAATCCGTCATTCCGTCATCCATTCGGGCATGTCCACACAGCCGTTAGGGGCTAGATTGCGCCCATAAGGCCAGCTTATGATTACAAAATAGGCTCGAAACGACGTAAGGCGCAATATTAACCCCAAACGGTGTGGACTTGTTCTCTACTAGCAGTTGGAAGCGGACAGTCTTGATTCCGAAAGACCGGGTTTGCACCTGAAATGCAAGATGCCATGCTGAAAAGATTAATATACACCATTCGATGAAAAGCGCATACGCGGTGTTCGTTTCCTTATCAATTGTCGGAGCCGGGAGAATTATGAGTACCCCTTACGGCCGGGTCAGACAGGGATCAAACTTGTTCTCTCTTCCACGCCAAAACACTACGCAGTCAAGTTCTAGAAGGCTCAGGGGTCATTATTGGATCTGATGAACGTCGAAAGAATCGAATAGCCTCATATATTCGGATATACATTCTAGAGATAAAGGTGATCAGCCAAGAGATCGGATCGGTGGCGTCTAGTTCGATCGTGAGTAAGCATGTTCGTTAATCGGGTCCCACAGCTTGTGGCTAGCTGAAGCCTGAAGCCAACATCGGCTCATCAATTCTTCCTACCAACACAATGGCGCGATTCAGAAACAGGAAGGCGGCCAAGACTCAGGACTGGGATGGGAAAATTGAGTGGGAGCTCCTAACATTTCAATATGCCACCATGGACTACAATGAAGATGGCACCCCCAACAAGTCGTACGTTCACACAATTTGATACAATTGCCCAATCTCAAGTCGCCAAACCTTCTAAGCCTCAAACCCACAGCTATAAAACCATAAAAGACCATCCCGACGAACCAAAAGATCCAGCATCAGCCCTCCAGACCCTACAACTCCTCCACGCCAAACTCCCACGTGAGCTTCGCGACCTAATCTACGACTTCCTAATAGGCTACGTACACAGCACCTACATAATCCACCACCCAAACCTCCTATTCCTCTACAACGGCATAGTCAACATCCCCTTCTCCCTCCCCACTCTATCCTCACCCCTTACACATCCAACAACCCACCTCACCCAAACCGAACTAACAACCCACTTCCTAACCACAAACACCTTCCTCCTACGATACCGGTACAACACCTTACTAACCACCTTTCTCAAAACACCCTACCTCCACCCCTCAACATCCACATCCACATCCACATCCACCCATCCACCCATCCTCCCAGCCCCTCACCTCCGAACCCTGCACCTCATCATCTCCCCCCCAGAATCCGCAGAAGACGACTCCCTCCTCTCCGAATCCTACGAATACGAATGGCACCATTTACTCCCAGAACCCATCAACACAAAAGCCTCTTACTATCTCAATCTCCTAGAGCGGGATCTCTTATCGTTACAGCATGTACTGGCTAAAGGGTGTAAAGTCGAGTTTATGGTGCCGGTGAATGGGTATACGCCTGTTGGAGAGGTGGTTTGTTGGATGAGACGGATTGTCAAGGTGCTTAGAGATGGTGGGTTGAGGATTGGGGTTTGGATTGTTGGGTATGAGGGGTTTGAAGTTGAGGTTGGGTTTTTGATGGAGGGGGAGGAGAAGGGGTGGGGGTTGAGGTATGTTTGCTTTTCTTCTTCTTCTTTCTTTTAAACTTTCATTTCTTGGTTTTGTTTTGGTTGGTTGGATTTGGTATGGCGATGAAATGTGTTGCTGATATGTGAGTAGCAAGTTAGACAGCATTTACGAGACTTGGTTATGCGGATTACGGGCGGGAAGTATGAGTGGATTCATTTTAATGGGATGAATTAGTGATTCGCATACGGATTGGAGGAGGTGGGTATCTTGAAGTAACGTTTCGATACCTGCTGAAGATAGGCTTATCAGGATATGGCCCCATGAAACGTCGAAAGCAAGTCTATCAGTAAGGAAACCAAACCATGTCATCTCATAATGTGCATGATATACCGAGATTAATCATTACTCATATTTGTACCTGTCTGACAGACAGACTGAAGAGCTAACTAGCTAATACATGTTTATCGCAATTCATAATCCGACGCTCGTCAACAAAACCCGACTCGAGTGTACCCGTGTCCCATGATTCCATTTCCCTAGTATATATCCGTGTCCAGCAATTGGGAAGAAACCATCACCACCATGCAGAAGCAGCCCAACCTAACGATTATGCACAGCCGTGAGCCTGTAGAGACGAGAATGCTCCTGCCGGAATAGACGCGCTAGTAAAAGGGTTCGGTATCCTCAGTGGATTCTCTACCAGTAGACGCCCTGCTCGGCAGCTTGGTCTCTGAGCGTGTGGCAAGTTGACTATTGTCAGCCCTAGCTGTCGCGTTTTCGGCGTCGGATGAGATTGGAAGAGCATCGCCGAGGTTGAAGCTGCCAGGTGCTCTGCTTGAAAAGGGTTTCTTCTTTGCCTTTTGCGTGGGTTTTCCAGTGAAGAAGGTGTACTCTTCATTCTGAATGGCCAGATTCATCTTCATCAATTGTGTGTTTGAGTTCCTCCATTCGAGTTTCCAATCGCCTGGGTTTACTCGGTCCCGCGTATCCTTGTGACACTGCATGATTTCGTCCTTGGTGTTATGATCATGAAACTCGCACCATCTCCAGAGCATGGCGTTTCCGAGGTTATCACCCCACTTGCATCTATAACACAATTAGAAGAGCCTGAATGATACTGAAGAGGAAAATTACCGATAGAGCGCAACCCCATAGAGGAAGCGTTCGAAATGGGGGCCCTTCGGATGGTACGAGCCTATTGAATATGACTGATGTGTTTCCCAGAAATGGGCGAAGAAGCGTGCAAGGTGTTTGAGGAGGAAATGGTCTGGCGATAGGTTAGAAAATGCTTTCTCTACCACATCCCAGCCTGGCATTGCATTATCTTCCGAGCAGTCTGTTTCTTGCCACTTTCTAAGAATGGCTTGTTCGAAAGCCCATGGCAAACTTTGACCCTGCAATTAGTCAGTAATCTCTCGAATCGATGTTTCTACAACCTAGAGATGAGACTTGCCTGTGCATATATCATCAACTCGAGGAGATCCTCGTACATTGCTTCGCTATTGTAGCCTTTTGTTGAGAGTTTTGAACCCCCAGGGCGTAGGTTCGGTGAGACTGCAATTACCCCCTTGTGAACCCAAGTTTGGTATAGCTCGTGGATGACCTTCGTTCTCCAGCTTTGATAGGCACAAACCAAAGCGGCGTCCGCATCTCCAAATTCTTCTTTTTCATCTGGCTTGAGATTGCCGTTTACCGGCATTGGATGGGTTCGGCGGTCATCTAGAACGACATTAACATACTTTTCTAAACACTTATCATGCAATTGAGCTTCTAATTACCTAAGGGTGCTTTACGAGGCCGGCCACGCCTCTTTTTGCCAACACTGTCCGTACTACATTCTGCGGGGTCATCCTCAGCCTTTCGTTTAGAAGGCGTTTGGAGACGAAGTGTGTGGCCTAACGGCGCCCATCCATATTGTGTGAGTAACTCCTGAGCTTTCATCATGTCTTGTTGCTTCCTGCTAACTCTATCTGTGGCGAGTTTGTTTCGCGTAATGGCATCCCGCCATTCTTCACACTTGACTTTCTCTTCATGGTTCTCATGATCATGGAATTCACACCACGATTCCAATATTTTGATATCAAGTTCCGACGTGAATGAGTCTCGAACCCTTGCAACGTTATACAAGAACTCCATGATAGCTTCTCTTGTACGACTAGACAGCGGCTGCATTGGTTCCAGGAAATCCTCGTACGGACCACATTGTTGAGTACCCCACAGATAAGAGAAAGTCAACTCAATCCAATTCCGTAATCCAGAAGTTCGTGGAAGGTATTGTACAGCTTTGACGGCTATCCTTGGCTCTGGCATTTCTTTGACATGCGTGTAACTGAATTCCTGCCACTTGAGAAGAATCGCATGACACAAAGCATGCTCTTTGATCCCATGGGCCACAATACATAAATCGACTAGACTGGAATAGTATTGTTGAACCGTCATTCCTCTTCGGGCTCCATATGGCCGGATCGTTTGTTCCTGGATCCAAGTGCTGTATAGAACTTCCATGAATTTGGAGCACTCGAGATGTAACCCAATCTTAGCTGCAGCAACTCTTAGTGCCTTGTCGAGTGTGATATCCTCTGAGTCAATGCAAGACTCTGGGGGATCGGCGACAGCAGTTACTCTGTCTAGCACCCATTCAATGTCATTGTTACCCCCACCCATGTTATCACTTCCCGCCTCAAAGTCCTTGTATGTTGTATTGTCTAGAAGGGTCTCCTTTTGCCGATTAGGTGGTTCTTTGTGTTGTTCCAAGCTCGTCCGAAGGTCTTGCCTTGGTACAGTTGTTGTAGCTGAACAGAAATCATGTATACCAGTCGGGACTACCGAGGGCGTCTTCGAGCTATTAAGTGATCTCACTGAAGGGGAACTGACATGTGAGACAGTATGCTCAACCGTAGGATATGGTCCTGTTGTAGATGCCTTGTATTCGCCATTCTTCACATTGATCGAAAGGTTGGCTGTCTGTACTCCGGAGTTACCGGTCGGCTTGCGGATTGAAGCCCAAGGGAATTGGTCCAAAAGCTCTTCGCGAATTTTGGGATCCTGATTAAGCTCTTCCTGGTCCAACTCGAAAACTGCACCCTTCACTCCCCGCGGTAGTGTCGATCTAGAAGATTGGCATGGCATGTTAGATGCCTGAAGCTCCGAAGGCGAGAGGACGAGCTTAACTCCCGGAAAACGCTCTTGCAGTTCCTGCTTCTGTTGATCGTTGATATCGCTGTTGCTGACTGTGAATTGCACCTCCTGGACATAGCTGGGAATGGCTTGTTCCCTCACTGATTCCCAAGTTGGCGCGCGACCGCACTGACTGGGGGGGTCTTCGGCTTGATGTCCGTTGGGTTCCGTTCCTAACACAGAGTCCATATCATTGTCATGCGTTGAGTTGTCGTCATTCATGGTAGCGTAGTGATCATCTTCTATCATTGCACGCTGAATCTTTAATGCGACTTCAGCGAACTCGTTAACGGCATTAGACATCTTCACGTCGAAACCGCCAAACTTCATGTCACCGCACTTCACGAAAATCTCTGCTGTTTGGTTCCTGGTTGATAATTAGCTGATGTACTAGTATAATTTTCAGACCGTCGTGATAACGCAAGGAGGAAGAAAGAGAGCGTAAGTGAAAGGTGCAAGGTGAAGGTAATGTACATACAAAGCGCGGGAAGAACCATCAACGGCAGTTTCAGTCTCTTGAAGACACCTCAGCTGGTGGAAGACTTCGCACTCTGGCGAGTCAAGCCGGAACTGATATCCAGGCATGACGCAATATTCCGCCTTGTCGGTATGATGGGGAAAGAGCTGAAATGAAAGTCCACAGCAGAACGGGAAGAAGCATTTAAAGTGGCCAGATATTTGATCGTATGGAACAGTCAATGCTTGTGATGCGCATCTGTTCGTTCTCTGGTGCAACGAGTGGCGTCCAATCGTGGAAAGGCTGAGATAAGTGGGTCACAAACTTTTGGCAAAGACAGTCAGTGCAATGCAGGCCAAGTTGCAAGGACCTCCAGCGAGATCAAGCGGTGACACACATTCGGGTTCCGATGCGATAGGTTTGTGATGGATACAAGCAGGCGCACACCCGCCGCCCAGGCGTGCAGGTGCGTCTTTCCCCTCGTTCCCCGCTCCTTGTTTGCGACAAATCTCCAGAATCAGCAAACCGTACGGTCGATGACGAGATGAGAATGCGCGAGTTTGCTTGACCTGAGGCAACGTTAGAATAATTTTCGATGGAGGATGAGTTGTGGGCAAGGAAGGGCGGAGGTCTAAGCAAGTAAACAAATTAGCGCCTCCTGTTTAGGACTAGCGCGTCATCGAACAGACATACTCCGGGGCGGAATCACCGCTCTTGGATTTGCATATTGTATCGATAGAAGCTAATTCATAAATAATCAGCGAGAGAGATGCAAAGTTGGGGTAGTTGTATGAGCCGATGAGTAGCTAGTTTCACCAATATTTGCGCCCTAGGTCGCCCCCACATATTCGCCTTTATTGTGACACGAAGCTCAGTTGCCTGTAGATCGCACTGGCTGGTATTCCTGGGACTTGATGTAGTAGAGCTAACCAAACAATAATGTTGTATCCACTCATACGAGATGTTTATAGTATCAATAATTGTCAAGAATATTGTACGCCGCGATTTCCCAGATTCCTCGGAATGAACTAGCTCCTTCGTACGAATAACTCGAATGAACGTACACAACCACAAAATGTGTATTTACTGTAACATGTGACTGTACCTCAGGTCTTACTACGGCTGGTGCTTTCCATCTAGCTAAAAAGGCTAAACGATAGCGGTATTGTAACATGACACTAGCGTATCCTACGATGTACCGCGAGATACGTGAAAAGTGTACAGAGTCCTTGTTTTGGAAAGAGGAGCCTCTACGAACTAACGCATTGTCGAGGCTGAGTAAGTTCGGCAAGCAGATTATGAACTAGTTGCCAAGGCTTTACAAACAGACTACGCCAAGGATGAGCATAACCCCAACTTCAATAAAGGCACGCATGTTCGCAAAAATAAGTGAAACTCTTCCTCCTAATTGCCATCAAAATCCTTCGACTTGGTGTGGATTTCAAAAAGGTGCATACTTCTCATTTTCCACTAATTCATCGTCATGGCGGGCTCTACGATACCGAACAACTCGAACAAACACGAGTACGCAAAGCTATACCAATCGTATATCGGATACTGCAATGCGCACAACTTCGAAGCTATGGAATCATTCTATACGCCAACACTGAACGTCAACGATGAACCTTTCCTCCCAAAACAGGTCACGGATCAGTTCAGGCCTGTAGTGGCAGCATTTCCGGACTGGCACTGGGAGATCAGACACTTAAACATTGATGGAGATTATCTCTCTTTGCATTTCAAGGTCACTGGAACACATCAAGGCAGCTTTCAAGGAATCGAACCGACGGGCCGCCAGGTCACTGCTCAACAGTTCACTTTGTATCATGTTGTAGATGGGAAGTTCGCGAATGTTTGGGATCTCACCGATTTTGAATCTGTGGTAAAGCAGATCAAGGCGGATTAAACGAGACGAAAGACTTGGAATCTCAAGGGCGGTGGCATATCGTACTATACTCAAAATCTTCCCGTAGATAAGGGTAAAACACCTTCAAACCGACATCAAACTATTTACCTCCACCATACACAATTCTATACATCCTCACATGATGCACTTCCCACAAATTACACAACCACAAACTCGAAATACTCCACCCTGATATCCGACATACGAAAAACTAATGCCGCCAACAGAGCACGATTAAAACTCCACCTCACAATTCAAAAAACGCCGCAAACCGCCCATTTTCCGCGGCGCAGAAAACTCGACAACACTGCATTACTAAACTACACATCGAATAAATCTAGTTCTTTTAAGGATTTCAACTTCCTTGCCACATAATCCCACAATACCACAGCTATCCCAAACCCCAGGGGTCAAGGGCCAGAAAGTTTTAAGACCCATCCCCGATCTCCCTTCTCACATCTTTAACTTCACCTTCAAACTTTTACCATGGTTTTATGATTTTCTACTAACGTTTTCAAGTTTTTGCGTACAAAGTTCTCCGCGCCACTCTTGTGCTACCCAGGAAGGATGGAGGGAAGGAACGAAGGGTGAGGGGTCATGCTTCCTACAAAAAGCCACCAACGCCCTACCCCCTATTGTAGGATTATGATTCCCGAGAACGCCTCTTTGGTGCATGAGTGTTACGTTTTCCGCGGGCGTTGTGTTTTGTTCTGTTTGTCTGTCTGTCTAGTCGAGGGTAGTTTTGAAGATGTGGGGTACATAAGGCACGAGGTAGGTGTGGCAATTTGAATTTATTTTACTTTTGATTTAGTAGGATATAAAATACAGAGTATGAGAGTATGTGGTTCCCATTAATCTTACCCAACCACTCGCCCCCTTCCTCATCTCGTGACGTTAACATTTCATTTCATTCCCGGAAGTCTCGTACAATGCCCAACCATCCATAAACGCTATTAAGAAAAGCCAAGCTCCAATGATTATCAAACCCCGATTCAAAGACCGATGGCGGATGCAAGCAAGTTCGCTACTCCCGCGCCCTACGCCACCAATGCAATACCAATACCGATCCCGTCCCGTCCCGTCCCGTTCGTGTGTTCGGTTGCAATGCTACTAGACACATTGAAACGGGAGGACGGATGATGTAGCTAAAAAGGACGATTCTCCACAGAACATACATGTCCTACTTATCTGGAATACACAGAAGAGGCCCTAGACCCCCTCTCTTTGTCCTCTAGTTCATCTGATGCTTTGCCTACGTCAGCGACGAGGACAACATCAACGTCATCATCACCTTTCCGTTCCGGAAGATGCCAAATCGCCTCTCCTTTCCCCTCCTCTCCGCCCCTCTGCGTATAACTAATATGCCAAAGACTCTTCCTGTTTTCCTTGCGTTTCCCAAAAACCGGTTTAGGGGCTTGTGGACCCGCACCACCCTCTTCCATGCCCGCAATTCCGACGTCTGAGAAATCGAGCTTGCTACCCTTCCGAGCCTTTTTGGGTTGTGGTTTTGGTCTTGATCTCGACTTTGATTTTGATTGTCGGGGGTTTCGGAGGTGGGAAATGAAGCGTGGGACGATGGGGAGAAAGAGGACGAACATTCCAGAGACGATCTCGCCGTGGCAGACTAGTGCCATTAGCGCTGTGTCGTGGAGGACGTCTCTAGCGCGGAGAACGAGGTAGTTGTAATAGAAACAGAGGCCTGAAAAGGCGCAGGGGCTGTTGAGAGAAAGTTTTGTCAGCAAATTCAAGCTGGAGGGAGGGAGTTGGGTCATGATGTGACGCCGACCAGGAACATCGGACAAGAAGGACCGAACTTACACAATGCCAGCGCAGAATACAATGCTGAGCTTCGTGCGTTGCTTCCTGTCTACTCGAATAACTCGCCAGATTACACTTTGAGCAAGCGCGAGAAGAGCGAGATCTGATACCACGTTGACACTGGCAGTGCTCATGGCGATGACACCAGACTTTATACATTTTCCTTCAGCCCAGGGCTGCCACCACTTGTTTATGGGGTGGCAAGAGAATATCATAATGAACATTGTGCTGATATAGTAGATTGCATTTGCCCAGAGTGAAATGTGTAAGATGTAGTATGTTTTGGACTGCGTGCCCCGTGGTACGAATATTCGCAACACCTGCACGATCAAGGCTGCTTTTATGAGCAAGATGGCGATGTTGTAGAATATGGCAGCGAGGCGACCCCACTATGAGTATTATTGATTAGTCGTCAAGTTTAGAAGCACTCAGATAGAATCATACATACAAGAAGTACTTTTCCTAGGTTCCGCAGAGATATATCCCAACTATGGATGATAGGTGCATATGAAAAAGTCATCAGGGAAGCTGTGAGTTCACAGACCGCAGCGAGCTAGCCCTGTAAGCATGGATACATAATGGACGGAAGCGCTGGCATACCCAAGCAAATAGAATTATATCTAACATTTGTTAGTTTGGGATGAATAGGGTGTAAGGGAAGACATACAATCTTCCCGATGTAGGTTTCGGACAATGAACCATTTGACTAGAAATCGAAACCACGTGAACATTGTGATGAGAGAAAGCGACGCAATAGTCGCGGAATAAGCGAAAGGAGCCATGTTTGGTGGGTTTGCGAGATTTGGGGTGATCCCCGGGGGCGGGGGAGTTATAGGCTTGTCGAGGTCAGGGCCAGCCATCTTTCTCCCTCTCAATGAAGATGAAAGCGAGTGTAATTCAATGAATGGAATCGACAGAAATTTGAGAATTCAAGGGATGAGGCGAGTGTTCACTATTAAGGCACGACTGCCCGGTGATTGCGGGTGATCGATTAAAGCCGGCAACCAACAACATTTAGATTGAAGAATCGTGGCATGCGTTTTGTGTTCCCAGGATTCAGACAGACAGCATTGTGGGTTGGCTACCACCATTTGGGGCTGGGGTCCAAACATGGTTAGAATCCTAGTGGAAGTCGGTTTGGTGAGATGTACGATGTGCTGCATGCAATTATGCGCTCGAAGTCCGAAGAGCAGGGCTGCGCGCGAATCAAACAGCCAATAGAGGTTCCGTGTATAACAACCGAGAATCCCAAATTGGTAAGGTCAAACTCGTTGGCAAGGCTGCGTGAACTGAAGGATCTAAGGGTGCGGCCCGTTGCGAATCGAGGCTGGCCCTCGAGGGGTAGGGCAGACACGCAGCCACGGGCATGAGTTAGTGTAAGATAGCATGTGCCGTGGAAATCAGTCTGGCCAGGTTAAGAATTTCCCCCTCGCTCAATTCGCGAGTGTGCTTCCCCTTTGGGCGGCGTAACCTGTTCAGAAGGATTTCAACTGCGCCGCAAGGCTGCGCTCCGACGCAGTCATGAACACAGAATATTTCTTGGTGCGTTTCAAGTGCCGCAATACCCAGAATCCATTTGTTGTATTTAAGCCTACCAAAGTCTTCTACTTCAGGTGCGCAGCCCTATAAAAGGGTAAGCGGTAGAAGCAAGATGATACGGGGGTCCCCAATTCCCACTAATTAAGCGCTCAGAATGATATTCCAGTTCCGACTTAAGTGTTGGGCCCGATAGCATGATGTCACCTTTAAGGGTCCCCTGAATCCCTATGCGAGACCCTAGTTTAGTGAACAAGTTCTTCAACTCCAGGTTGTTTAGATCAAGATTGGAAATGATGCCACGTAAAAGATCTTCCCACAGCGTATTGTTATCGCGAAGAACTATGTGACTCAACGATAGGCTCCTTAGGGATGTGGTGCATGGTTTGAGAAAGGTGAAAAAGTCCTCCAAGTCCAAGATTCGGAAGAGTTCCAAGGTACAGTCTTCCATCAGTGGAAATGCACAATGCTCTGCCATTTCATGGAAGATGTCAGCATAAAAAATACAGAAGCATGATATGTGCAGCTTCCGAATGTTCCGGCACTTTGATAGAAAACGAACAATGAACGGTGCTCTGCCAGGTGGTGGCTCAAATCCAGTCTCCTGGAAGCGCCAATCCCGTAGGTCGATTTTGAGGACCTGTAAGTTGGAAAAAGCCATGTCGAAATCAGTGAGTTTGGGTGATAGTGATTCAAGCCTGCCGATGCTGACTGCGCCATGTTTGCGTTCCTTGTGAGTTGTGATATTGTCCACGACAATGCCGCTTTCCGCAATGGCGGCCATTGTCTGAACAAACGGCCGACTCATTTCGTTCTGACTATTCTCACAGTACTTACGAGAAAATGATGCAAAATTGCGATCCATTCCATCGTAGGCGAAGGTAATAGACTGCAAAGTCTTTCTCCGAGAAAAGTAAGTGACGAGATTTTTATGATCGAGTCGCGTCTCGTTCCAGAACTTCGTCAGGTCATCGGCATGTTTTTGAAAAGCTTCTTGTTCTTCACGCAACGCAAATATTGCGGTTTCATCTGTAGAATCGATGATGCGCTGCTTCTGCTTCCATAGTGTGATAGCTAGCCGAGGTGTGGCGTCAATGATGAGGTCTTGCAGGTTGTCGTCAAACAAAGGATGACTTGAGATTTCAGCTAGTTTGCGAAACCCATCCTGTGTCCATTGCAGAGTCCTCCGTCGAAAGAATCGATGCCTGAAGAGATGCAGCGTCTTTTGGTTGAGGGATGTGCACACCAAGCGTAAGTCCCGGAAGTCGGCCAAGTCGAGATTGGTGGCCACCAGCTCGACTAATTCAGCGGGAAGGGAGAGCAGCGGCATGACTGGACAGTGATTTGGAGCACTTGAGAAGAGCTGAGCTGAATGTGAGTGAGCCGTGGCGGATGGACCTGAGATGCTGATGACGGGGCTGAACAAAGTGGATCCAGCAGCTTACAGATCGGAAATAGCGCTAGGCTGCTTTAGGACGTCCTGTGATATTTCCCTTCACCTGCGGATGCGTGTCCGTACATAAGGTGCCCGAAGTGTAACTAGAGCACTTGCAAATATGGAGCACTATGGTCAAAACGATGTAAATCAACATGCAATAATGTAAGTCTGATTTTGATGCTATCTGGTTCTGAGATGTCCAGTTTTTGTGCTATTCAATGAGCTTCCGGATAGTCTGCTGCCGCGGCGACCAAGCTAGTCGCTGTCACTACTGCTTCCACTTGAACCCGAATCGTCATCCGAGTCGCCACCAGAGTCGTTGCTAGAAGTAGCACTGTCGCTGTCGCTGTCACTGTCCGATGAGCCACCATCGCTGGAACCAGAAGATTCCGAGGCGCTAGAGTCGTCCTCATCTTCACTCTCATCCCCACTCTCGTCTGAACTTGACTCTTCCGAACTTGAGCTCTCACTGCTGCTACTGTCACTGCTCGATTCATCGCTCGAAACTTCGGTCCTTGATTTTCGCTTTCGCGAGTTGCGTTGAGGGCCCGCTGTGACAAGAGTGGAGTCTTTCGCTTTGGTTGGGTCACCAGTTGACTTTGTAGATGCAGATGGCGTAGCCGCTGGAACAGCCATGCCCAATGCATGAAGTAGATTCTCTGCACGGCGTTTCTTCAATCGTCGGATATAGCCATCCGGGTTTGGATGATCAACAAGTGCTTCAATATCCGCTTCCGTACTTCTACGCTTCTTCTCTTTCTGTATGCGAGCTTCTTTAGCTTCCGCTTTCGCAATTCGACGATCTTCTAGATCATCCATGGTATTGCCTGCCTTACGTTCCTCTTCGTCAAGCTCCTTGATGGTAGTCTCGCATTTCTGCTTGAGCCTCTCAATGAGCCCAGCACCCTGAAGTCCTTTAATATAGGCAATGAGGGCTTCGGAGTACTCGTCCGGGATACGAAAGACGTTAAGACAATTCTCAAGCAGGTCGTTCTGCTTTGCCTTGTTGAACTTCCAATTTTGCCGGTCGTTGTGATACTGCGATAGATAGGACGTGTAGCGCGAAAAGTCTTTCTTTCCTCTGGGCTTGGACTCTTTAGGGGTCTTAGACGGGGGCTCCGAATCTCCTGCTTCCTCTTTCTGTTCGTTGGCGTTTCCAGCCTTTTTACTCTCCTTCTTCACCTTGGCGAAGGGCAGGCCATTCGCAGGATGAATAGAGAGTGGTGTGGAGAATTGGGCTGCTTCGGCCTCGGTAAATTGGTCGTCCATGCCCTTTTGATCTGCTACCCATTTCTTGAAGAGATTAGTTGCACTGTTCCCATCCGTGGTCTTGGTGTCGGGGGTGAAGGTGACGGATTTGCGCCGGTCAGTTCGAGGCGGTGAGGAACTGAGTAGGCTGCTCTTGAAATCCTTGTTTGATTCTGTTATAGTCTTTTTCTTAGATGGGCGAGGCGTTGTCACAGGCGGCTCGTGTGCAAAGTCGGTCTCAGTAGACGCAATGGTCGTTTCACCGTTAGACATGTGAATGTCGTCTGATGAAGGCGACAGGTCAATGGCTTGACGACGTGCCTCGTGTTTGCGAATTACGCTCGTCGATGCTGCAGGATGTTGAGAATCTCCTGCATGAGCTTCGTCGTGTATGTGGGAACTGATTCGCCGTCCTTTTTTCTTGCGGTAATTTGGATCGCCTTTTGAGAGTCCTGGCAGGGAGTCTGGGGTGCTGGTGGAGACTGTGGATTTGGCATTCTCCTCTTTGGATGGATTCAAGACGTCGTTGGCGGCATAGCCGTTGGATTGGTCCCCACTTTGGATCTTCTTCCTCTTCTTCGAGGCCTGGCCATGATCCTCAGCTGGACCGTCCAATTGAGGTTTTCGCTTGCCAAGCCTTGGAGATTTGCCCTTGTTGGTTGACACAATGGCATGATGAACGTCCACGGAACCCTCCTGATGACCGTTGGAGACAAGGCGGGGCTGGTCTCCGTCTCCCTTCAGCCCATTGAGGTCAGAGACGGCGGCTCCGGATTGGTCGGCGGCCTTGAGTTTCAGTCCCAATCTCCTCCAGGCCGGGATGGTTGTGCCGTCTGGATCCATTTTCAAATGGGAATATGGAGAATCTATAACATTATGCGCCGGGGAGAAGGCTGTCGCTCATGCCCGAATCAGCTCGCAGGAGGTCGTTTGTCAGTCACAAAAGGTCGAATGGGAGGCAGAGGTGAAGAAATTTGGCGTGTTTGGCTGACGGTGTGGCCCGTGCGCGCCAACGGCTAGGTCCGAGATTGTCGAGCGAGAGCAAGCTCCACCAGCTCCAGGCTCCCGAAGGAACGCGTACAGCAACCAACGAACGAGCTCTCCCCAGTCCCCGCCATCGACATTCAACGCCTGTCGCAGCTTACGACTAATTTCCTCGACCTGCAACTGAAGCTGAACTGCCAAAAGACTCTTATACTCCCGCCGCCATCATGTCTGGTGCGTCTGAAGCTCCCCCATTAAAAGCTCTTGTATGCTCTGGTCAACTAACAGCTCCCTTCAATATGCAGGAAGCGCAGGCTATGACAGACACATCACCATCTTCTCCGATCAGGGTCGATTATATCAAGTCGGTACGCAATCTGTTGTCCATGCCCACGCCCATAACCCGCTTGCTGCGAGACACCCACCCAGCTGCCCTCCCCGATCGCCATGGCCCATACAAATTAACTCGTGACGAGCCTCTACTGACGGACCACACAAAGAATATGCATTCAAGGCAATCACCGCAGCGAACATCACATCGGTAGGAGTGCGAGGCAAGAACTGCGCAGTCGTCATATCACAAAAGAAGGTCCCCGTACGTATATCTAACCATACACCACCCTTCAGCTTCTGATTGAACTCTATCTTTAGGACAAACTCATCGACCCTTCCTCCGTATCTTACATCTTCAAATTCTCTCCATCCGTTGGCTGCGTCATGACAGGGTCCATCGCCGACGCCAGGGCGTCCGTCAATCGAGCTCGAGGTGAAGCTGCTGAGTTTCGCTATAAGTATGGATACGAGATGCCCTGCGACGTTCTGGCCAAGAGAATAGCCAACATCAGCCAAGTCTATACGCAGCGAGTAAGCAAGGCTGCCAGCTTCAGCTGAATGTGTCGAGTTCCAGGTGACACTGACTTTTGATCACAGGCTTACATGCGCCCGCTGGGTGTGGCGACGACCATCATCTCACTCGATTCCGAGTTTGGCCCTCAACTCTACAAGTGTGATCCCGCAGGGTATTATGTAGGATACAAGGCAACCGCATCGGGACCCAAGACTCAGGAGGCGCTCAATTTCCTCGAGAAGAAGCTAAAGAACAAGGATCACGCCGAGGGCAGCTGGGAAGACGTGGTGGAGCTTGGTATCACGACACTCAGTACTGTCCTGTCAGTGGATTTCAAGAAGGGCGAATTGGAGGTGGGCATTGTAGGGGGMCCGCGAGCCGATGGCGAGGAGGGCACGGACGACCAGTTCCGGGTGCTCGACGAGGATGAAATCGACGAACGACTGCAAGCCATCGCGGACAAGGACTGAGGTGCGGCAGGCAAAGGGGCCGACGGGGGGACTTAATGCTGGGGCAGAGCGGAGCAGAGGGACGGAGTGGACGTCACGAAGTCATGTGTGTTCCAGATGGTTAACGAATAGAAGTCTCCGTACGTCAAGGCTGCGAGCCCAGCAGCATGTATCAAAAGGGAATTAGAGAAAACTGGCCTCCTGCATAAGCGTCCACTGACACAAACGTGAATCGAATCTGGGATGGGAAAGACAGAATCGGGAAGTTGGGAGAGGTGTGGGATCCACATGCACGGGGCCGCTCAGCCGCGAGGGCAGAGGGCAGGATAGTGAGTGGGTGTGGATAGTGGTAGGTTGTTGTTTGGCGTACATTGTAAGTATGGATGCGGTAGGGCGCGCTCACGAATGACAGCCATATTGCTCAGAGGCCAGCTGCAATGGTTCCCCAGGCATCGAGGAGAAGCGGCTCGACGTCATCTGACTGGCCACACAGCCCGTGGTGTGGCTGACGGAGGGCGGTGGGTCGTGAAGACGTTTGGAGGAGAGTCGGCCTGAGAAGAGAGGCTACTCAGGCTACTCAGGCTACTCAGGACAGAGGCCCGCTACAACCTTCTTCAGGCACACCGGCGGACCACGCGCATCTCATCTTTTGTGCTCCTCAATTTTCAGCAGCCGCACGCGAAAAGCCGCACCGCTAATTATAATCCCTGGCCAATCATCAGCAGCCCTGCGGCTGGAGGCGATTCTCGGGGTCGACTTGGCTCTGAGCCCTGCAAGTCCGCTTAACCATTCACGGCGATGTGGCTGCCGACCTGTAGCTGGGAGTCCAGCAGTACAGCATCGCGCACCACGAGTCCAGCTGTCATGGTACCCAGCATGTCGTCAAAAAATAGCTGCTTTGCTTTGACTGTGGCCCCGTCGAATGCTCTGCTCAGTCGTCCTGGCTCCATGTTGGATGCTAACTCTCACACCTTATCGTAGCCACCCCTATTGTTCCTGGCTATGCTGAACGGTGCATCCGCTCCAGCTGGCAAGTATTTGCTCACGGCCCAAATGTGGGCACTCGGCAAACACTGGCGGCGGGAGCAGCCCTGGACTATCGATCCTCTATGCCTGCTCAGAGCATCTTCATGAACGCCCGTTGAACATTCCCATCACCATCACCATCCTTATATAACGGTCGCCACGCCGCCATCACCACCACCACCACCAGTTCAAGCCTCATTGCACTTCACTGACCAGCCATTCATTTCCTCTCTTCTGCTTTTTTCCTGCTTCACTTGTCCGCCTCGTCCTCTCATTGCCCCTCTCTGCAGCCATGTCCGACGGTCGTAAGGCTACCCCTACTGCCTTTATTCTGCCCACTACACAAGCATCCACGCCCACCTACACATGCTCCCCCTTCCAAATTCACTGCCTTCACTCGCTGCCCATTCGTATCCGTCGTGCTTCAATTGCTAAGGTGCACTCATCCTCTAGTCAACGATGCCCGCGCCATCCGCATTGCGGAGATCATGTCCGATTTCCGCAACCTACAATACTACCTATCTCAACTGCGAGCCTCTCCTACTGCTGAGGAGTATTATCTCGAGGGATACTCACTACTCCGACAATGCTCAACCGAAGCCCAAGCCATCCTAGATGCCCCCTTTGCCGCAACCGCCGGAGCAGGTGGGGATGCGGAGCGCGAGAAACAGCAACTGAGAGCGTAAGACCACCGTTATCATTTTCAGTATCATCTTCAGAAGGGGGAAATGCCATGGGGCATGCTCCGGTGATGGGATTCGACGAGGTTTGACAGTTTCTATAGGACCGTTTGGGCTGACGTCAGAGAAACAGAATCATCGTTGATGCGGCGGTGCGCCGCTTCCAGTGTCAGAGGGCGTACCTGAGGGCTCACGCCGGTCTGAGGTGGATGAATTCCAGGAACTCCATCTTGCGTGGTCAAAAGCCGAATGCGAGTCATCTCAGCGCCCTGCAAGCGGCTGACAGCACACTGAGAATGGTACGTTCAACTTGGCACACATCAAATCAACATCGACTACTTCTAAGATGCAAGAGATGAATGGCTGGGATTTGTTACTGATAATGGCTGTCTATAGGAACTCCTCGCTATTACGGACGCACACGTCGAAAACACCCTCCGCAGCCAGGACGCCTCGCAGGGGAAGTGGCTTGGAGAAGACCCTTCGCTGGCCCAGATCCAGCAGATCCTGATGACTCGATAAGATCATCTACGAAGTCTCTTCAGCGGCTCGCTTCGTGGGCGCGTCTTGTGCTCGGCCATTGTTCCTCTTCCCTTGCAAGTCACTTTCCTCAGACGATACCCCTCCGACGAATCCTGCAAACGCGTCATCGATTAATTCCATTTCAAGAGCGAGCTAGCTAGTCTGGCTTAAACGGTTTAACCAGATATTTCTCCATCTGCGTCTTTGCGTCCTTGCGTTTTTCTCTTTGCGTCGACGTCCACTTCAAATTCGGTGGAAGCTCCGCGCCACATCACTTCCGATACCCTTTCGAATCTTCCAGACATGCACATCGATCTAGTCTTGGGACAGGACGCACACTAGTCAGCATACCCCGATATCCCCCGCATTCTCTCTGCAACCAGCGGCGAATTCAAAATTACCTTTTCGACATCTCTTTCCCTCAAAGCAACACCCCCCTCTCCCCTCTGCGGGCCAGCGGGCAACGACACACAACCCCCAGACAAGCATAAACTTTACAACAATTCCTCTTACCTATCCAATTCCCCAAAAGCATAACACAAGACTTCTACACAATTCTAGGGCGGGCCATTATTTCGGCGGCAACAGGCCGAAAGAAAAAGGTGTCGCCCTTTGCCCTTACCCTTGGCCCAAACGGTTTTCAGATCCAGATCTCGAACGTTTACGGTTCTGCACCGTCTGTTTCGTATGCGGTTAGTCTAGCGTTGGCGTTCGTTGGCGTTGGCGTTGGTTTTTTTGCACAGGCTCTAGTTACTGGCGTTGACTTAACTTCGGGCATCCTATCGCGGAGAGTCGAGCCCACACCACCACATCACATCACCATACCTTTTTTATTTTGGAGGACGTTGGGCGCTTTGCTGCTTGCAGTAAACGATTGCGCGATTCTTCTCTTTTTTCTCTACTCGGATTACAAATCTCTGGACGGTTCGCGGGATACTTCCCGTTGCTAGCGAGGTGCCTGGTCGCTCCATGCATCATCATTGTATGACCTTCACAAGCATCACAGTCAAGCAATGAAAATCGATTATTCCCCCCTCATTCGCTTCATTAACAAATAATTACACACTCGCTCTCCAATCATACTTCTTTTAGCCTGGATCAGAAACAGGGGTGTCGCGGTACGATCATTCTGGTATATAATTCTCCCCGGAGCAGGGCGGGTTCCGATGCCCTTGATACATTCATTCGGACGTTCGTTTATTTGGTGTTTAGCATTTGAGCGGGCTGGCAGGAAAAGAGTCAAGATTGGTACTTTTACTTGGAAATATATTTGGGCATGAGGGATGGGATGGGATGGGATGGATATGGACGGATGGTAAAAAGGATGTTTAGCACGGCTGTGGGAGGTATACACACATACACATAAGGACCTCTAGGCACTAGAAGTGGGACGTGTGTATGAGAGTTTGCGCACTTGAAGCATGGCATGGTATGGCATATCCGGATTTTCTTTTCCTTTTTTCCTATTCCTTCTTCTTTTTCTTCTTGGGCAGTTTTTTTTTTTTTTAATTTCAAAGGGTTGATCCTGACTTTTGTTTTCCTTTTTATTGAAGCATATAGAGTATCTGGAATCAAATTCAATACTTATTTCCCCCCTCCCCTCTCCTCTTCCATCACCATCCCACTTCCAAATCCCTACTTCTCTAATCTCACGCCCATTCCCCATCCCAACGCCAAAGCAAAAGAAAAAATCAAAAATGCAAAGGTCTGCGGACTCCACCCACGCACCCTCAAAATCCCAAACTCACGACAAACCAGAGGAAGAACCAATGGCTTCGCCTAGATAGATAGGTAGGAGCTAGACCAATTAGTCGAAGCGGGTGTAAGCTAGTCTAGTCCGAAGCGCAAACACGCTTGAGAACGCATGTTCTAGCCCACCATCCACGCTAGATATGCAGTTTGAAATGCACATGCACGCTAGGGAGGCGTCAGCTCGCGTGCGTATGCGTGCGTGCGGGCTGCATGAGCTGGAAGTTTGGGGCTTGGGGGGGGTGGTTTAGGATAAGGGTAGGGATATGGGATCCGGGGGCTTGGGTGTGGGTATGGGTATGTGAAGGAAGTGGGAAGGTAGGGTTTGTACTTTGCATGGATGGATGGGTGGGTGGTATGTGTGCGTATACATACGCACATGTGTGAAGATAGATGTATGTATGTATGGATGGATGGATAGCTGGATGAGGATTTGGGAATATTCCATAGCGTAATATAATATGCATCCATCCATTTATTCGTCATTTATCACAGCTCCAAATTAATTATATCGCAGAATAAAAAAAGTATATGTATACCGCATTCTGTAGCCCTCTAGGCACCCGTTCACACACGCATGCCTCTCTTCTGGGCCAGTCCACGGGAATAATGCCGGGCTGTGAATTGGATCGGATTACGCCGCACTGCACGACATGACAAGACAAGACGTGACGCATCATACTAAACACTGCCCCAGACTAGGCGACCACGTTACCACATAGCAGATTGCCTTGCCATTCCATGCCTCCCTCACAAATCCGGCATCCTCCTCCCAAATCCGTCAACCACACTAACGCAAAAGGAAGGTCTTTACCTTACCTCTAGAATTTTCCACCTCGACGATTTTGATTGGTACAGTTGACCTGTCCTATCGTCTTTTCACGTTTACGTTGCCTGAGGTATGTGTTCCGATTGGGTCTTGATTGAGTCTTGGCTATTCGGGAAGTGCTACGGATATACTCGCTCGCGCATAGATGAGGATAAGGGTGTGTGAGGTGCTCGTGGGTTCTGCCGTTTTTGGATGGCGGAGAGGGTGGGAGGTGGGTTTTGGGGGAATTGATTGGGTGGGGGATTTTATGGAGGAGCGGGATTGGGGAATTTGAATTGGATTAGTGATTCGGGATTCGGGTTGTAGGAAAGGAGGATAGACGTTGTTTGAGTAGTGTTGGGTAATGGATGTTGGTTTTCTTTGTGGAGTCATCGTGGTTTATGTTTCTATGTGGGCTACCATACCAAAATCTACACAGAAAGATCCAGGATCTCCAAAACCAAAAATCCCAGCCAAAAACCCCAAAACACGGTTCGAAAATAAGATCCCAAAGCATCGGAGCCAACCCCCCGACCCCTACCTACCTACCAACCAACCTACATAACCATGATCTCCACACACACACACACACTCGCGCACGCCGTGCACAAACGAACCCAGCCCTGCGCCTCGCTTCCACATTCCCCTAGATTTCCCAGGCGCACCTCCCACGTGGTAGCGGCGACGGCTTGCACAGACGCCATTCCCCTTCCATCGCTAGCGCAGATCCGGAGATCCCGATTAGCGGGCACCCCGTATGCATGGGTGTGGGTGTGGGCGGTGCTGCTGATGGGCGGAAGAGCAAGCGAGGCCGGGATATTTAGTAGGTACGTGTGTAGTGTATGTAGGTACGTGTTGTGTGGTTGTGTAGGTGGACGCGGGTATGTTGGTTTGATCGATGGATCTTGGGAAGGGGGTGGGGAATGGGGTGAGGAGTGCAGAACTTACTCGCTGGTCGCGGGCGGGTCGTTAAGGTTCGGCGGCTTTTCTTTAATTTTTTTTTTCTTTTGGTCTGTTTTTCTTTTCTGGTTTCTTGAGATCATTGCCGGTCCGTTAACGGAATCGTGATGATGATTGTGGTCTGATCCTTTTCTCTTTTTTCTCTTAGGTATGTCGGGAAGCGAGGGGATTGGTGCATGCCGGATGCTCTTTGCGGTAGTTCTGGTGGGTGATTTTCTCAAATGGGTGATTATGAGGGTGCGGGGGGCGGGCGAGGAGATGTGCGCTTGCTCGTTCGTGGGTTCTATTGGACGACGTCGGATTTGACCACCTTGCGCTTCTGGAGAGCCTTAATTGCTTCTAAAGCCTCCTCGTGGGTCTTTCAGCTATCAATGTACCCGTGTTTAACTCGGTTCGCAGGCATCGTGTATATACCTTTTTCATCAACGAAAGTATACATTGCTCTTCCGAATACGAGCATAGACGTCCAATCTGTCGGTTCCTTTATCGTATAAAGCGGAGACCGTGATGCTGCCCCTGTACCTGCACGTATGCTTTTCCTATCTGGGGAAATTAGGGACGGGAGATCAACACCACTAAGTCATGTAACCACTCGTGCCACTACAAAGGTATTTTGACGATGACGTGTCAGCTCCTTTTGGGTCCGCGATGATCTTCTATGCTTTGCATGGAGGATTCGGCAAGTTGGCCCTTGGAATCTATGTTGCCGTAATGCTGGCACTTGTTGTCTGCAGCTCTGTACGCTTGTGGATCCTGCATAGTTAGTAGGTAGGGCTGACTTGCCGCATCATCTAGTCGGCCAACGTCAACGTCCCAGTTATACTGAACAATCTCTGCTACGCTAAGAAATGTCCAAAGAAATTGTAATGTTTTTTGGAGGAAAACTGATATGAGATAGGTAATTGGGCTTCAAACAGTGCAGTCCTTACCTTTATGTCTTCTTGCGAAAGGTATCCTTCCTTGTTGGTATGAAGGCCAGTTATGGTTTCTAAGGAATATGTTAGTGATCAGACGAATGAGTGAGGAGAGCACCGATATACTTTGGTTTCATGCGAATAAAGTTGGACCCCAGAACTGTTGGTTGATTTGTTAATAAAACCAAAGAAAAGAGAAAGAAGAAAGAGTTAACAAAAGAAAAAAAGAAAATACTTCAATCGATGGTATCTCCTCTCCCTCCTCTCCCTCCTCTCCTCCTCTCCTCCTCTCCCCCCTCCCTCTATCCCTCCCTCTATCCCTCCCAGGCATCGCGACAGGAAGCGACAGCTTCATCCCGAGCTGAACCCGCTTCCTCGTCGCCAGGTCCGCAGCGAGGGGTCGTACCCTTCTCGCCGCTGTCGCTCCCTGTCGCGAGCCTCGCGCGCCGCCCTGCGCTGCTCTTCCATCCTCCGCTGCTGCTCCTCCAGCCTCCGCTCACGCTCACGCTCCAGCCGGGCCTGCTCGTGCTCCCGGTGACGTCTCTGAGCTTCCAACTCGAGGGTCTCGTTTTGCAGTCGCACGGCAGTGGCAGCCGACAGCCAGGTCGTACGGCAAAAGGGACATGCTCGCAACGTCCCTGTCTCTGTCCCCAAATGGTTCCAGAGGCAGCGCTCCCCGAGGACGTGCGAGCAGCCCTCGATGCCGACGACCTGGACTGCCTGCTCCCTGCCCGGCTGGGCGTTCTCCCCGCTGACGAACGGCTCGTAGCAGATGCCGCACGTTTCTCCCTCTGCGAGGGCTGGAGTGATGGTGTGGCGTTGCATCCACTCGACCAAGGCCAACTCGTATGGGTTGAAGGCCATTGTGGTGTTGTTGTTGTTGGTGGTGGTGTGGGTGGTGCGGGTGATGATGATGGTAGTGGTGGTGGTGGCTGTTGTGTCTGCTGTTTTTGTCAGCTTTGTTTTTGTGTAGGAAGCCGAAGAGAGGAAAAGAAAATCGAAGGAGGAGGGTGAGCACAGTTTTATATTTCGCAGCCATCGGCGGGCCGCAGGTTCTTCCGAGGTAAAGGTGGAGGTGAAGGTGAAGGCGACCACTTCCTTTTACCTGCCAGCTTTGCTGCCTGATTATTCAAGCGGTATTTTCAAGAGACTGGCTTCAAATTACTCAATAGAGACATTGAGTGAGGCGCAATAGGAAGTAAGAGGAATGTGATGCTTATGGCTTCAACAATACTCATGAATATAAGTGTGACAATATGAAGAGGACTTCACAATAGGTGAGCAGAAATATGGAGATATTGATTCGATTTCATTGTATAGTTAGCTTCAAGCGCTCGGGGGCGCGATAACTACGTTGGTAAATCCAAAAATTGGAACCTACTAAGTTAGCTTCAGTGCTTCTACTCTTCTATTGTTTCCTAAATCTAGCGGGTAGCAGTGAGTAGCCTCTAGAGTACTCTCAATAGCCGCTCGAGTTCCTCGTATTCCTCCTGGAGGATATTGTAGATCCTCTGTGTTCTTTGTAACCTCCTCTGAAGAGCTGCATTTTGCTCTAGTAGAGTGTGATACGTCCCCTCAAGATCGCGAATGGTTGTACGTGCCCGTTGGTCTACCTGTCTGGCCGTCACCTCCGCCTCTCGCTCTAGTTGTGTCCGGGGAATTTGCTGCGGTGAATCGGGATCTTCGATATCGCCACCTTCATGTAGAACAAACCGGCGATGCCATTCGTCCATAAATTCAGTCAGGAATCGAAGATTCTGAAGTGCTGCAGCATGCAAAGGTTGTAGAATATCGCCAGAATTACTACTCTGGGGCAGACTTCCTGTAGATTTCGTTAGTGGGGCAGCCTACTGAGAGGAACTGAATATTTACACTTACCTGAATTCGACGGACCCGAATGTGAAAGTGTCACAGGCTGGGTATCCAAGGCGGAATCAGAGAAGACGTCCTCTCGTCCGATAGAAGCGGGAGCCTGGACACCGAACCAGTCACGCCGACAGATAGGACACCTGGTAGAGGAAGGCGTTCCTATGGCTACCCACTCGCCCAAGCAGTCCTGGCAAAATGTATGAGTACATCCTGGAATGCCGGTTACGCACACTGGGTCCGAGAAGCCCTGCAGACAAATTGTACATTCGTCTTCAGGTCCAGTGTGGCCAGCCGCAGATCTAACAAAGCGCGCAAGGAAATCGTTGCTGTCCCTTGCTGGAGTCATTGTCTGTGTTGTTCTCTTGGAAGGTAGTGGTCAGTTCTGAATTCAGGACAAGCAAATGAAGAGTTTGTTGGGTGGCAAAAGTCACGTACCAGGGCACCAACCCTTATCTGCAGATGCCTACCGAGAGGTCGTCGATATGATACTCAGGTAAAATGGACTTGTATGACGTACCGTATCTAGCTCAGTGAAGACAGGCCACCACGCTATAACCCTTTCCCTCCCAACAATACCAGAAGAGTTGGGAGGTGTTGATGCAAACGAGACGGAGTGAGTAGAGCGAAAATTCCACTCTTGAGGTGGACAGAATGTGTTGGCAACACTAATGTTGCTACCCGTCTGGTTCCCCCATTAGTTCTAGTTTGAAACGCGTACCGGGCCATGAGTGAACGGGCACTCCACGTGATTTACTTACCAACTACAAGGGCGAGACCAAACAAGAAGAGGGTTTTACACTGTTAGGTAAGTTTATTAGGTAGTTTAATTATGTATTTAGACGCACGATGATACCGGCCTCTGTAGCCCCGAAGCAGTCGTAAAAGTCATCACACGGAGTTGGCCGACTCTCAGACCGTCTCGTGGAACTTCCAGACGCGTTGAAGTTAACCGCATCAGACATAGAGGATTGAGATGAACATGTGATTGCTCGTGCTGCTATTGCAAACAATAGCAAATCAATAGTTCAACCTGCACTATTCATGTATTGTAGTCCATCACGATAGCTTTGACAGCTATACAATCGAAAACTGATTTCTCCAGCCTCGGATCATACAAAACTGTAGGACAAGCGCTATGCTAGATTATTGCGCTGAATGCCTTCCAATTTGTAACTATATACACGTAGTCCTTATAACGGGATCAATATAGGAGAGCTCAAATCAAGGATGTTTTACCGCACGCTCCTCCTCCCACGGCTTTCTTTTCAGAAAACAAGCTCGCGATCTTTGAGTCATACATCAGCTCCGGTATGATCAACCTTAACAAACCCTTAAATCTATCTAGTCACGAGATGGTAGCTTGTCGATCAAGAGGATTCTGAGCTAGGTCAGCTACTAATCTATCTTTGAAGGTTCCACTAATTAATCCGCAGAGTGGAGAGGACTGGCCACAATGGTACAGTACTGGTCGTTATAACGGGACACACTAGTGAGGATCACAGCGCATGCATGGTTTGAGTCCTTCAGAGTAGCTGGCACTGAATTAGAATTCCCTTCACGCATAGTGCTAGGTTTCCATACTCTTCTACCACGATAAAACATTGCTTGTATAACTAGCTAGTGGGAAAGGGTATGGAAATGCTGAAATTTATTAGATCTATATGACATCAAAGTATTACTATCTTCCATACCATTCATAAAGGCGCTGTCCTATTTCATAAGATAGCACTGTACTCTCGATCCGAAAGTCACAGGATGTCTCATCGTCTGCATTGAACGCGCGACACGCCTGGTTATATCCCAACAGGGCGCAGTAACGGTTATGCATTACTCCATTCCGGCCTGCTCTTCTACTTCTAGCAGAAGTGAGCAATCCTGTAGTAACCGGTGGGCTCTTGTGGCGAAGAATTCTCAAGGCGTACATAGTATTATGTCGTCAATAAACCAAACAATCAACACAACTAACTACCTTAGCATGATGCTAGTTTTCTATTCGAAGCGGTCATCTTGTCATCTTAGTTCGATTACTGGCGACTGAAGTCTATGATCTTATGTTCTGTTGTATATGGCCTTTGTTTCCGTCAATTCGCTATGCAATCACACGTTTGCGGCTCGCCAGTTTGACTACTCCCCCGAGCCAGCGTTTCCCTCGCGCTTTCACTGCGATGTCTACTTTCACTGCTCACTTTCACCACCATACCAAGCGCGCTAGTCCACGTCTACCGACCTTTTGTTTATTTACCCTCTCGTCGCTCGTCTCTCTCACTCTAACTCCACACTCCCACACCGCAACCTCGCAACTCTCGCAACCATGTCGAGCGCCGCATCGCTCTTCACCGCTCCCGAACCCCTCTCCACGACTTTATCAACCGCAATCTCAAAGTCGTACTCTACAATCCTCGCACAATCAACCTACATACCGCCAACCCACAACACACGATGGGCGCTCGCGTACGCCGCAAACTGGTTCTGGTCCGCAGATGACGACAATGCCCAGCCAAGACTGAAACTCTTCGTCGATAGGACTGGGGACTTTATGATTTGCGAGTTTTCTTCGACCCGCCGGGCGTTCATCTTGCGCGATACCATCAAGCGAGAGATGATGAATGCCTTTATCTCCGACAATAACACACGTGTCCGGGTCCTGAGCTGGAAGGATCCCGAAACCAAGTTGGTTCTTGCTGGTTATCAGGATCTTGAGTTCCGAGCTAGTGAGGATCTGAGACGATTCGTCAATGGTCATCTGATGAGGTGTGTGAATTGGGCTTGGGGGACGCAGATAGTGTCTCAGTGAGTATTGTTTCAATCCTCAGGCGTCGAGGTCTCCGTCCTTACTTCTGGCTTTAGGCAGGGCATGGTCCATATATTTTCCACTATCCCCGAGAGAGAGCAGTTCGTGGACGAATGGGGACACATTCATTTGTATAATTTACCCCAAGCCCGCAACTACCGACCAGAGCTCGTTCGTGATAGCAGCGAAATAGCGTACACCTCCGAGGGTAGAGGCCTCTATGATGCATGGACCTGTAGTAGTAGACTTGAAGCCTCCGGCGAGCCTTTTGATGCTACGCCCACTGAGTATGACTGCTGGGGAGGGCCTACTCGAGGTCGGCGTCTTGAGAACGGGGGTTTCACCCACGAGTTCACCCGTCGCGCCACCGGTGCCATCAGCGAGGATCACATCCGTCAGACCAACTGGCTTCTCCGCAACGCAGCTCTAGGAACACCCGAACCAATTGTAGACGAGGACGACGTAGAGAGGGAGGTGGAGGCAAATGAGGATAGTGACAACAACGAAGAGAACGACGGAGTGCCAGAGCCACCGGGCTCAGCTACCAACCCCGTAAGAGTCCCAAGCGACAACGACTCCTCAGAGTCTACCAGTTCCAGCGACAACTCGCCAATGTTGACCAACGGAATCCATCGAGTCACGGTGTCCTACGATCCAATGGTCATTGAAAGTGACGGTGAAGGACCAGTCGGCTCGTTGGAGGCCAGGCCAGCAGCCCCCGACGATGTGAACAACGACCACGAGGTCTTCCCCGAGCTCTTGGAAGTGCCCCAAACTCCAACAACCTTTAACGATCCCGGGGTAAGCCAGGATGATAGAGTAGCAGCTTTCTTCAAGGTTATGTTCGGCTGACAATTTAGCTTTTTGCCACTCCTGCTACAGAGGCTCCGGCCCGGCCCAATAGTTCAAGGGACGAACCAGCTCCTTCTTGGGTAGATGAATTGAGGCAGATCCTCAGAGGGCAGTCCGAGATGTTGACCGAGACTAACAGGAGAATTGAGACGATGCGTGGGGAGATTTCGCAATTAAGGCAAATGGTACGGGCTCTCGGGGCTAATAGGTCGTCGGACTCAGGTCGTGATGACTCGAACTTGCCGATTGGGACAAATTCGCCGAACTAGGCGTGAAGTGAAGAAGGACCGATGAAGCTGCTGAATAGTTATCTCAATCCTGCTTTGTGGTTATGAACGGATGGGAGAGCCGATGGATTGGGGTAGTGTAACCTTCTGGCAATTCGATGACAGTTCGACGAACTCAATACAGGGGATGAAAAATTGCTCAGAGAGTATTTCGCAAATACTTGCGATACGCTACAGTAACCATTCCAAATAACTAATTGATACTTCGGTGCCAATGTGACTGCTATACAATCTCAGACTGATGTTCCTTCAACTTTGCCGTTTATCGGATAACGCATAGATGTTCCCAACAGCCGAAATGATTTTGGGATCGACAGCGCTCAGATCACCGCGAACACGACCACGCAACGTATCCTTTCTACCATTGGCCGCCCTATTTCCATCTCCAAACCCCCTAAACGTTATCAAAAGATTCGAAGTCGAGCCGAAGGTGATGTGCGCGCCGGTAATGGAGTGTGTACGAAACCTGTGCGGAGTACTGTTCCACCTTCGTGTTCCCTCCGTCAGCCTCACATTCTGGAGATGTATCATTCGATACTGTCTGCTTGACATCGGCCATCCTCTGTCGTGTTCAGCGCTTGTCGGCATCGATCTCAGGGCGTCAATAATGATGGCTCCGGAAAGATCTACTCGAGACACTACACAGTGCCTATCAGGGAGTTTTCGGTGGCAGGGATTGACATGCTCATGTGATGAGGTTTTGGTCAATCGATGTTGACGGAGCTGCAGAGCAATGTAAGTAGACAAATGAAATCCTGTAGAATCATCGTGAAGGCGAATTTCTTACATGAACATTTAGCATCGATGGCCCCAGCGGCTAAAACAAGACCGTATCATAATGAGAATCCAGCCCTTTTTTGGCAAGTCAATGATGCTGCGAAAACCTCTAGGCGTAGATGGTGACGCCTAAAAGAGGCCCTGAGAATCGTTGCTCCGAACATTGCTGTGTACAGAACTTTTGGTGCACGTCGATATCCATGTATGGGTAAATATGTAGGCTTCGAAAAAGCTTTCAAGGCTTTGACTTTGCCCTGAATTAGAACTTAACACCATAGTTGGAGGGGTTGATAGATAATGCTGTTCAATGCCGTGAAACGCCCAAAGACGGCCCAACCAGCGCCCTGTAGACTTTTTAGGAGGATGTGAGTAAAGGCTGATAGGATAGATCGGGAACATTCATCTGAATCAATGGTACAAGCAACTAGGGCTCCAGACAGAGGTAGAAGCGAGACCTGGAGGCATCCCCCCTGGAGCTGCATCTTTCTGGGAGGGTCCGCCGTGAACCTAGTGGTGATTACGGTTGATGCGTGTATTACCGGACCGGCGATGCGCGCATGTCGTTCTGGCGGTGAGAACCGTCATGCCATGATTACTGGGACTCCACTGAACCATGCTTTTGCTTCCATCATCTACAACGATATGCACTATCGTTGTTGGCGGCAGGGGAGTCTAACAACAAGGAAATGATGTTCTTTTTCATGGTTTGTGCGTCCGGTGAATCTAGGATATGTGTCTTAGGCACGGGACCTAGGCGGCTTAGCCCAGCGGATGGGCATCAACGTAACCGCTGTGATAGACCAAACGTCTCGGCCAACATCAGCCGGCACTGTTCACGGTGAAGCCAGAGTAAGGAGTAACTGTACAACATGTAGCTATACCTAGCAAATAGATTATGCGTCTCATAAAGTGGAGAGCACCAGTCGTTCAAAGTGAGCTGGCTTGGACCCACGAATAATCTGTACATCGGAGAGCGTTGGGTTCGGGATCATAGGGGAAGCGATCGTCATAATGCGGAGGAGTTCTCGCGATCGGACCACACTCTTGGTGCTTCTTGTTGCCAATGATAGAAGCGTGTTCTCCGCCACGTAGAGTTGCCGTGGGGTGGTATGCATCGTCCTTTGAAAGTCTTCTCTGGGCCCACAGCGCGCACTATTCAATCGACGCACGGCTTCCGGTGAGGCTTCACTCTCATGTTGTGTTCTTACATCTACAATATCCCCAGGGTAATAAACTCAATGAGCTTTGCTGGCGCTGCTGACTCCATTCAATAGGCCTTATGACAGCATCGTTGCGTGAAAAGACGCTGCAAACCTGATTGCGTGCATGAAGGATGCGGGGTAGAGCCGGTGAAAGCTAACACGGTAGTGGTAGGATCTCAGCCAGCGGACCGTTTGAATGGGCCATTAAATGTGCGGATATGTTGAGAGGACCCTCAGGTGCAGATGGGTGAGTATCTTCCAGCAGTCAGGATAGACCCTTGCGTCTAAAACAGGTCCATACAGCACGGCGTTTGCGGTGACACGCTCAAAGGTAGAACGTGCGTATCCGTGTATCTTCCTATGCAGTCGAGTAGACGAAAATGGACTATTGCGCAATGTTGCGGTGCCCAACGCACTGCTGCAGGATACATGTCGCCGTACCGAGTAGAAGCGCTCCGCTTTCTGGTGTTGTATGCAAGTCGTCAATGCCGCGGATCGTCTGGTATCTCCAAGCGCTGCTCATCATGTTTTGCAACGTGTTCATGAGCAGCCGACCATGCGGATGGGTAAAGTCTCTAGTAAGCGTTGAGGTCATTGACGGCATCCACACTTTTTTCTGAACATTTGCCACCAAGCCAACTGGCAATTCTGTATCGAAGGAAATCCCTGCCGGCTTCCACAGCGATATACCGAACACAGGCGAAAATCCGGATGGATCAAGGGGCCCAGGCAGAGACCTCGTGTCCTTTTGGGGTTGTTGGGGCTCACCATTCGCTGATACAGGAACGCCCATGCTATTGAGAGTTCCTGGAGAGGGATCTTCCCTGCGCAGCAGCCGTTTCGGAAGACAAAACTGTTTCTGAGCTCGTTTGATATCTGGTGGTAGCTGTCGCAAGGCCGGTCAAGGTCAATTGTGGCCCAACGCCAGTCACCGGGGCGGGCAATTGAGTGATGTCCTATTCAGGATACCGCCATGTCACAAGTGTTGTCCAAACTGTCAGAACCCAAAGAAAGGGGTGATCGTCATATGGCTTTTAGTCTTCAGACCACGCACACTGCACAGGCTGCCCCATGCCAAGTGCGCCGCTCCACCAGTGGCGGAACGCTGCGGGCTCCTGGCACCCAACTCGCAGTCGAATTCTGGAGACAGGAATGCTCCTGCAGATAAAAGAAGAAGGAAGTTCCAGCAGACTGTCCGCTCCGACATGGTGACGCGAGGTGGCAACTCTACAATGGACATGTTATATAGCTGTCGAATGCATCTGTAGGCGTAGTAAGGCTGTATGCTGAGCTGGCAAGGCTGCTTATCCGCGCAACGCCCATAGAGGCGGTCTCGAGAGGTCGCACAGCGTATGATTCGGACTAAGGCCATGGGACGAAATAGCCAGCCGAGAAGCAAGGCCCTGTATGGGACTACGGAGGGTATGTGCGAAGAATGGTGAGGCGTGTTGGTTGCCGCCCGATCGCCGGGCTAAAGTGAGGCAGCATTGCAGGGCTCGGGCCCCAATTATCGCCAGCTCACCATGTTCGACTTAATTCCAGAATTCGCGGGCATCAGCGTCGCTCTACCCCAGGCTTGGTTCGTGCCAGACCTCTCGATTCTTAAAAGGAGCCTCGATGTCGATTCCAAAGCAACCTAGTTGGGTAAAATAGCAGCCGGTCCTGTCAATACCTCTCCTTCTCTACTAGTCGTCCACGCAGCCCTGGGAATCCCCATCCTAACACCATGTCTGGCGCCAACTCTTACTTCGTACCTGGCTATGGCATCTCAAGAGCCGTCATCCAGAATGAGATCCGGTATCATTGTGGTCCCGATGCAATCGTGAGGCCTTACACTCTTCAGGTAGGATATCTGATTATCAGTCCAACGATCAACACCGTTGCAGCAAGGCTGATGAGATCTTCAGGGGCGCGACGGTTTTCTTGTAACGACATCAGGGCCTCCATTGACCAAGGTAAACTCCGATGAAGCGGTTGAACATCTGGATATCGATTGATCCCTCTAGGCCCAGATTGACGACCTTAAGATGTCTTCTCAAGAATACGAAGAGAAGCAATCGCGACGCGCAGATGAAGCCAGCGTTTTTGTGAACCAACCCATGTTGATCGGTCAAAGAATACGTAGAGGATGACTCGTCTCCTTGGAGTCCTGGGTGCTGTTATTTTGGTGTTTCCGGAGTCCAAATTACGTTGTCCTACCCGCACTTTTCATCTTCTTCACACCACGCCTTGGGTTCACCAAACTGCCCGGCGTTTTGTCCACTTATAAATCATACGTTTCTAATCCATCTCTTCACTCAAGACTACCATGTTTGAGCTTGGAACTGCCGGCGCATTTGGATCGGCGGTATCTTGGACGGACTTACGCTCTCGCTTCTTCCCATACGTCATCTCTCAATGATTGTCGTCCCATGTATTCCTTTGCATGTACCTTATGCTCTTGGATGATCAGAATTTGGATAGCTATTGTACTCTAAATCTTAGAGTAAAATCAAGCCTGAGGGCTTACTGCATTTGGATTGGCCATTAGATCGAATCACCTCTTGATATCCACAATCATCATCTAAAGTCAGCCTCATACATGGGCACCGTGTATTGATGGTCGATTGGCTGCCAGACATCGTTGTGAACATTGGTAGACGCTTGCCATCATTAGGCTTTGCCTACTCTATGCGTTGTGCTGCAGAGTTTAATGAGTCGTTCAGCCGTGGTATGTTGTCTGAGATGCATTAGTACCCATCCCAGAAGAGATTGTTGCAGGATATACCTGAGGCTGCAATGCCCGGTCTGGGAGGCCCGCATACTGCATTGTTTCTCGATGCCTATCGAAGATGTTAGCAAAGCAATTGCGGTGTTCGCGGAGATGCAAACCAGCCTCCAGAGGCCTTCTTCGCCCCTATTCAAGCCCGGTGGGCATGCAGAGAGGTTGCCCTGTCATATCCCCACCGGCCCTCAACAATTACCGTGCAGCTTGCGGAGTATCATTGCTCAATGCTGACCGTTCGAGTCTAATTATTCAGGTTGGAACAACGTATTTTTGTTGATGAGAAAGGCCGCTTTGCATGAATAAATGCAAAAGGTTAAGCAGCAGCGCTCAGCGCTTCGTCACGTACGTCTCGTACACGCCTTATATTGCCGTCACCGGCGAACCTTGGCGTCATCACTACAGGAACCACGTCACTGCTGCTGAACCGGGGTTTGTGAATCGATTTTAGATCTGAACAACACCATAAGTGGTATGGAGACAGTGTTATTGATGAGGCTGCAGATGCATCGGTTGGGCCACAAACGATCTGCATAGTCGACCAATGGAAGAAACCAATCCCTTTGTCAGCGAAAACCGGTCAAGTCAGATCGCTCGGTCGAGTCGAAGCTTTCCCAAGCTTCGCGGTGCCCCTGGGTGACTTCATCGGATCGATCAGGTCGCTGGTTTGGCGTGTGGACGGTACACGTCATGTTGGTTGGGATTCTCGTGGGTTGTGTGCCTTCCTTCCTCGACCGGGCCGTCTCGTCCGTCCGTGACAACACACTCTTCCCGTCAATACAAGGTGAGCAATTCAATCTCTCGGGCTGTCCCATTTCAGACGTCAACTTCCGATTCTCGATCTCGCAAGACTACGCCGGGGACGGTCAATGGCTGGATTTGTCCCTTCCTCAGCACCGCTGACATTTAACAGACACGTCATCCCACTCTCCTTTGTCTTGCATGAGCTTCGGATAAACAAATAAATAAGCATGAAAAGAGCCTGGAAATATCAACGCAAGATTCTACGTCTAAAGTGAGGCGCGACATGGCACCTTGCGGTTGGGAGACGCAACATCACCCAACAACAAGTCCCTCAGCTGTTAGTCCCACCAGATCCGGATATAAGGACCTAGCCGACCTGCAGCCATACCGGTCGGATTTCTTGGGCTGAAGAGACGGCATTCAGCTTCTCCTTGGAACAGGTGCCCAGCCCGCAGTGTGTCAATCCAAGTAAAGGCCTCCAAGCGGTAATAGGATGGCTGGCGCACTCATGCATTGCATCAGGCTCCCTTCTGCCACCCACGGCATCAACATCGGCAACATATCTATGAAACTTAGCCAATTGGCAATCAAGCGTGTATGGAACGACACCGTGATATTGAAACCTGGGTTGTCTAGTGCCCTCTCGTTTGCGAGGCATTGTCTACCACCCATACACGTTCTCAAACCTTGAAACGGGGCGGCACTCATTGAAGCACAGAAAAACATTGTCTTTAAAAAGGCCACCAACTCCAGCCTCATAATTTATTCATGCAATCTCTCGCGGTAGCGAATTGGCGGAAACAAATGCCATATACAACAGGACAAAAGATCATAGACTTTAGTCGCTAGGGATCAAAACTAACGGCAAAGAAGGCAACCACTTTGGATAGAAAACTAGCACCATGATAGGGTAATTAGTTACTGTGCTGATTGCTTGATTTGTGGGCGACACCATACTATGTATGCCCCAAGAATTCTTCACCACGGGAGGCAAACATGCTCTCCGAGCACCTGCATGCGCATGAGCATCTATGCACCACAACATGTGACTACATCACGAAACGAGCAGCAACAATCTTGATGAACAAAAGGGGCTGTAAGCAACCACGTCCCTTTCAATATGACAGCGCTGGAGAGGAACGGCATAGAAATCATAGGTTTTGGTCGCTAGAGATTCAGACTATGACAGCAATATGACCGCTTTAGAGGAAAAGCTGGCATTATGCTAGGTGAGTTCGTCGTTGATTTAAATGCTTGATTTGCGGGCGACGCAACACACTGATCGTCTAGGAAACTCTTCGCCACGAGAGTCTGAATGTTGTCGGTTCTGCGGTAGACTTCTAGGCGGCTTGTGAACGACTCACTGAAACACCAGGACAACAGGGAGGAAGCAAATGTCGGCTTCCGCTGTCCGCTCCCAGCACACAGTAAGTTTTGAAACCTGGGTGCTCTTTATCTCCTCGTGCCGTAAGGTCTCATCCAATAGCTACTCGAGCTATGACTTCATTCAACTACTATGTCTTAGTTCAAAGCTAACTCAAGACACTTGCTTAGAATGTGACCAATACTAGGGTTAAAGATGCCTTTAAATATCATCATCTCTTCCTCTAATAATATTAATAAGATAATACTGCTCATTAAGGAGAGGGAGGGAGGTTTACATGGATCAAGAAGACACTTTATTTCTATAGCTAATTCCAAAAAAATTTCATTCCTACAAGTTGCAAACTACACGGCCTAAATCCAATACCCGATAACGCTATGCAAGGCCCCCAAACCCACGGTTGAATACTAATATTCACGTCAAAACAATCCGTCAAACACCGAGTCCCAAAATGTTCTACATGCATGCTATGGTCGAAGCGTTAGATCTTTTCAGATCTCGCAGCTGAAGGTAAAGCCATTAAGGTTGATGGGGAAAGCGCCTTGCTGACCATCAAGGTCCACAAAGTTCTTGCGACCAGTGAGAGTGAAGACTTGGTCACCCTGGACGAGAGCACATTCGACAGCGTCGACGAACTGAGTGAGTTCGGCACTAGACGCAAGAACCTGGCCGTTGATATCGATATTAGAGCCGCCGAAGAGGTTACGAATTTCAGAGACACTGCCGTCAGCGGGGACGGTGGCCTGGGCACGACCACCGGATTGGTCGTTGCTCAAGCTGAGAACGATGTTGGGGACAGCTTGGCGGGCGTTGACTGCTGCGGGAGCGGCCGAGATGGCAGCGCTAAAGAAGGTAAGGGCAACAGCGAAAGAGGTCTTCATTCTGTTGGTTGATTGTTTGGATGGTTTGTTGAGTATGGAGTTTGCAAGTATTGAATGTGTCTGGAAAACCAAGATATCAAGGAATATAAGAAGATGGATGAGAGCTGGAAGAAGAAATGGAAGTAGCTGGCTTGTTGATTTGAGTGTCGATGATGGGAGTTATTTCGACGGTGGTGATGGGCAGCTTTATACTTTCAAGTCTTCCTGCCATCGCAAGGCTGAGGATGAACCAACTTAGTGATCATAGACTATTCTCGAAGCACACCATTTCCAACCAAGGTATGTCTTGAAGCTCGTGAACAGGAACCCTCAGCTCCGCGTCTAGGCCATCGCTCAGCCCCATTATCGTAGTCAGTCTGATCTCCACATGGGCTGTTGCTGAATTCACGAGCTAGATGGTTCACGTCTTCCTTCAGCCTAGTTGGACGATGAACGCCATGCAGCGGTTCCGTGCGGCGGAGAACTATGTATAAGCTTATGTTGAGATCATCTGCGCCACGAAAATCGTGAACTAACCGCCGCCTCCGGTTAGTGTTAGAACAGTGCTGACCAATGACCATTGATGTGGCGCTTGTTGGCACCAAGGTTGTGACTTTCAGCTATGGCTGGAGTGAATTTGGACCAGCGTCCGATTGGAATACGAAGCGAAGAGGCTCAATCTATTTTTGAGATCTGGACTTGCTACGGAAGCTTGGCCATTTGCCTCTCACACGACCCCATGATTGCTTTGCGTTACATTCGATTCAGGTGCCGTAATTGTGCGGGGTAGCTTTTGCACCGAGTATCCCATGTGCATGAACAGCTTGGTAATGCTACAGTTGTCTTTCTTTGTCTCTCATTCCTTCCCTACGCTTCCACGGCAGAGTTGGACGTATTCGTATGCTCAGTGCTCCATATGGCCTTCCGTAGTCTAACAACAGAACTATCATAGAGACAAAACAGGTCAAAGTAGTTAACATGAGCTGGATTCACTGCAGGCGTCAGAGGCTGGAATATTCACCGGCGGACCTGAGTCTCGTAAAATATTATGAGCATATCGGCATAATTTCTCCGCAGGTCAGCGCCGCCAGGCCTATGTTACACCGACGGGGATGGCTTTGTGTCTAAGCCAGACGCATTCATGTTTTGGGAGTTCGTAAAAGGGCGCTCCAAATGTGATTCTTCACTCTGCCACAATACTTTCCTAAGCTCCGACCTTATCGCCTTGTTTTGGCGCCTAGAAACATTCCTGGGTTCCACTTGTCACTTCCCGCAAACTCCGTCGTATTGTCTTGTTGGGGCTAAAGTGGTTGGAAATCTGGATTTCGCGTGGCGTAGATACTAACACATGGAAGCGCCGTATAAGAGCAATGCCCTTCCTCTTGTATTTGAACATATTATTTCTATCTTTGGAGACTTCGGCGTTTGGTGAAGGCTGAAGGCTGGGGCGGGTTTGGCTATATGGCTTGCAGCCTTTTACGTTGCAAATTATTGAGCGGCTGAGCAGCTACGGCACACACCCTCCGGCTACTTGTGCTATGGAGAATATTTTTACAGCCCGCTTCCAAGAGTTGGAGTGATTTCATCGACTCTGCAAAGGTACCTCGCTTTCAAAGCAGTGCGCTTCACGCCACTTCATATACGCAGACCCACCTTTGCTTACTAGTTGACTTTGATATATAAGCACACCACCCAGAATCTCACTAGAGCCGAATACTTCATATATATTATTCTCTGAATACCAGGTGTCGTAAATGAAGACACGAGATTCCATTAACGTATACGACTTTTTTGTTCGTCCTTCCTAACCTGGTACTGGAGATGAGCACACCACAACGAGACATCACTGTAACATACCAAACGCTTGTTGAAAGCCTACATCTTCGCCAGCCTGATGCCCTCAACGGGAACTAACTTCTCTCCTTCAAGAGAGCGCTGCACTCCGCCAGCGCGATTCCAGAATGTAGAAAGTTCATCCGGTCCCCCTCCATTTCCACATAAAATCTGAATAGATTGGCAAACAGTGTGGGAAGCAATTCGCAAAAGGGAACCAGGTGAATTTAATTGCAGACACATGATCAGGTCTCTCGTACCGGGAAAGCCGAATGCTGCACAACTCACTAGACTAGATCATTGGGTTCATGCATCCAAAGAGCGAGACCAAGCAGGCGTGAGAAACTTCGCATCTCATGAGACCTCAACGAGAAGAGCCAAGCAACGCTATCGATTTGCGTCTATACTTAGCAATTTGTGATAGAAAACGAAGAGGAAGAAGATTGTATACGAGCGCCGAGGCCGCCCGGTTGCGAGTTCGTGGCGAGCTTGTTGCCTCCAATGGAAGTATAAAGGGAGCGGTTTGTTAGGAAACTTGAGATTTTTCTTCACTGTAGCTTCAAAAATAATTGTATATTTCAAGAGGTACTCAAAATGCGTTTTCTCCTCATCACGATAGCCCTCGCGGCTCTTGCAACTGCAACACCCATCACAGCCGTAGAACGTCAGGCTGCCGCTCCAGATCCAGATACAGTCTACGTCGAAAGTATGTAATTGACATCGCCCTTTTATAGCCTGAAATACCCCAATCCATCGCCAGAGCTTCGTAATCCCCCTCTCCCAGTCCGCATCGATCCAAATCCCTCTCCACTCTGCACATTTGACACCTTCTCCAGAAGTTTCATGGGCCGGCACAGGCTGTCCACCAGGCAGTGTATCCGCCGACGTAGGCGAATCCGGGACCCTCGTCTCCCTCGCATTCTCCAAATACGTCGCCGCCACAGGCACCGGTCAATCTGCCTCCGACGCCCGCAAGAACTGCGACGTCCGCATCACCCTACACTATCCGCAAGGATGGTCCTGGACCGTAGCTTCTACCGACCTCAGGGGTTATGCTAGAATCCCCAAGGGCTGTAGTGCTAGGATTGGAGCGAATTACTTCTTTAGTGGACAGCAGCAGGACGTATGTGTTAATGTACTATGGACATTGTGATACTTTACTGACTGACGGACTTTATTGTAGGCTTCGTCTAATGTGCCATTCAATGGCCCTGTTGATAACAACTACCGCCTTTCCACCAGTATTCCGCATGAATCCTTGGTATGGTCGAAGTGCGGTGTTACTGGTCCTCTGTTCAATGTCAACTCACAAGCTATCGTTACTTGCAAAGAGGACGCGTTTTTAGGCGTTGACACTCAAGACACTAAGTTTGAGATGCAGCTTCATCTGTCGTGGCTCAAGTGTTGAGTTTGAGTCGTCCATCGTGGATTGAACATCACTCACATAGTCTATTAGCAAACTTTATTGTATACATAAGCCGGTCCGCAAGGAAATTCTTATTTAGAAGTTGATCACTCACTGTTTACATATGCCATATCGTTGAACAGGAAGGGACAAAACTGAACGTTTCATACTCCTTTGCTAGCTACGATCTCCGCCATGCAATACCTTACTGCCCTCATAAAGTTAACAAGACTAAGTTAGTCAAATCTGGACTCGCCGCGCCCAGAGATACGCGCCAATAATAGTTGAATCATTCGCCATAGATACGACAAGTGAGGAACATATAGGCCCATCCAGTGTCCTAAAATAATTGAGAATAGGATAGTACCGTATTTAATAGAAATCAACTTGGGTGACTTAAACCTTACAATGGACACCTGGCCGGCTCGGACGTGAACAGCAGAAAGTTTGAACATGTCAGGCGAGCCAAACATCTTTTAATACTTGTCAAAGACCCTTCATACACCAACCAAAACGCCGCAACATACATCCATGCCTAACCGATTTCGAAGGGCGCGTTCCATGGGTCCGTCATACATCCAGGCTATGACGCATCCACCGCCTTACTCAACATACTCAAAAAGGAAAGTTCTCAAACCCCGTCGATTATAGTCATCCTCGACAGAAGTCGTACAAACGTTGCGGCCTCCAATCACACCTGGAAGCTGTTCTCGCGCCAAGGACGCCTAGGCGGGAGCAAGTCTCGATTGTGGCTGATGCCATTGCGGGTGACAGATCAGTACTGTATATACTGGCGACTTTTCGTCCCTATGGAAGGTGGCCGCTAGGAGTAGTGTAATAGTGCGCATTGTTTCTAGCGCAGAAGCAACGTTGAGAAGACAGTGAGGATAAGAGTAGTAAGAAATCAAGAGAGTAAAAGTACCAAACCTCTCAACACCGCTACTTCAAATTCTAGGGTAAGAATCATCAAAGACATTACAGGGATTCTAAGTGTAACACTAGGTGAAATTATAACTTAGGACGGAAGATTAAACCGTGGAAGCTCAAGGATTATTCTACTCTCTAACGTGTATAAATTAGGGAAATATTTCTACACTGCTCTTCCTTATCTGCCTTTGGTCTGAAGTTGGTGGTTTTTTTGGTGTGCCACCTTTTTTTGCGCCCACCTCGGCTGCCATTGCTATTCACATTCCGTATGGTCTTCCTACAACCAAGAAAATCATAGAAATATCAAACGTTGCAATGATTGCAAATACGTCTTTCCTTCCAGCTTCTGTGAGCACGCTCAAGCAGATGGCAATGAAGAGATTGAGACCCATGAGGCTTCCTAACTTTGCACCAAATGTCTCCATTCTCATCAGTAAAATGATAGAGGAAACTGGAACGAGTGCGACAACAATGCTCGTTATCATATATGTAAACTTTTCCACGGATCTATCGTGCCAAGTGACGTAATTTAGGACAGCATTTGTCTTTAACAATCTCTTGAACCGAAATTTGAAGAGAGGTGAAATTTTTCTTCCACTGAGCCATTTCGAAAATGCATCAGGGTAATTGCGCGGTCGTAACATCACTAAGTCATGCTGAAAACTATTGTTTTCATGACTGGTTCCCCTGACATTGTAGACATTCTCTACTCGCAACTTTCCCATGCGCTCATCGGCGATTAGGTGCTGAATGTCTCTTAAAACTGTTGAGGTAGGTCGTGCCATTTTGAGAGTTTCGGAATGTTGAATAAGCGCATTGTCTAGCAACAGGTTAATCACATAAACAGCCATGTCCATCAATAGAAACTCACTATACTCGTTCAGAATCTCCCTAATACGAAGGAATTGGTCTAGCTGTTCAGAATCGGGCCTATTCTCCATAGAACGATGTAACCAGGCACAGTTAGAAGCATATCTATTCTTTCTCTCATCCCCGCTCTCGCAATCTTGGCGTTCAAGATCTTTTAGGCGTATCTCGAGCTCCATTAACTCGCTTTGGAGATATAGCAATTTTCGAGCATTGAGGGCGGTAAAACGCTTAAATACTGCATTATCTGGTTCAATGCCCATGTAACCTGCAACCGTGGGATATCCAGATACGTAGTCGGGTAAGATGTCTGTTGCTACATCTGTGCCCAAGTCGTGCTTTGTGTGATTTTCCATTTCCGTGTCTGCTGCCAGGGAACGAAATGTGTTAATTGAAATTCAAAGTACTTCAAGATTTGTAAAGTATGTTACATAGTCGTGCAATTGAGACTACCTGTTTCTGAATTTTCCGGCGACATTCACATTATATAACATGACGTTTGCTATGACGACGGCAATTCTAGTCACTGGTAGTACTCAACTCCTAGTCATAAGTAGGTGAATGTATTCAAAGACTCAAATTCATCGCGAATAGCCAATCATAGTAACCTCGGCTCTACGCAGAGAATTCCAGCTTTTGAATCAATGCGCTCCTGAACAGCCTAGGACAAGACGGTGGACTGCTAACCGAGAGATTTAGTAGCTCAATACTAACAATTCAAAGTCGGTTGCGAGCCTGAATCCGGTAGTATGTAGTATCAATCGTACTACGGTTCACATGGTTGTAATAGAGCACACGAAGTGAGCATGTTTCGATTGATTGATAGTAGGCTGCGGTGGCACCTTACAGTGTTTCCTAAGATGAGTTTGAAGGATACTTGAACGCTTATGAAATATGTTATTGCTCACACCAAAGTCCGAAAGTGTGGAATGGGGATTCTACTGCATTTTCCGCGATCCCACTGAAATGTTTGTAAATGAGCCATTGAGGAGTTGATAAAGTAAGCCTAATCGGTATTGAAGGCTAACACAACTAGCTATCTCAACACTTGTGACCCGAACTATGTAGCCAGTGCTTCACAAATTGACTCCCTTGTATTCATTGCAGACCAGTGATTGCGAATTTACTCGAGAGCTTGAAGAAAATAAAACATTGGCCACAAGGTGACCACTACCACAAAAGTACGCACGCATAAACTCCCTCCAGAGAATCGTTCTACCAACGATTACTTTCTCAGACAAAAAGGCTTGTAGCGCCATTGCATTGCGAGGCCCAGCTGCCAGACCATGAACACAGCCCGCTCTGTCGGTAGGTTGATTTGCCGTGACTAGAGCAAAACTAAAAGTTTGTGACTTCGTCTGCGATCCAAATCAATGCATCTATCAACAGTTACAAAGTTCAATTTGTAGTTCCGTTCACAAAGCCCGATGGCTTCATTTGCTGAGGGGAATTATCAGTGCCCACGAACACAACTTGAACAGCAGCAAAACTGTGCTAGGGTCAGCCTAAGAACAAGTTGGTGGCTCAATCAACTCACGCTGCAGTCACTGCGAACACGTCCGTTCTCCTCGCATCAGTGAAGACCGTCAGCAACACTGAGATCAGGAAGTTGAAGGCAGCAATTGTGCCCAAGCGCCCGTTCAAGGACGACACCCTCACTAATACAATGATCGATAGGATAGGAATGAGGGAAGCTATTATGCTCGTCATCCAGAATGTGGCTTTGAATATCGACTGGTCGTGGATTGTAATTTCTCCAAGGACTGGATGTGGCTTTTTCCATTTAGCACCCCCACACCTTAACATGATCGACATCGCATGCCTTCCAAGCCAGTTAGAAAATTTGTCCTGCGTGTCGCGAGGACGTAAAGCCACTAGCTCATGGTCATGCCCAGAAGGCTCGTCGTGGCTGCCCCAAACCATGTGGTCGATACCATACAGCATATTGCCCATTTTCTTGTTTGAGAGAAAGTGCTGGAGGTAATCTAAATCAATTATACTTGGCTCTTTCATCTCCAGGATCTTCGAGTATTGGATCAAAGCGGTATCTGCAGTCGTCAGAGGATGCTCGGACTTGTATTTTGAAATCATACTGTATTCATGAAGTACACCTCTGATTCGCAAGATCAAGTTCCGTTGTTCAGTATTCAACCCACGTTTTGAAGCATTATTCAAGTAGTATGCCTCGTAAGCCCAGTGTTTCTCCTCTTCTTTACCACTCTCTTGATCTCTTTTTTCAACCATCTTCAGCTGTATGTCTAGTGCCATCAATTCGTTTTGAAGGTAAAGGAGGTTCCGAGCGTTTAATGCACCGAAGCGTTTGAAAATGCAACTTTCCGGATACAACGCCATGGTGCCGGCCAGTTTCGGGTAGCCAGGAATAAGGTCATCGAGTGGATCCACCAATGAGGGCTTGGCATCTTCAAGTTGATCTGTAGCGTGAGCTTCGTCGGTAACTTGGGCTATACCACTGGCCTGAGACTTGTTAGTGGCTTGGGGCCTGTGGGTAGCCTGAGGATTGTTGGGAGTGTGAGGCTCATTGGCAGTCTGCTGCTTGCCTGGAGTGTGAGGCTCGTTGGTATTCTGAGGCTCTTTGGCAGTCTGAGGCTCGTTGGAAGCCGGGGGCTTGTTGGTATTCTGAAGCTTGTTGGTATTCTGAGGCTTGTTTGTATTCTGAGGCTTTTTTGTATTCTGAGGCTTGTTTGTATTCTGAGGCTCGTTGGTAGCCTGAGTTTTGCAGGTGAGTTGAAGTCCATCAGAGACCTGAAGCCTATTGGTGACTTGAGGTTTATCGGCTTGAGAAGGTTCAGGCATTTTACTTAGAGACAACAGATAGCATAAAGCTCTAGCAGGAGAAATCCTAACGTCCAAGGGGATCTCTCATATATGCAGCAATTAGCATATCACGCGCAATGGCTCTGAGGAGACACAGTGAGGTGACAACACAGCTTATGGCCAATCAATCGACCCGTTTATATTTTGTGCGCTCTTTACAACTACGTGTTCCGTAGTACCCAATCAGGCTTTGGGCCAACTTACTCACGTTCCCGAGACTTGCATCTTTGTTGCCAACAATTTGCTACCACGGCAGTCTCGATCGGTCATGTCAGCCAAGAAGACGAGTTACTCCAATGCCTATGATTCGAAATGTGTAGTCGGTGCCCAGACTATCGACTCAATGGCTGTTATTATAGACCAGTCATTGCAGAACTGAATCAAGTGCCCGAGGGTAACACATCACTTTCTGATCCGATGATCGGAGGCCATAGAGCGGCAAAAGCAGGGAGTAATGACGTAGTAACTACTAATACCTGCCCCTTTTCCCTTCGGGCTGGGATGTTACTTTGGGATCTGTGACCGTGTAGGCAGGAGAGCTACCAACATGGCCCCGGCACTTAGTTGTAGCTAGCCTAGTACCAGATAGACCATCAATAATAGGCATAATGCTTATTGCGACATCCATCTACTCTGACAGAATAGGTCACGTTAGCGGGCCACCCTTCGAAGGACTTCTATAGCCTGATAGATTCTTCAGATGGCTTTGAATCGTGCGACGTATTACATCCTTAAGAACCATTCAATTACCTCCATGTTATGACTCGATAAGATAAAGTCCTTTTTTGAAATGGGGGCTCAAAATCATAGCATCATAACCCACAGTTCATCTTGGGCTCTTGCAGCCCAGGTGCTGTATTACGAGAGTGTTTGTAAAATATTTATAGATATTGTTCAGAATACCTGAACTAGTACAATGAATAGGTGAGAATATGCTCTCATAGAGCTAGTGATTTACCTTGATACCAAACGGTACATATCCAACAGGAACAATATAGGGATGGGGTGACAACCGGGGAAGGGCCTCGAGTAGTCAAGTGTTCTCAAGGATAGGATGAGCACATTAACGATGCGAGGTAAAGTGCTTTTCTAGAGCACTTTGTACGCATGGTGGAAATCAATTATCATTTTGGATAATTGCTTGACTGCTTTGGCCACGGCACGATATAACAGGCCTTCGAGATATGAGGGAAAGATCTCCTTTTAGGTTGCGGCTATTGTCATGTATATCTGAATTTTAGCGATTAATTCACCAGCCATTGATCAAAGGTGTGTGCACGAAGTAAAAAGGAACGCTATCAGAAACTCGCGATCAGTTTCGATATGTCTAACTAAGAGCTTGCCTCTTGTCAATAAAACGTATGATAAGACGAGTCACTGACGGAAGAAGTTTGTAGTAAAAAGATCATTATATTGATTGTAATTCGATCTTAGTTCTCGGTCTATGAATGACCTAGTTGACGGACCCTGTGAATTCGGGCTAGAACAAGAACATTGCATAGATGATGACTGGCTCCAGACGAGACGGCGAAGCCCTGACCAGGCGATGACGGGGAATCACCACGTGTGAAATGACAGTCATAATGAAGCTATGGTCAATTTAGATTCATACCTTAGACACTTCTCGTGGCTTCGTCACCACTCACCCACTTACTCACTCACTCACTCACTCACTCACTCAATCATGCAGCCACGGAGGCCCAGCGCAGATAGTATGTATTATGTTGTTTGCAACTAAAGGCCTATTATTGACTATGGGGTAATAGATCCTACAAAGGAGGAGCGGGCCGCCAGGGCCAAAGCAAGCGTGCGTAAACGGAAGCCCCGGAAAAATTGGAAAAGATGTTGTTGCTGACACCAAACACAGTTTGCAGTAGTGAAGGAAGACTTGAAGACTGCCAGCACTCACAGTAAGTGGATCTATTTGACGAATTAATTTGATGGTATTGTGCGCGGCTCTGTCGACATTCATACACACGGTCAATAGTCCCTTGGAAGGTCATTCAGAAGGGCATGGCATGCCAGAGACGATTAAGTGGGAAGACAACTCCCGTTCCACGCTTTAGGATTTGTGTCAAAAGGGAACGTCACAAACTGTGTTAACACAGCGCCTTCCAAATTGACCGACAAAAGTTCGTCTTCCATATAGGAACTTTGGATCAATGCTGACGAAGAGAAAGAACTACGAAAGCTGAGAGCTATGCAAGCAAAACGGGTTTACACTTATTTCATTGAGCATTATCCGAGGACTATCGTTTGGAGCGTGCAAATGCGCTTCTACACAGTCAGCTGGAACCTTCAGACAGCCTGCTGAAATCGAATGCATGAATCCCTGGCGTGGGGCATACATACAACTTCGAATTGTCCTGCACGCTGGTACCCGTTCGAGAGGCCTAAGGCATCAGGTAGCTACACGGTCTTGGACTGCGAATAGATCGTAGCCACCAACGACGTCTTACGACGGTTGGCCTTCTGTCAAAAACGTTCCTGCCCCGTATTGCGACCAGAAAACATACCCTCAGGCGCACAAAAACCATCTCCGGCCATATCTTCCATGGAAGGTTTCCATACGTCATTACCGCTCGCATGCGAGTATCGTGCGCATGTTCTCTCTCACTCTAGCCCTGAGGTGATCTCCTCAAGCCAAGGGATCTTGCTTCGCGAACGAGAGACTTATCCAGCACCCGTACGTGCCTCTACAGCCTTCTCATACACATCCAGGTCCACATTCCCTGCGCTCCAGACGGCGACGGCTTGCACATGGATGCCTTTCTCCTTCCGCTCTTCTACGTATCCAATCACGTTGACCCAAGATCCGACATCAATATCGTCACGTTTTATAGATTGGAGGACATGATCTATATTCACGTGTGCTATTCTTGGCGGATTGGAGGGGGGATGATCATGCTTGAGTCGAAGAGTTGCTGTCTTGATCACATATTCATCGACACTTTCATCATCAGCTTTCGATTCAAGATGGACATGACAATACACACCAACCGAGAAAGCGAACCTTTTGACCCCTAGCGCACTGGAGTAGATCCGTCAGGAAAACCAGTTGTGATGGTAAAGGACCGTTCATTGTTAAGTGGTGAAAGCCTCCGGCGGTGGATTAGATATTCCGGAACCGAATGCCGAGCCGCGCACGTGCCATTGCCTCGACTAGCGGGACGACATCATACCCTCAGTGACTTGCTAACGAGTACCCAGGCAACGACGAGAACACCGACGAATCTTCTCTACCTCTTCAGGGTAAGTCACCTTAGTCAAGGATGTTTATCTTACACATTTCCCTTATGCGCGCTTCCCCGGTTGCCTTGGGGGCCTTTTGACCGCGCGGACTCCCCCACCTGACCAGGAACTGATCTTGACATAGACAACCCCACGCCACAACCATCTTCCGAAGATTCTCAGACACTACCTCCTTCTTCCGACCCTGATCCTTCCTTAAATCCATCATATCCATCTTCTTCGCAAACAGATCCAAATACCGATCAGAATGTCCGGCTGGGGATTGGGCTGGTTCGGCGGGGGAGCCCAGAAAAGCAAGGATGCGCCGAAGAAGGCCATCCTACAACTGCGGGGGCAGCTAGAAATGCTGAACAAGCGAGAGAAACACCTACAGAATCAGATGGACGAGCAGGACGCCCTGGCGAGGAAGTATGTGTCGTCGAACAAGAACGGTATGCCCCTCTATACTCCCTCCACCCAGTTGCATGCGCTGATGGTAGGTATTTTGCAGCCGCGAAAGCCGCACTTCGCAGGAAGAAGCAGTTTGAGCACTCGCTCGAACAAACGTCATCGCAGATTATGACATTAGAAAAGGAAATTTATTCCATCGAGACCGCGAATATCAACAAGGAGACGCTGGATGCCATGAAGAATGCTGGAACTGCCATGAAGCAGATCCACGCGGGCTTGACTATTGACAAGGTTGATAATGTCATGTATGTCGGCCCACTATTCTACATTCACGTTCTGGACATCTCTGATAGTTTCAAACAGGGAAGAACTGCGAGACCAACACGCCATCGGCGAAGAAATCAGCGAAGCGATCACACAAGGTGTCGGCAACCAAGGCATCGACGAAGACGAGCTCAATGACGAACTCGCAGAATTGCAACAAGAGCAGCTGGATGAACAAATGCTTAACACTGGCACGGTACCAGTTGGGGACAAGGTTGGACAGCTACCCACAGTTCCACAAACAGAGAACAGGGGCAAGCAGAAAGTTGAAGAAGACGATGAAGAAGCAGAGCTACAAAGATTGCAAGCGGAGATGGCTATGTAGGCAGCCTCAATTGAAGATTGCAATGTTAGACAACGACCGCGGGGTACTTTGGGGCAAACAGTATAAGATATGGCATAGGTCTGTCTGTCACTGCGAGGCATGCAAGGCACAGGGACGGGCGTTTGGCGTGCAACACATGGCGGCAAACTTGATCCGATTGTTCAGAAACGGATTCAGATCTCAGCTTCTTGTTTTAACCGGTTACTACTTCTTACTTATCAACTTTCTCCTCTTGTTCAGCATGGTAGATTTCCACATTTACTCTTTTTTCGTGCTTGGTCTTTTTCACTTGGAGCGGCATTCGAGGTGTGTATGTGTGGGTATTGCGCTGGGTTCAATCATGTTTACGTCTACATTCAGTAGGAGGACGTAATGAGGTATTCCAAATGGACATCAATTGATACAACCTTACGAAGCTCTTCTAGCTCAGTACTGCATCACTGCTCGTTGCAGTTTCCGCAATATACACCAGCAGCATAGTGTGTCTTGGTGTAGATGTCCCTGTTTAAGTCGGTTTGTGTACCCACTCTTGGGCTAGGCCGATGAACTAGCCGATTCGACCTCTAAAGTCTCTTCTTTGAACACTGTTCTCCATTATGCGCATACTATAATTGATCATAGCACGTATTAAGACCCAAGAAACATAAGTGCACATCCCGCCTGCTAGCCTTCTGCATGTTCAGGCCTTAAGAAACAAGAGCGATGTACTTGAGAACTAGAGCTAAAACGATGAACAGCAGACGTTACGTCGGAAAGGATTCCCAATATCAATTTCTACTTCTAAAAGCCAGCCATCACCACGCCATTCTAGCTTGCATAATCGTAGGAAACATAATTGTGAGTTTGGTATCCAGATGGCCGTCCTACAGGTTAATCGTTTAGCCACCATCAACAACAAAATCAGAAGCGCCATACGAATTTGGATGCCTTACGATATCACCACATCAGCGCACACTCCATAACCCATCAGTCCATTTTTAGGCAGGCCACGCGTCCCCTCCCCATCCTAATCTTGAAAAACGACTGCATGAATTCCGAATCCTGCTGCCTGACTCTTCTTCCTCCGCCGCAATATCACAGGATCCAAAGTCCGGGTCTAGAACTATAATTTTCTCTGCCTAACGCAAAAACCCTGGAAAGTAACATGGCATCTACGGACACAAAGATAGTTGTGGATCGCGGATTGACGTACACCTACACGTAACCGCTGCCATACTCCACTTTATGCCGCACTCATAAGCCAAACTTTGCATAAATTCCAGAGCAACTAATCTCGATACCACAAAACACACAGATATGACACAAACTACCTGAACCTCTTCAACCCTCACATTGATATAAAATCGCAAAAACCAACCTCCATGTACACATCCTACACATCCTGCAATCCCACCCCACCAAACTACTCCAGCCCTTCGCCCATTCACCCATCGCACGAATTAAAAAATCTCATAAGCACGAAGCGTCTAAACAAACTTCTAACACACACTGATATCTATATACCACCAATCCTTTCTAAAAACCCACCCATAAGCCTCAGACTAGATATATATAAATTAACCTAATCATCTACATGCACATGATTTATACATCCATCTATCCATCTATCCCTACATGTATAAATGTGATATATGAGTTATGCGGTGTTGAGCACGTATATATGTATGTATGTATGTATGTATGTATGTATGTAGGTACGTAGGTACGTAGGTATAACTATCTATCTAGCCCATGTATTCTCCGCATGCTGAGGACTCATCATTTCTTCCTTCCTTTCTTTCTATTCGATTCGATTCCATTTCGTTGCTTGGATACTCTCGGGGCACAAAACGTGTGGCATCCGATTATCCGATCCCCATGCTTTGGTCAACTCTGCTTATTACAAAGACATGAACTGTTGTGACATGACCTAATCCCGTGCATCACAGTGATGAAGACAAAAACACTAGATATTTACAAAGCAACGGTACGGTCAGACAAAGGCATAAAAACTTTTCTTTTATTTCACAATCCATAACAAAACGCATTGCTCCCGCCCCCACCCAATTAACTAAAAGTAGTGAAGTGGTATAACATATAATCATAATGTATCGCCGTAAAAACGCTTCGTAGCACGATAAGAACCAAGCAGGAGAATCACTCTGCTGGTGTGGCAGGCTGCTGCTCTTGTGCACCTGCGCTCGTAGCGCCCTCTTCCTTTGCCACGACTTTTGTGTCCTCTTCTGTGACTTCTTGCGCCTTCTCCGCGACGCTCGTGTCAGGTATCGACTTTTTCACTGTTGACCCGGTCGGCACAGCTGGTGAGCCAGGAACTGGTGTTAGAGGCTCTACGCTTGGCCGTGCTGTATGGATGCGTATGGGCGAAGCAACTGCGACAGGTGTAGCTGCTGCAGAGGAGACGGTCGGAAGCGCTGACATGTTGGGCGTAAATCTATTCGGTGTCTCCCCTACCGAAGTGTTTTCCGCAGGATGCGAGGAGCCTGAGCCGGCAGATTGCCCTGCGGTATTCACTGTAGAGTCATCGCTCTTCACATGAGTAGGAGCGGTTGTCTGACTTGGGCCATTCGATGCCGCGACCGCTGCATCACTCGCAGCAATTGCCGCAGCTGTACTTGCCGCAGCCGTTGGTGGAGTTTCCGTGGGCGCAACCACATTGTTGGTTGGGTTAACAGCATCTTGAACCCTGTCAGAACCGTTGTTCTCTTGCTTGACTACCTGTGATTCGACCTTCACTCCAGTATCCATCAATCGCTTTATGATCTCAATCCCACGAATAACTGTGAGCAGGTTGTGCTCCTGTTCTGTCAGTTTTGTCGTACCGTTAGGGTTGACGAGCGCTCGAATGGCATTGTCGACCTTGGTCTCCTCCGATGGCTCAGGAAGCTTTTCCAGATATACACTCCTAAATGCCTCAAGCTGGTGAATTAGAGCAGGATTGGTGGAAGCGGGGTAGCGACCTGAGGGGTGAGGGGTCTTGGGGTCATTTTGTACAGTGTGAGGCTGAGTATATGCGGCAGCTGGATTGATTTGCTGTGGAGCATGCCCTGGAGCGGGTCCTGTTTGCTGGGGGGATCCAGCTGTGCCATAGGGCGTGTAGGGGCGGTTTTGAGCATTTGGATAAGGGTTGGGACCAGCGGTTGCGTACTGATTGCCATAGGCCGTGTGTGGTGCACTTGTCGGAAACAAGACGCCGTATTGCCCACTCGTGGACGGCGCTGCACTTGCAGAAGGCTGGGTCGGTGGAGGATACGGCCGGGGCGGGTTTTGATTCGCAGGACTTCCCGTTGCACTGCCGCCTGCCCAAGGCGAGGCGTACGGTGAAGGATTTGGAGGTGCAGAATATGGAGATGGGTTAGATGCCGATGGTGCTGCAGGTGTAGTTGCTGCCGCGCTTCGCGCAAGACTGGGTGGCAAACGCGGTTGTACGGCTTCCACTGCGGGTGGAGGTCGCGGTGTCCCATTCGGTGCTCCTTGTGGTGGCATACCTCCGTAATATGGGGTCCCGGGATGTCCATAAGGTTGATAACCGTTTGGTGGTGGATAATAGCCTTGTCTCTGAGCGTGATTCACCTGGGGACTGACCTGCCTCTTGCGTCGTTCTTTTTCAATGGAAACCTCTGGATTGATTTTCCAATTGAAGCCTTTACCTTCTTTATCACCCTTGACAAACGCATCATGTTGGCCAAGATTATGTCGAACACTAGACTGCCATCCACTTGTTGTTGTCTTGAACTTGTACCACGGATATTTCCTCTCGATATAATTGTAAATTTGCTGAAGGTTCATCTGGCCAGTCTTCGAGGCAGAAATGGCCTCATGAATGAGAACCACATAGTTAGCAGATGGGCGTTGAAGTTGTTCCTCTGTGTAATCTTCGATGCGCATCTCCGGAGAAGGCGTTCGAGGAGGTTTGGTAGGCTTCGCCTGTTTTTTCTCGCTCAGGGCCCCTGCGAGATCACCCTTCTCCGTTGTTTCCCGGATATCCTCATCCTCTCCCTCTGCATTCGCGTTGGAGTCTTTGCGGGCTCGAGAAAGTTTTGGTTTTGTTGTTGGGACAGGAATCTGCGATGGATCAATTCCAGCAGCTCTTGCCTTTTCAATCTCCTTGCCCTGCTTGACAAGTTGCGCTCTCTGTCGTTTGGACATGACACCGTCTTTTGGCGGTCGACCAGGACCCTTCCGTTTCTCCATAGGCATTCCGATGAGAGATTCTGGAAGATTGTGTTTCTTAACCATATCAGCCGTGATGATACCCTCCTGATCCGCTTCGTCACCGGACTCCTTGCCCTCGGCGATAGGTTTTCGGACGGCAGTGGGGCTCTCAGACTTGGGAGTCTTTTCTGCTTCCACTTTCTCCTTGGGCTCTGGCGGCGGGGGTTCTTTGACAGGCATTTTCGCGGAGGTCTTCGCAGGCATCTTGCCCTTGTCCTTGACGGGCTCCTTAATAGGCTCCTTGGACTTTGTCTTAGGCTTCTTTGCGACTGGTGGTTCTGGGGTTGGTTCCCGGACAGGTTTCCTTTTGTGTCCCCCCTTGATATCTTTCTTTGGAGGCGGCGGGCGCTCCTTGTTTTTCAGACTTAGCTTGAGTGTTTGCTTCTTAGCCGGCTTTCTCGGACGCGGTTCTGGCGTAGAAGGTTCATCATCGTCTTCTTCGTCTTCCTCGTCCTCCTCTATTATGCCATCATCCTCAGAATCGTATTCGCCAACTGGCATATGAAACAAATGTCGAGGATTGACGCTCGCGTCTTCGCTTGCAGAATCGTCGTCCATCACGTCCTCACTTTCGAGCTCACCCCTGCCATTTTCAAAAGTAAAGCTCATCATACTCATCGGTCTTGAGCCAGAATCGTGTCGATCGCGTTGTGCTTGGGTCAGGGCTACATCCGGAAGAAAGAAAGTCATTTCGACCATTCCGATAACAATCGTATCTCCATGCTGCAATTCAATCACGGTGCCCCTCGCATGCCAGCGATCCTCATGATGCAGCCCATTGGAACCGAGAACTTCGAGCTCGAAAGAACCTGTTTCGAAATTATAGTATATTTTTGCATGCTCTCGTGAAATGCCCTTAGGTCCTCTAACGCCGGACATTGCAGTCACATTCTGAGGGTGGATGGGGACCAGCGGACAGTCATTGGGATCTTCCGGAACATAGCTGTCCAACTGTTCCGGGACCTCTTCGAATGCTTGCATGATGACATCGCGGGGAGCTTGGTCTGGTTCGTCCTGGCTCGATTCAGCATGGCGGTGAGAAGAAGAGCTTATGGATTGTGAGGCAACACTTTGCCGACGTTGCTGGTAATGAACCGGCATAGCGGCCATTGGAGCCGTGACGATTCCGCCCGTCTCACTGATGACACTACGAGGCGCATGAGTGGGCCGCTTCCTCTTCTTCCCTCGGAGAATAGCTTCCGCGCCTTGTTCATCACCTTGTCTTTTCAGTGCTTCAGCTCGGGCGAGACGCTTCATATCCCTATGCGCAAGCTCGACATTGCGGCCCAAGACAATCTGATAGGTGTGCATATAGTAGGAGCCATCACTAAAACGTAAACGCGCGAAGGCGCTCAAGCGTTGCTGAGGCGGCGGCGGAGGAGCCAATTCCTCTACCAGGGAGTCGGGGATGTAATCGGGGATTCCCATGTTGGGAATATTCTGTTCGAGGGAAATCGGAGCGTCGAGGACTGGTAAGGCCGCGGGATCAGGTTGTGCGGCGGTTTGAGGTTGAGGTTGGGGTTGGGGTTGGAGTTGCTGTTGCTGGTTCAGAGTGCCGACGTGGTCGCCGATGCCATTCGTCGCAATCGGGGCATCGTCACTTGCTTGCACCTTCTGCTCCGGAACAGCAGGAGGGTCCAGAAGTGCAGGAGCATCGCCTATTATGGGGGCTTGCGCCGGCGCGTCGGGCGCATCGAGGGCAGTCGCAGCGTCCATGTTGGCGCGCTCGGAGTGAGTCGAGTCGGGGAGAGGATATTCAGGGTCGGCGGGGACATGTTGAGGGTCAAAAGCATGGCCATTGGATGGTGGCAATGGCAATCCCTCTACAAGTTCCATACTCCACCCGTTGCCATTGTCGCAGTCGAGGCCGAAATATATGGGGGAGGGAAGCTTCTGCAGTCTTTCGCGAGCGGTCAGTCTAGCGGTCACAGCGGCGGCGATAGCGCGCAAGGGGAACCGGGGGTTGAAGAATCATACCGGGAGCGCGCAGGTGTACTATACGAAGGGCTCTGAGAGAGGGCAGCGTAGCGGAAGGACGGTGGAGGGTTGGACGACAGCGTTTGGCAGTTTGAAGAGAGCGTGGAGCTGGGCACCGTCTGTCGGTCAGTTGCAGCGGCAGAGGCAGAGTCGGGACGGGAATCAGATTCGCTGGGCGCACACGGCAAAACCCGGCCACTGCCCAATGCACGTGCCCCTTGGCTTGAGGTCCCGTCTCCGCAAGGGACCGGTCTAGTCCCTTTTTGTCCTACTGTCCTACTCCATCTCACATCGCCTATCGTGTATTAGACATTCATCATCTCTGTAGCTATGAGATGATATCTGGTCGTTTTCCGGTCGCTTTTGGCATGCATCACCTTTACGAAATAATCCAGAATGTTTCAATAAAACATACCTACGCATAATCGAGCGCCACACTCTCGGGAAAAACGTTTTAGAAACACTCCATATTCCGGCATTGAATCGTTCATAATAACACTCCATCTTATACGATATTCGTCATGGGTCCAAAGAAGAAATCCAAAAACGAAACATCGAAATCCTCTCCCTCCTCAGCAAATACTCCAAAACCAGCACACCCACCACCAAATTGGCCACTGATAGCACCCTTGATCCCATCTTCAGATCTTTCCCTTACAACTCTCCTCTCAGACCAGATCATCACCATCCCCAATCTCTGGACTGCCACGCTCTGCAAATCATACGTCTCCTTCCTCTCTTCTTTACCCTTGACTACCACTCCAGGGAAACCGAAAAAGGGCGATGCAGTGAGAGTGAATGACCGATTCCAAATCGATGATCCTGCATTCGCAGAGAGGCTCTGGAGCGAAACGGCCTTGAAAGAGCTAGTGACTGGCGACGACGAAGGAGGTCTGGGGCTAGATGAAAAAGGTCGAAGAGAACTTTGGGGCGGCGATGTGGTACGCCTTCTTGTCTCATCACCTTTCATTTACTATGGTACACACTGGAACAATATTAACTACCTCAGATCGGTCTAAACCCAAACATCCGCATATACCGATACTCAAAAGGCCAATTCTTCGACCAACACTGTACGTCCCCCACCCTCTAAACAAAGAGTTACTCATTTTCATGCCTAACCTCCCCAAAGATGATGACTCCAACAACGTCACCGTCCCCGGCACCCCTTCAATCCCCGCCCGCACAACCTGGACCTTACTTCTCTACCTCACATCCCCAGCCACAGGCTGCATAGGCGGCGAGACGGTCTTCTACCCGGACCCACCACCAGGAAAAAAGAAAAACAGAGAGCCACCGCCCGACCCTTTTGTCGTGGGTTTGGAAGTCGGTCTCGCGCTTCTGCATCGACATGGGAAGGATTGCATGTTGCATGAGGGCCGAGAGGTGTTGGCAGGTGAGAAGTGGATTATCAGAAGTGATTTGTGTGTTCGGAGGTAGTTGGAGTGACAATATTTAGACATGGGAAAACCAAGCACGATAGAAAGTATTCCATGAGACTTGAAATTGATACCTATACTACAAGATACCGACTATTGGGAAGTTGTTTATATTTGCGCCGTACTAGCAATCTAAACGAAAAGAGAAGTTCAGTCATAAACAAAGCTCGCTCGTGGCCCAGATTTAATGCCTCCTTTAGCAGCCACAAGTTCCATTTGTAGTCCCATTGACAAGACCTTTGAGGTCAAATCGTTCAAAAGGATTATCAGTTCCGACAAACACGACTTGAACGGCAGCGAAACTGTATCAGAATCAGCAGATAAGCGTAGAGTAGAGGCATATTTATTATACATACGCAGCAGTTACAGCAAACACATCAGTTCTTCTCGCATCCGTGAATACATTCAAGCACACCGAGATAAGGAAAGTGAAGACTGCAATCGTACCCAAGCGAGCATTCAAAGAAGACACTCGCACGAGTACGATGATCGATATTATAGGGACGAGGGATGCGATAGTACTTGTCACCCAGAATGTTGCCGTGAACACTAACCTATCATTGATACTCATGGTCCCGAGTCTGCGCTCAGTTCTGATGAGTTTGTCCACGCGTAGCTTGGTAATGAGCGAGAGGGCATGTTCTCCAAGCCACTTTGAGAACCCGTCGATTTGTTCTCGAGGCCGAAGCATGACCAAGTCTCGATCATAACAATCGGGGTCTTCGAATGTTCCCCAGATATCGTGATCTTTTCCCACGAGCATTGTACCCATTGTTTTGTTTGAGAGGAGGTGTCTGATATCTCTCAGGTCTATCAGATCCGGCTGTTTCATGTTGAGGATAGCGGCGTGTTGAATGAGAGCGTTATCTACCAATTGTCAAAACCTAGGATGCGCAAAAATAATCCAAGGACTCACTGTACTCGTTCAGAACCCTCCTGATCCGCATGGCATGGTCGAGTTGTTTTGTATCTGGCCCATCTTGGCCGGCACGATGCAACTAGATGTAGTTGTAAGCATACCTCTCCTTGTTTGTCACTCCACTTCTGAAGTCTTCGCCTTCAAGAAACTTTAGATGAGCCTCAAGCTCAAGAAGTTCAGACTGGAGGTAGAGTAGATTCCGAGCGTTAAGTGCTCCGAACCGTTTGAAAATAGCGTTCTGTGGGAGTAGTCCAATGTGCCCAGCGAATTTTGGGTAGCCGGGTATATCGGGAAGTGGATCGGTATATGAGTCTGAGGCTTTCTTCGTGTTTGGTTCAGGCATCGGCAATGTATGATCTCCTTTCGCAGATCGAAATGTTTGTTTTCAGTGGAGCAATGATGACAGATCGAACATTGTTCCGAGAGTGAAAGATGATCAGGGCTATTGACCCCTATATGCCGCTCTGTACAAGCGCATACTTTATTTTTGAGGACCACAGAATTCCTAGCCATTACACTTACAACCAATTAGGCCGTTTTCGAGCAAGGCTATGCTCAACTGTGACATCGATTGTGAACTGTAATACCGTGGCCAGAAGTCACCAAAGATATGATGTTTCGGCTTGGATAAAGTCGCGGATAATTGGAGTTCAAGTTTAGTTTCTGTAGTGTACGGTTCTACAGGCGCATAGACATAGACGCCGAACACGTCGTTGGCACCGATACTCTCCAGGCATTTGAAATGACACGTGTGAATCTAACTTTGAGCAAGAATTTTTCCTGATGGTAGAAACGTTACAGTTTCGATCAAGCAGTTCTCTGTCTTCAGATCTATCTGCGCATCTGGACATTTCGTTACCAAATTTAGTTTATCTCAAATATAACATACCCGATAAATCGTATCGCTGGCACTACAGTCCCACCTGCACTCCCGCCCCTTTATCGTTCTTGCCACTGCCGGTCATCCCCCACAGTACAACCTGTTCCCCCCGATTTTCTTTTGACACCCTTCTGATAATTCCAAGGTAGAGCCCGGAAGAATGCTCGGGAAAGCATGATGATAAGTTTGTGCGTTCTTTTCTTCCTCTCTGTCCCCTTTGTATCCCTTCTGTCCGAATATCCCCTCCTTATGCTTCTTCTCCAGGCCCTCCTTCGCATTCTGTCCCACAGTCGCCCTTCAACCCAGATTGATTTTGCTATTGCTATTGCAAAGAGATAAATGATAAATAGTGTTTATTCGATAGTTTTCAAACCCCGCTCTCTTTGTACACTTTTCTACTTGCTCTCCGATTAATCTGTTGGTATGAATGCTTGGTTGTTGTTCAACATTGCCATGTCGCTTGCTCAGGTCGTCTATACTCCATTAGCTACACATAACGGACCAGTCTCCTCAATGAGTATCCATGTCTCAAGGGTGCCTATTAGCGACGTCCAGATGATGTCTGACTTTAATGATTCTGGATCGGTCATTGTATTTCATGGAAAATGTCAATTTGATTTTCATCTGTTTCGAGCGGGTTGTTGTGATTGGCATTTGCCTCGTTCCGACGAGGTTGCGGCAGTGGCTGGGTGGAACAGCTTTCGGACACAGAGTGAGGTATAGTTCATGCCTACCCGAGCCCCCATAGATGGTTGCGAGAGGAAGCATACTCACGGCGGCATCTGTGGTGGCCTTGCGCAAGGGACATCTAAGCTCGATTCTGTTTTTGATCCACCATTTATATTTCTCCAAGCGTTGGTGAGAAGGTAGCTCCATTTTCTTATGTTGGCCGATATGATAGTTTTAACCACCCCAGGCGAGAAGATTTTAGGAAGAAACATTCGGGAACGGCATGGTGTGAAATGCTAATAGAACCAGGGCTCTTCTGAAGCTTTAGGATGCTCGAGCTCGGTACGAAGCAGACCCGGTGTCAATTTATATCCTGTATTGTGATGGCGTCGCTGGCATTTAGTGGAGCCATGGGTGCAAAAAGTAAATGAATGTATGTAACATCTGATAAGAATGTGTCGGTGTTTTGTTGCATGCAGTGGCAGCGTAGATCTTCCCCCGTCCTTGAATGGAAGTGATGATGAAAGATGATATCCCTTAGTAGAAATCTACAGTCAATGCAATAAGCGCTCGCGCATTTGGGTACTGTCCTCTCTCGAGTTTATTCGAGGTACTTAGATATAATCAACATGTTAGATGCAGCCTAGTATTGACGACGTAAGTCATGGCTTTGGCCAGCTAACTTTATGTACATTTGAGGATAACTTCGATATGCAAAGCTACATAAGTTTTGGTACAAATTTTTGAAGTTTTGTCGCGAGAGGTTGAGCATCATTAATATAAATCATATTCCTCCGATTGGGGCCTGTTCTATAATAGCATGTGACTAAAAGATTCCTACTTTCCAGTGCTTCTAAAACTGGAACCTCTCAGTTCACGAGCAAAACAGTTTTTCTAGGCTAGTAAAATGCTATGAAGAGTAAAATATTCGCCTTATGTTGTGAGCAGTTTCATTTGTCTTGAAATTCTAGGCAAACAATGACTTATGCTGCTGTTCGAACGCCCGTAATATTCAGATCTAACTTGGAATCAGAGATTCATTACAAGCTACCATTCATCTTCATCACGGGATCTATAAAGATTAAAGGCAAAGAATGTTGTTGAAAGGTACGTTTTCGCTTCAAAGATAAAGTCAGACTCTAGCTTTGATGAAATTTTTGTCGATGCTCGCTAGATCGGATATCTCGCCACAATAAAGTCATCAAAGCTACAAAATCGAAGCCGTTATCTCCTCGTGCCGTGATGAATCATCCATTAGTGGCAAGTAGTAATGACTGTCGTGGCGATTCAACTTTTGACTCTCGTGGCAATTCCAAGTTATGACTCCTGTGGCAATTTCAGGTAGTGACTCCAGCGGCAATTTCAAGTAATGGCTCCCGCGGCAACTCTAGTCACAATATATCAAACAAGACTCATTTCACATTGGAAAGTCATAGATGTCATGGTATATAAGACTACGTTTCGAAAAGCACCCCGAACTTAACTACCAACTGCCTTTGATTCCACCAACTGCCTTTGATTGAATCAATTACCTTTTATTAAATCAACTACACCAACCATGTCACCATCAATGAAAACAAAGCAAGGGAATGTTAATTTACGCTGCCCGTTCCTAGCAGATAGTGAGTCTTAAAATTTAGGTGCGTTCTTCTTGTACGGTTGCTAATAAAACGTAGATGACCTCAGGCTGCGAAAGCAAAATGCCCAAGAAGAAGTAAATATCGTCATCAAAACTTCACCAAATTATGGATTGACTAGCTTATTGTAGGAAGCCAGAGTCGCAGAAGCCTTTGGACGCCCTCCTCTCTTCCTCCAACAATATCAAAAAGACCATACTCCTGATCAGAGGAAGGGAGGGTGGTTCACATGGCTCAATAAAGTTGGTTGGCATTGATCGAAGAGGATGCAACCACCTGCATTTCACATACTTGACCTATCTAAGGTGGCAGACAAAGCTCTATCTGTATCAAAATATCTTACAAGTGCATATGAAAAGCCCTTCCGCAACAATTCTCGCTGGGTAAGGACACGATAGAAACTGAGCTGTCGCCTCATCCTCTGACACCATGCAGTATTCGAGTCATTGCGTCATATGAAAGACCGATCCTCAACATTTGGTTGAGCTGCGGGGGCGCTAACTCTAGTGAGCCACGCAAGGGGTCTTGAATTTTGAACCCATCGGCACTGCCGGGTTCATGATACAATTCACGAACATCACAGTACCAAGGCTTATATGATTGTGTATACATGATTCCTAGTATATGACCCTGTGGGACTGCACTGGCAAAGATGGGAAGCTGCGGAGGGGGCTTGAATTGCACCGTACGAGGTTACGTGGAGGTTAACCCTGATATTGCAGGAATTGGGGTAAGTATTGGAACGAATTCTATCGCAGATTTGTCGACGTTTTGGCTAACCCAAAATCAGGTACTTGTGTCTTTTCTTCTGTCTGCCTTGGTTACTTTCGCTGCAGTCATCTACGGGTATTGCTCTGATTCATTACCTGAATGGTATCTCAACGAGATGGACAAAAATGTTATCTCGTCTATTAGATCAAAATCCTCCAAAATTCAGCCTATTCAATTCATACCGATACGATGGAGATCAATTCTTCGCAGCAAGCAGCATGTGCCTACATATAGGCTTTTGCGTTGGCAACGGCAGGAAGCAGTCACCCGGTTCGTCCTAGCTCTAAGCGATCAACAGCTTATCACGGGTCTCGCCATATTAGTTGCAACAGTGTCCAACCAATGCACACTCTCAGTTCATGAGTTCAGAATTACATTCAGTCTTGCATGGTTCTCGGCCACAACACATCTCACGACGCTCGATTATCTTCGAGAATATTTCATCATCCACCGTGCTGTACGAAACTGGAGAGTAGCCGGAATGCTTATAATCCTCGTTCTTCTCATTTACTGCTTCACCATTATCATGATTGTAGAAGTCGCGGATGAAACCATTCCTGTTCAATGCGCACTGGATCGGATCGCGGCATCTGCATACAACGTGGATGCCTACCAGATCTACGAGTACATTTCGTGGTCGTTAGCTTTTTTCATACTCATATGGATCTATATGGCAAATATTCAACGGTCCTACGGACTTGGCCTTAAGAAAGTCAGCGGAATCGAACGCGTTGCGGCATCAATCAAAGCGAAATTGATCCGGCGATCATCGGAAATATCTCACGCCGAGCTTTCTAACATATTGGATGAGCTTACAATTGAGGAGTCAGCTATACATGAACGGCAACTACTCGAAGCGATTAGGGACTGCAGAGGAGGCAAGCGCTCACAGTTGAGAAGGACCTATAGAACAACGTGCTGGGCATCGAATATTTACCATAATTCATTTCTCTCGCTATCCCCACCGCTATTGTTCATGTTATCATACGGCTTTGCTCAACTGGCTGTATTTCGTTGGAACTTATCGTTTGAAGTCCACGTAGAATCCTCGATGGAGATTGGGCAGATTATTCCACTTCTGCTGCTCATCCTGCCAGCATTCGCAGCTGCGGAAATATATTACGGTATTTGTTTTACAGAACAATGACGTTCAAATGCTGATTAGTTTTAGAATTCAAAGAAAGCCACAAACACCCGAATAGTGATGGCGTGATTGCCAGATGGGATCGTCATCCCTCATCACATAATCAGGCTCCACCATTCGTATCCTCCTCAATTCATGCCGCCGATGGACCTGACACAAGTGCTTCAGTTATGGGCAATTTAGGGTACGATGACCAAGCTCTTTCAACAATCTGCAAGTATCGGTATCGCGAAATGAAAGCTATATCTCATACATACACCTCTACACCTAATACCTCCATCGCCGCAGAAGCACATCGCCAACAACATCTCCTACTATCCGAAACCCAAGAACTAGAGTCCTTCTCACACAGTCTCCCACAGAATTTCTGGGTTTCTGTTCTTTTCATTTACCACGCTGCTGGTTCGATTTTACTGGGAATCCTGCTCAACTTACCAGATGGCACTGGTGCCATCACTATTACTGGAGGCGTGCTTCTTGGAATGTACGTCGTGCTCGGTTTCATTAGTCTGGTTCCACGCGTACGGGGGATGCTACGTTCCTTGTCACAAGAGAATATTGAACGTTTATTAGCTGAATGTCGAGAGCAAAGGCAGTGGCGGCACAGTGTACAACAACCAGTGTAGTAGCACAAGGCCATAATCATTCAATACCAGAAATATTGCGCTCCTCTACCATTCTTGTGGGCCTAGATGACTACATAAATCCAATAATTCTACACTTTATCTAGGGTTGACCCTTCTGCAAGTCTGACAACTCTCCTAGCGGCCCGCTTCCAAAAGGTACGAAGACTCGCTCATATAACCACTAATTCAGCACCAGCAACATCACCACGCACGATCGTTCAACTCCAGTATATCAAAGCGCCGATAACGCAAGCTCAAAATTACGTCCTAGGGTTGTACAAAAAAGCCACAGGGCTTGCTTATATACATGGGCGTCCTTGGCACGAAAACAGATTCCAGCTGTGATTAAAGGCCGCAACGTTTGTGTAGCTCCTGTCGAGAGTGACTACAATCTACGGATTTCTGGGAACTTGCCCTTTTAGGTATGTTGAGTAAGATGATGGAAGCGTCATGGCGCGAGGTAGTTTTCGCTTGGTTATCGTCGGCAGAGGAAAAGAAACGAAGACTATGACTTGAATTACACTAGCGACCCTTATTCCTCGACCGGATCGAGGCTACTAGCAGCAATCAATCGTCTTTGTGCGGAACTTCACGCAATTAGAGGCCAGTAGGCTGATAAAATGCGATCGTTGATGGAGGCCGCTCATATACCTGCAAGGCTGAAAATCTGGGAATATGAGATACCTAATCAAGGACGGCCTTCATGCCACATTGGAAGAGGCGCGCATGAGTAGCTCAAAGATTTGACTTATCTTTTGGCTACAGATGTCCTGGTGCAGCTCATTGGCCTTGTCTACTTAATTGCCGTTCGTATAATCTTTGTGTAGTGAAGTATTCGATAAGCCCTGAAAGCTTTCGGGATTGTGGAAGATCAATGAGAACTTTTCTGATCTCAGCTTTGTTATTTGATCTGCTATCATACCCACTTTTCAAGATTTTTTTTCGATGCTGGAGCGTGCAGAGAAAGCCTTGTTTGCCACCTTGCATAGGTCGAGCATATGGAAACGTGAGTATGTATCGTATTATGGTAGCCAAGTAGGCTTGATAGCTTTGGGCATAGTGATCGTAAAGCTTCTAATCTATAGTCATCGGCTGTATAGCTTCTGCAGCTGGTGCACGTTGTAGTACTTGAAGCCTTCCTTACGACGTGCTTTAGTCGCGACAGGGCTCTATCCACAAGGCTGAACTTATTTCATTTCAACTTGACGAGGCAGATTGGTCGGCCTGCCAGGCGGAAGGCTGACTGCAGAACAGCGCACAATGTTAAATAGCAGACATGTCCTCGATCAGCCTGGTGGACGCTCTTCAAGACACCAAATTTCAGCAATCTATCAGCTAAACGATGGCATCGGCTTCGACGAGTCCGCTCGATGAGCTTGTGGCGGGCTATCCCAAGTTGGCCGGCCAGATGAGTCTACTGCCCGAAACAGCTATGTTCCGGACATTTTCGGCTCTTAACGCTCGAAATCTATTATACTTACAAGCTGAACTTGTTGCGTTGGAAAAGGAGCTAAAGGATTGCGAACTCGATGATAGCCGGGACGAGAAAAAGAGCCGCTATGCATTGGACTGGTTTTGGCTGAATGCATCTCAATCGGAAGACGAAACTCCAAAGCAATTTCTGCTTTTGAAGGAAATCAGAGAGAAGCTCAAGGCTTATAGTACTATACCCCAATAGTTCATAGATTCTCGCAACTTGCTAATTAGCGCGCTAGATGAGGCTCTCATTCAAGCATCCTTTCTAACTAAAATGCCAGAGCCGGATGAGTGGGACCGCATCTATCTACAAAGATTCCTCATGACGAAGGAGATGGGACCACTGGCATTAATCGGAGATGATGCAACAACCTGGGGCTCGGTGATAAATCCGGAAGGCTACGCTCCGGATCTTGTAACGCTTCGGCCTCGCCAGAACGAGGATACATTTTCAAAATGGGTAGCAGAGAATGCTGTAGTAACATTTTTCAAGTGCGGCTGTGCTAGGTTCAAGACACCGTCCAGAATCCACGGGATAGTTGGAATCAGCGATCGCACCATCTGTCGAGCCACCAGATTGATAACGAGTGTTGTAGCATCTTTGATACCAATTACGTCGATTATTGTGCTGTATACTGTGGAATCGATGAAGTTGCGCCTGGGAATGATTGCCGGGTTTAATCTACTAGTGTCAACTTGCCTCAGCACGCTGACCAACGCAAAACGAGCAGAAATATTTGCAGTTACGGCAGCGTGAGTTCTCACAAGACTCTCATCTTTATCACCTAGTGACTAATTTTAATAGCTTCGCAGCGGTACAGGTGGTATTTGTTGGTACTGATAAGGCGGTATCTAACAGCTACGCTGTTAAACAGGAGATGTAACTTCATCTCTGGCTGTCCTAGAGGTGTTACAAAGCGTTACAACAGGAATTCTCTGGACAAACTTTCCAAAACCTTAGTTTGACGTGTTGACCTTCCTTGTCTACTAGAATAGGGAAAATCGTAGTGTATGGGTAATTGAGTGTAATCTCTGCGCACGCAAAAATTAATGTTTGTTGATAATGACCGCCTACATTTTTGGAAACCAGAACAGTGCGACAACAAGCTTCATGTATGCAATGACTCGAAGACAGGGTTCTCTCCGATAACCCATACGCAAAAGGCGCAAACGAACATACGAAATGGCGATTATCTAAAGAAAACATCAAAGAAGTCATATGAGGGGGGTGCATAATTACTGCAAAGATCAGCAGGGGACTGTCTTGAAGTTACGTCTCGTGGTAGCAAATTGTTGGAAACAAAGGCCCTAAGCAACACCGCGTAGAAACGTGGTATTTCGGTCGCCAGAAATCGATACCAGAACAATAGGATAGCCACTTTAGGTGAGAAACTGGCATCAGGTACGGTAATTGGATATTGAGGCGATTGCCCAATCTGCTGGCGACACAATATTCGGCTCATCTCGAAGAATTCGTCTCTGCGAGAGGTTACATAGCACGGGAGCCTCGATTGATAGAGTAAAAACCTCCACTCTCCGACACCAAACTGCAATTAGGACTTTTATGATATTTTCTTAGCTATGCAGAAACAGTTCGTACCATAAAACTGGTTTGACTCTTGAGTGTCCTCACATAAATTGTCCGACGCAAAAACCCGTGAAATTGTAGAACCACAAGCTTTGCCCAGACAAATTATGACCACCTGGTTGCGTTTCCATCTTGACACCTGACTGATTCTGTGCCGCAGCCGATTCATTCCTCTCTGTCCCCATAAGTCCTAGAAATGCTGAATGCGATGAGAGCATCTGCCAATCATACCAAGAGTCACAACTTAACGGTAACAGCGGCCGCGAACTGAAGTATCCCCCATTAGGCCCCCTGTTCGTCTCGATACTCGCAATGACAGTCACAATGATCATGAAAAAGAATACTGTGACTGTATAGATCTTATACCAAGATTTCGAGAAGCAGGGCAGGAGTGTGCTGGTGGTTTCGCCGCGGAAAAAATAGGTTCCGTAGAGGATTAGGGAAACCGTCATTAAGACCAGATAGAACATATCAACGAGAAATCCGGTCAAAGTGAGATGGAATTTCGTGAAATAAACTCCTGGTATTGTGTATATCGCGCCGAAGACCCAGAAACATCCTACAATCAGGAAATAGAAAGTACGGAAGGCAATACTGGGCCAGGAAGAGTTGGGTCGTCTGAATCGGCTTTCGTCCCGGAAAGGCATTACTAGAAATGGGTCCAATGTATTCTCTGTGTTATCCCCTCCAGTGTTGTATGCAATCGCTGCCACCCTAATGGGGCCCTTCTTGCGTAAAGCGTTATTCCATGAAGCGTAATCAAAGTCGTCAGCAAGCCAAGGGGCAGCGCAGAGTCTTAGCAGCCCGAGAACAGCAAGAGGGTAGAATAAATCAACCACGCTTGAATCCCCATTGAACAATCTATCAGGGCCAGTGAGCTGCCATATTAACGTAAAAGTTGCGGACAAGCCTTGCAAGGTCGTGATCATCGTCTTTAGCGTCGCCACTGAGAAAAGTTCAACATGCGTGTGCTGCGGAAGTCTCGAGCAATATGGAGCAGTCATTAGCACCAGATTCTCTCTCCCTTCCCACCCATTGGCGGTCCAAAAGATAGCATTGGTGGCAGCAAGGTCATTGCGACTCCAGTTTATCGCACGACTCCGTCGATCGGCAATAGCAGCGTAGCGCCAAAGGATGGAAGTAGGATTGTAATGACACAGATGGTCGATCCACTTGGGACGAGTCTGAGTAAGGTAGTATATTGGGGGCGTTCCGGAAACAATGTGAGCAAGTAATGGAGCAAAACAGAGTGTGAGAAGTGATATCCATTCAGGGAAAGCAATGCATCTGCTGTTGTACTGGACACGATCAACATGCAGCTCATTCAAAGGCATGGTGGATGTATGTTGTCAGTCGCTAAGGGGAGAAGGAACATGTTAGGAGGGTAACCCAACTCGAATATTTGTGTGCAGTCATAGAGCTGAATATGGCACAGCCTCCGCCACCGGCGCCTCGTCCAGAATGAGGCTTTGGGTTCCACAGATAAGAAAGCTTAAACTTTGACATCATAATGTCCACGACCTCAAGAAGCGCATACAAGGAATATCGAGATCTATAACTAGAGTTTTACGTATTATCCCTAAAATCTGGCCGCTAGTCGGGCAATCTGCCGGTGTACTGTTGGTAATAACTGAGTATGTTTGAGGTGAGGATCGAAGGTATTAAGTTTTGACACATTCGAAATATGCATATCCTCAAGAATTATGAGGGTGTGAAGTGGTTACGATAAAATGTGCGTGACCAAATATTTTCCGTTTTCATATGTTATAGCGACGGGCTGGAGTGAGGTGATGGCATCACAGCACGTCTTTCTCTTTGCCAAATTGTCGACGCTGTCAAGGATGAAGGCAACAACTGCTCTAGAAATAGATCATACGTTTCAGCTCGGCGCTCAGCATTACTTTGCTCGGGCCTTTTGCCTTGTTTTTGACGCAAGGCTGAGGCCTGTAAGACGCAGAACAAAAAATCTCAGAGTGGCAAACAAGAACACACAATTTTGCAAAAACGTTGAAATGTTGACTCTGTTAGGCGTCCTTACATTCTGACATGAGTAGCTAGGGCTAGATAATTTGAACAGTGCCTGGTATTACAATCTCGAAGACTTGATGTCGGCATGTAGTAGACACAGCGATCAGGCTTAGTGTCAGGCTGCGCGAAACAGGATAGCTAGTTGGACAATCCAAAGCAACCGAACATGCGGAATTTCAACTACTCCGTACATGTTTGTTACAAGAGATGGTAAGATCGTTATTAGGGACACGCATCAAGGTTCAGCGCGCGCGGATCAACTATACAGGTTGGCGGATCAGAGACAACTAGACTATAGGCGGATCAGCCAACACAGCTAGACGATCCGAAACATCCAACCAGCTAAGAGGACGCTCTACCGTTCAAGGTACCCCAAAAACTTGTTTGTGTGCGCGGGATCTGGATCATCAATAAAAGTTGGCTGATCTCAAACACGCGACTATGCCCCAGCAGTGTTACCGAGTCGGCATATCCTACTGTTCCTGCAGAATCTCTAAACCCTGTTCACACTGCCATCACTTCTGGCTATTCCTTCATTCCTTTTGCAGCGCATAGGGTCTACAAGGCTCCAATAGTTGCCATATAGTCAATTTCGATACTATGAATTGTATCGCGACCATTTCTCTGCTAAGATAATGATGCACGTTTGAATGCAGCGACATTCATAATCGTTTGGCCCAGGCGAAATGTAATTCTTCCCGTCGACGAATTGGGGTGTGTGAAATTGATTTTTTAAGAGTTGTCTGAAGTGAGATAATCAGTAGCAATACGAACACTTTTTGTGTGGTTGCGTCTTTTTGCACGAAGCCTCACTAGTGAGTGTTAAAACCTAGTTTGGTCACGAGAAAAGCGTATCAGAAGAGAAGGTGATTATGTAAACGAAATACATTTCCGAGCTGTGCCGACAATTACGTCCAGAAACAAGAGAAAAATGTCGCGATGAGTAAGGTACGGTTGGTAACTTTGACCTAGGAGTCTGATCCATCACTCGATTCCACTACCATGGGAGCAAGCCAACTTGTTTTGGGTCCCACGTATGTGCGCGCATGCCACGCAGAAGAGATTGAAGCGGCTGCTCGGTAGCCAAGGCCGAACAATGACTTGTGCAGGATACGCATCTGAAACATGTTTGCACATACCCGTTACCTTGGCAGGGCCTTAGGAACGGACTCACTGTTGCAATATGGCCGCCGGAATGTCGAGTTTTCACCACTATATTTATCAATATTGCAGCAATTCTACCCAATGGAGCGAAGAAGCGAAGATGATTAGCTTGACTCGCGCGTCCTAGTACCAAGCGGACTGGCAATCACTGCCAAAGGTTTCAACGTGGCCTTGTTTGAATGCATGGAAGGCACAAAGTCCGGGCTGTTGTGATCAAGAACCTTGGATCTGTGTGTAGCATATATTTCGCGGGCAGGTAATTGTTGCGGAAGCTAATTTGACTGGCCTTAAAACTAGCTGGGAGGCGTGAGACCCCAGACAGTTTCCACCTATGGCAATCGCGGACCCCGGATTGTTGGCTTTTAGCGTCGCTTGGGGTGTTGCTTATTGTTGGATGCTGAATTATGCGGATTTGTCGAGGAACACTGGACTCAAGAAAGAGTATAGACTGTTGATAACAGTATGTTCAGCAGAACGTTGTATATTGCTCTCCGTTTCAAAGCGTGATACAAGGAGTCTCGTACCCAGGCTTCACAAAGCCAGCTACAGGCTCATATAGATAGCGATCGCCTTCAAGTTTTCTCGCATGATCGCCACTTGAGCACTAACTTAGCTGAGCCGGATGCCCACCTGGAAACGGAATCCTTGCCTCTTCCCTTCGGCGCGCACCACGAGCCTGGGAAGGATCCCGGTCTCCCTGAGGCCATTCAGGCCGGAACAGGTGTGCATGTGAGCCGCTAGCTTGGTCCAACGGTACTACCCTTTAACACCTTCTGTGTAGAGCAAGGTGGACTGTGTGTAAGCTGTGTGTGACCTCGAGAGTTGGACCAATGGCAGACCCTGGAGTTCCCTCATCTCGGGGTAAAGAGGGGAGCACCGTTGTGCTGGGGTCACGGAAGGATGTCACCTTTCATCGTCCCATCAATGAGCATGCTGCGGGGCCCCATGGAGGTCGCATCGGCTATTTCATTGTGCTCACAAGCTACAGATCATCAAGGAGGTGGTATATATTTAAGAATCTTACTCCTCCCCGGTTGCCTACCCCCTTGGCTTCTACACCGGGATTCTTGTATTGCTTGAATTTGCATTTGCCTTTGCGCGCGCTGGCTCGCAACGTCCACCACCATCATCCAAAATGTCAGGACTCGATGAGAAACATGACCCGACGGCGCCTGGAATCGACGCGCCGATCGAGGCTGATGAGCTCCAGAAGCGCAACATTAAGGGTTCCGAGGTCTTGGTTGACGCGAATCTCATGAAAGATGCTTACGGTGCCGAAAACCGCGAGCACGAGATGGGAGCTTGGGAGGCTGCCAAAACTCATCCCATGGCTTGCTTTTGGGCCTTTATCTTCTGCTTCACAATTGTGAGTCCAGCCTCATTCTAACTATAGGGGTACAAAGTCTTACCGCAAAGTGCCCACTCCGCGCCGAATATTCGTTAATCCCTTTCAGGTTATGGAGTCGTTCGACATGTTCTTAAACGGTAACTTCGTCGCACAAAAAGCTTTCAAGGAGCATTATGGTGTGGTGGTTCAGGGTCAGGCCGAAAAAGTCATCGAAACCAAATGGCAGAGTGCCCTCTTCCAAGCTGGCCAATGTGGTGCCTTTGTTGGTGTATTCATTGCTGGACCTATCACGACTAAACTGGGCTACCGCTGGGCTACGATCTTGGCTTTGATTCTTATGAACGCAACCATCTTCATTTGCTTTTTCGTAAGTATTCTGGCCTAGTTTTTATAAGCGCTTAGTTGACAATGTATGTGTAGGCTCAATCGCTCAGCATCCTGACCATGGGTCAATTCTTTGAGGGTATCCCATGGGGTATTTTCATTGCAAACTCCCCTGCCTACGCGTCTGAGGTTGTTCCGCTTTCTCTTCGAGGTGCTTTGACAGGTACCCTTCAAATGAGTTGGTCTATTGGAGGTATCATTGTTGCTGCCGTTTGCTACGGCTTCAACAAGCGAATGGATGAATGGGCATGGCGTGCACCTCTTGCCCTGCAGTGGCTCTTCCCAGTAAATTACACCCTCATACTTGCATTAATTAGGGCTCACACATAGCCTAGACTCCACTTTTGATCCTCGTCTTCTTCGCACCAGAGTCGCCGTGGTGGCTGATCCGTAAAGGTCGCAAGGAGGAAGCCGCTCGATCGATCGGACGCCTCGGTCGTAAATCAACGGAAAATGTCGAAGAGACAGTTGCTATGATCGAGCGAACAGTTGAGATTGAAGCTAAGACCGGCGGAAACCCAACACTCTTTGATCTTGTCAGGGGTACTGATTTGAGGCGGACAATCATCACTTGTCTTATCTACGCGTCGCAGAATTTCGCAGGTAATCTCATTGCCAACCAAGCGACTTTCTTCTTCGAGCGTGAGTCTTTCCTGATCATCTTCACACTGACAAGACTAATTTTTCCCCAGAGGCCGGCATGTCCAACGACTTCTCCTTCCAGCTAAACTTGATCAATTCTTGTCTTGGATTCATTGCCAATGCGCTTTTCTGGATCGTCACCTCCTACTTTGGTCGTCGAACCATCTATCTATGGGGAACCGCATTCAATTTCACCATGCTCATCCTCCTCGGTATTGTCGCTTCCCTCAAACAGAACTCGTCCACGAACTACGCCGTGGCCTGCTTCGGAGTCATCATTTCCTTCGTCTACGCCGGCACTCTAGGCCCAATCACATACTCCATCATTGCCGAGACCTCCTCAGTGCGTCTCCGAGCCCTCAGCACGGCCGTCGGTCGCGCTGCATACTACGTTGCCGAAATCCCCATGATCTACCTTGCCTCCCGAATGTTGAATCCGACCGGCTGGAACTTGGCAGGAAAGTGCGGATATGTCTGGGGAGGAACTGCAGGCTTCTGCTGGCTCATGGCTTACTTCTTCTTGCCTGAACTCAAGCACAGGTCTTACCGTGAGGTCGACATCTTGTTCAACCGTAGGATTCCGGCTAGGAAGTTCAAGTCCACCGTCATTGATGTTCGGGATAACGAGTAAAAGCATCGGACGGTATTTGTGGGCATGGAGCAGCTGGCGGTGTTCTAGCACTGGGCTTTACCTTCGCTAATTTACACGCATAAAACTCTAATAAACTAAACATTTATGAAGTCATACTCATTGAATTACCTGATCAGAGACATATAGTTGTAAAATTGTAATAACAATACAATATCTCTTGAATATTCTCTTCAATCCTCTCCCCCGCTATCCACCTGAACTCTCTGATTAATTCCATCTTCAGTGGAAAGATCTCGCACCAAGGTTTTCGAAGCACCAAAAGCAAGCCACACGCCATGAAAAACTAGACATTTTCCACCCAAGCTCCGCCAAAAAGCTTACTTCTACCCCTCCAAAACTCTCGAAGACTGTCGTGCAAATCACATGACCGGCTCCCAACTAACAATGCCTTATCTACCCCGCAGTAAGCATCTAGAACACGCCCCCTGCTTCAATGCACGACATACAGATCTTATTCCTACCAATTCTCTCATCTGCTGATCAGCACGAACGCATGTCTTCCGATTTGCGGCCACTTAGGGGATTTCGTGTGGCCAGTGAGGATTATTGGGGGGTTGGAGGGGGTGATGGTCCTTGATACTTGCAAGCGATAAGTTGCACGAGTGGGCTGGGATGGGGCTTTCCCCGCTCAGTGGTGATGTTAACATTGCACTTGGTTGCTAAATACAACGTGATCGTTGATGACTTGTGAGCTGTATTTGCTTATGTCAAGATTTATCTTCACTTCTGTTCTTCAGTCATAGGCCAATTTTGACCGGAGTATGGGTGTTCTACAAACCGTCGTAGATTCATTTAGGGATACTGTTCTAGCGACGCCATTGTAATTGGTAATTGTCGTACTTGAAAGCCAAGAGTGCCCTGCCATCTTTCTTTAAAACCCCAAGTGCCACCAGGTAGTATAGAAAAACTCAAAGATAAAAATGTTGTGAACTGTATCCCAATATCGCGTTGGGGTTGTCGACTTGAATGACTCAAGCTGAATGATACTAAATCTTCCCGGCTCCCGCTTAAGTACTCAAGTACTTTGGTTATTGGCGTTGGTATTGTTAGGATTTGAATTCGCAGAGCCGTCGTGACTGGGAATTATATTGTTGGGAGTAGCTGAAGCCGACTAGGGAGGTTAGTCTTGCTGGACATGTTAGATGCCATCAAAGTACCTGTTTGGCCCTGAGTTCTTGCTTTTGAGCTTCATTTTGCTTGATCCTTTGGGCTTGACGTTCTGCGGCCTCTCTATTTGTCTTGTCTGCGGAGTTCTTCGTTAGAGACTATTGACGATACAAGCCCGACTTGCTCACCATCAGAAGGGGGAATATAACTACGGGTTCCAGGGTGCCCGGTGGCAGCGAGAGGAGGACCGCGGACTAGCAAGCTTTCCTTGAAAATCGTTTCGCTTCCAATAATTACGTCGAAACGCTCGTCCTTATTGGAAATCTCGAACTCTGCGTGCAAGAACTTTGGATCGGCAAAGACTTGAAGTGGATCGTACTTTATAATGGCCCACATCGCTTGCACAGTAGCTATAGAGTGCCAATAAGTGCCGCCAGGAAGTTCAAGAACGACTTTGTCTTTGTTCGATTGTTCGAAGCCAAGTCCGAGACGTCTAGCGAAGTCTAGAGACATAAGATTTTTGGGATTACCTGTATCGAGAAGTGCTCTAGCGCGTCCTGCCAACTGGTTGTCATCATTTTCTTTGATGATCACCTCAACGGTGATATGAACATAGTTTTCTCGACTGGAGCTCATATCTTGCACGTTGTGATTCTGCTTATTGCGTTCTTGTAGGTTGCGGTATTTCGATTTGAGATACTGGCATGCTTGTTTGAAGATCATTATGCTTCGCTTCAGCAGCTTTGCGTAAGTTGATTGTATGCCATGGTAGATCCAATCATGACTCGAATTCTTCCTGGACCTAGGAGTCGTACCGGCTGTCAACCCGTCAGTAGAAGGAAAAGTGGATGGAAGCAAGACAGTTTCAAATCTATCTGGGTCCCTGCCTTGGCGAAGAAGACGCTGATGGGTGGATGCTGGAGGTTTGTTAGCCGTAGTTAGTGATATCAGCTGAACCAACACTAATGTTGAAGGAGAGATTTACAGGCTAAACGATCTTTTTCATGAATAGATGCGCGTGCTATGTTCTGAAGAAGTGTAGAAAAGACCGCTTTGTGAGCTGAGGAATGGTTGGACATGAGAGCGGGATGGATGGGTTTTATTTACGTACTTGTTTTTGGCCTTGTGGGGCAATGTGGGACGTACCTAAGGACTTTATCTTTGCCATAGTATGTTTGGGCCTTGAGATAGCCAGTTTCTTTCTATGTCTCCGAATGTAATGTCTTCTGGACCTTACTTTGCAACAATCTCGATCTGTACGCCTATGAGATGATAATCAATCTCGGATAGGCATTGCATACGTTTAGCGCAGATGAAAGGAGCTTGAAAGCTGAAGGAGACGTCTTACATCCACGAGAAAATACTCGATAATGTAAAATTAAAAAGTGGATATGTACCTACAACGGCACCTAGTAATCAAATTTGCGGTTATGTGGGGTATGCCGTTTTGCGTGAGCCGGAAAAGCGCCTTGATGGATCAGAGAGCTTACTGTGAAGGATGGGGTAAGGAAAATATGAATTCCATTTAATCTTAGAGAACTTATATAGTAGTGAGACGGTTACCTGTCACAATAATCGGCGCGTCCATGGCGTTCCTACCGCCGCACACACTGAATCCTTCGCCGTACACTCAAATCCTTCGCCGTACACCCGAATCCTTGCTACCATGCACCGCAAGTCACGGCCACCATACACAGTGTAAACAGATATAAATGGGAGGGCGAAATCCAAATGACATGGTGGAAGAGCATGGATCGCTCATGGGAGGGGGAAAGGAAAGAGTTAGCCTTCCAGCGGAGAGAGCACGCAGGAGCAGTTTTGGATGTAGAAACGCATTGTAGCAACGCTGCTAACCCGGATAGTTAGGCTACGAAGAGCGGGAATAGCCGTCTACCGCCACCGATGAGGTCCACTACTGGGCTCGCCAACGTGAAGCAATAAGCTTATTTATTCCCGTATAAGGCTGTATGCTCGCGCCTGTCTAACCAACGTAAATTATAAGCTTATTGGGACATAAGCCGGCGTCTGTCTAGTCAACTTGGATAGTAAGCTTATTGGATTAAAACACCGCGGCTGTCTAGCCAACATGGAGCAATAGGCTTATTTAGGATGTATGCTCGCGCCTGTACAGCCATGCAGCCTAAGGTTAATCTAAACGTGTGCTACCTTAGTCTCGCTTATCGACTTATCCGTGGCCGAGGTTTGCGAGGACTTAACGGCTTTCATTCATTTTTGTTTCCACTTTTCGTTAGAGTGCAGCGGGGCCGTTGAAAGGGCCGCATGAGACCATGTTTCCTGGCCATCTCCCCATTGAAGATATTGTGCCTCGACCGTAAATGCATCATAGTGGGCGGAAGATGGAGACATTGGAAGGGCATAGAAAATAGATGCAAGAAAGTCGTGGTGATGGAAGATGTACGACAAAATTTTGAGGTAACAAAATAACATTTCACGATGTTCGATTGGTCTGGAGTGTTGACAGGTTGGAAGCACGGCAAGGTTTGCCGGAGTTTATATTCTATTCTACAAGCTGACTTGCATCTATAAGCTTATATGCATTGGATACTCCCGTCGATTTGTTGTATCATTCGTCGAAATGCACCCACGGGACCAAGTCTGGCACTTTTACTACTGATTGGACTTCCGTTCGCTCGTTGATGTTTTGCTGCCAGTCTGCTCCACTACAGCACATTTCCTACGCTCGGACCCTAATTAGCATTCCCCTCGATCTATTTGATTGTCTTCTGTTCTAGTATAGTGGCGATGTGGTCGAGGGCCCAGCCTTCGTTGGTTGGGATGCGGCATACGTGCACTCCAGTGCACTGTCAGGCGCCGAGATGGATCTAAACATTCGTATGAACGTTTTATGGGCTCTCACGCATCGGATCGATAGTTCGAGGATTTCCGTCAAGGGACTGTGCTAAACCAAGGCTATCAACGATAGCCAGCAAAAGTGCACCTAAAAATCGCAGGTGTGTGGGGGTTCGCAACAATACTCCTGTTGTTTCGCATTCCGCAATCACCTGGGCACCGTCAGAATAGCATTAGGAAGAACTATCCTTTGGGAACGGGCCCTAATTCGCACAAATTTATCTGTTGATGCTTGTTAAACCACAGCACAGCAAGAGAGTACGGTAGGTAGTCATAGTGTGCCAACGTTTCCCTCTTTTCTCAGGACTGCTTCTCTTAGGCCATCGTGCTTCTCGATCTCGAGCATTCCTTTGTATACCTAGCAAACCACTGCGATATTCATTATGAGAAATGCCTTTTATTCAGATATACTAGAACATCCACTTAGGGAAGTAGAAAAGTGGATCCAAACGTTCCAAAGCACACAACACTACCGACGCCTGCATTTACCTCCAGGACTACATCACTTCCAAATCTTGGATCGATAGTAGCTTAGACGTGAGAATAGATGGAGGCAGGACAGGTCAAAGGTGGGGATATATTAGGCAGTGGTAAGCCAATGTTAGTCGTATAGAAGATATCTTGAAAGATTGGAGGACGCTCTCAAAGGAAATTGTGACGGGTCGGAGTCATGCGGTTCTCGCTTCTCTTAAACACATGCCTTAGGCACACATATCCATCTTGTATACTGAGCAGACTTGCTAGAACTCAATTGAGATAGTATCCACTCTCGTTCCAAGAATTCATGGTTTAGGCTAATTATTCCTATCCCAAGCTCGGCCGTTCCGCAGTATCGACTCTAGAGGTTCTACCGCATTGCTCGTAACGTGGACCCTCAGGGTTTGCGCTGGTAAAGGCGTTGCTGGAGACCCTTCGCCGTATCCCGGAACCAGTTGATGGTTGTTTCGAGCCCCAGTGAGAATTACATAGCTAAGTATCGAGTATCTCCATGAATGTCTTGGAAACATTACCTCATCGGAAACAAAGCGAAATGAGACATGGCCTGCATACAATTTTCCACTCTATCCTAAGTTCAGTTATATGAGACCTCTTCTACCTTTTTTTCACTGGTTCAAGATGATTCCGAACGAAACGTATTATTCCTCGCTCTCTGAACGAGCGTCTCCATACTCTCCGAGAATGAACATGGGCACTAGTTCCCAGCGGAGCGGAACAAATAGGATCGCGCATCAAACCAGGAGAGTCACGTCAAATGCTTGTTGCAAATCCCAACGAGTACCTTGCATCCGTCACCGTCTCAGTGGGAGTCCCTTCCATGGGGCGGAGATTGTTCATGCATGGCCACCCCACCCACCCAAATGGTTATCCCCAGCTCTCCCTGATCATTCACACTGTTCCAAATGGTCTAAGTGTGTACTCTGCCCTATATTAGCAACCTTCACTATCTGCAGAGGTCAAACAACAAGACCAGTCAACAGGACCATGCGCAACATTTTTCGAATCATCCGACCTGATATTGCCATAGGATGCGGTCAATAAAGAGTCTATCTAAGCTCTCGCTAGCGCTATCCGGTTCCAAACTAAGAAATTCGTCCCTGACCCACAAATCCCCCGCAGGCCCAGATCTAGCCACGACGATAAGATCTCTGGCCGGCAGCTTTATTTTGACCTTCAAGCGACACAGACAATGGCAATTTGAAATCTCCGAAATGTGAAAACAGCTTTTCTGAGCTCCGAAGGATATATTAGGGGCGAGAGAGGCAAATCGACATTGCGCCTTGTAAAATGAACTCCGCCTCGATCGCATCTGCGGAGTTCAAACAAATACTAGTATGCGGCCGTACCCACCGGGCAGAGCTAATGACTATATGTACATAAGTACCTGCGAACTGCGAGGCTCAGGTCAGGCCCTCTATTATTCGCACGTAATTCTGCTGACAAAGCCCATTTCTCTCCGCATTCCCAAGAGGCGTCGTCCAGCAGGTAACAGACAAAGACGCTGCAAGAGGGAACTCATGATACCTAATCGGAGGCTGCGGGCTACCAGGGGCTGGAGCAGTCCTTCCGGGAGTCCGACAAGCGGACGGATAACGTTGGTGAGTGGGTGAGTAGTGCGTGTGGGTGGTGCATGTGCGGTTTCAGCTCGCCGCGCAAAAGCCCACCGCCTGCCGAGCTGAATATAGCAACCCATCACTCACCACACTCACTCAGCATTTAGCACGTAGCGCCCACAGAAGCATATCTCTTTCCTTCAGCCCGCCCTCTATCATCCCGCTTCGCTCCACATTCCTCGCGCCCGACACGTTGATAATGCTCTAAATCGCTCTTTTAAACATCGACTCCGCTTGCAGCTGTTCCCACCTCCGCTCGCTTCCATCCCGCTCCCCGCGCCGCCATCTGTCTGACCGCCCTCTCCGCAAAACACCACACCCCCAGCGATCTCCAGCGCAACCTCTATCTTCTCAAACCAAACGCTCGAATCCCGCTCCAAAATGACAATCGCAAAGCACAACCTCCACGTCGCCGCCCTAATCCCCCCACACCTCTCCCCAGCCGACATAATCAACGCCCTCCACGACCACAACACCTGCCTAACCCTCCAATCCCTAACCACAGGGCACAAAAAGCTCCCCTCCACGAATCCCGAAACAAAAAAAGACACATACTGGTACCCGCCAGACATGAACCCGATAACAACCTACGAAGTAACCGAGTGTGTGACCATGATCCCAGGCATCGGCGACTGGGGCAAGAAATACATCACCTTCCCTAGCTGTTTCCAGGATACGCCGCATGGGATCAAGACTAGGGCTGATGCGCCGAGTGTCACGTTGCGGGCGGAGTTTCGGGTTATAAAGGGAGGTGTGGATGAGGGGGAGGTGGAAGGTGAAGGGGAGGGGATAGGGTACGCGGAGTGGGTGCTTGTAGAGGATGTGGAGGTACAGTGTGCGTGGTATCTGATGCCATTTGTGAGGAAGAGTATGGAGGGGGCGCATAGGGATATTTGTAGGAAAGTGGTGGAGAAGGTGGAGATGTTGAAACTGCAGGAACAGGTTGCGAGTTCGAGTCCGAAGGGGAAGGGGAGGAAGGGTTCCGCGGGTAGTGGTAGTGGTAATGATAATGAGGAGGTGGATGGTGGAATTAGTAGGAAGGGGACTGCGGATTCTTTGCCGGACAAGATTACGTATGGATAGATTGGGTGTGTAATGGGAAAGGAAGAGAGAATCAGGCATCACCACCATCATACATCATCTACGACTCCATCTACAGCCTTGAAGGCGGAGGATATCTGACCTGCAAATACATAAACCACCGCTACGAACTTCGCACCAGACTCACCTACACCCACATCCATCCACATATCCACGGAAACCCATCACGATCCCCACGCCATCGAATTTACTCCACCAAACTCAATCCCACGAACATCGGATCCTCCAGAAAGGAATCTATTTCGCCCATAGCGAGCACCTTGCATTTTCCGCCCCGATATCCTTTGCCTTTCCTGCGACCTGTCGACGCAACGATGTTACGGCTTTGTTTATATGTAGTATCATAGGCATACATAAATGAGAACAATTTAACGTTTGCGGCCTTTAGAGGCTGCTTTAAATCCTGTAGAGTGTCTGCGGTATGTGCAGTTTGTGCCGTGTAGTCTTGTTCTGTTTGGGCACTGTGGTGTGTTATTTGTCATGAGGGTAGGATGGGGGTTAAATGTGCAAATTTGGGGGATTTAGAGGTTTGGGAAGTCTTTTATTGGGGAAGGGAGAGGTGGAGAGTAGGGGAGGAGGGGGAGAAACGCGGATATTGAATGCTGTGTCCCAGTCTCTGTTTCTATTCTACCCAAATAACAAGTCATTAATCATGCCGAATCAGGCCCGGCATCTAGTATGGTGGCATCCTACACCTCACTACGCAGATAAAATCACACCATTAAATTGCTCCGATTGACTACCCTACATAGTTTTTTTCACACGTAACTCGACTGCGGTTTATGCACCTCCCTATGCACCACCATAGCAATAAGGAAAATATCTTCAAATATACTTCTTAGTTGGTGTAAAGATTCAAACTTCGAGGAGGCTGCATTTGAGGGGAACCGAAACTTCAACGTCTACTTATATCAGTTCGTGGTAGGAGCCATCCTAGTCGTCAAGAGAGTACAACACCTCTTGACTGTGGACTCTATTGTACTTCAAGACATTGAAAAGTACCGAATTTCTCTCTAGGAATGGCTTTGACTACACAAGGCTGAGGTTCTGTTGAAGACGCCACATCCGTCCGGATTGGCTCACTATCGGCGCAGCCAAGTCATCCTGCAGGTGCTTCCCACTCAGTATATAAGTACACCGAGACCCCAAGGCTCAGCCTGCTTATTTCAGTGAGTACAGACCACTACAAATCAAATTAAACCTCCCGAACCACTGAACGGTTTGTGGCTACTGTGGGCGGACTTTGCGCAATGGCCGGCATCGACCAGCTCTCTGCGGCACTTATATCAACCACACTAGAAACGAACGTTGCCCTTGCGCGCATCAATTTCGATTTCTCACTTTTCAAAGTTCAGGCCCCACCTGAATACCTGGAGCTGGGCGAGGTTCTCACAAATAAACGACGCGAAGCAGCAGAGGGCGGGACATCTCATGTCACAGCCCGTAAGCTTAACGCGCTTTTCGAACAAGTCCTCCCACCTATTCCCAAGCTTCTCAAAGCATATGGTCTTCGCGCATCCGAAGTTGCTCGCTCAATCAAAGATAAAGAAGCTAAGAGAAAGTTCGCATCTCGATTATTCCCCGAACACTGTGGAATTGACGGGACGAGCATATGGGCAGCAGCAACATCTGGAGGCCAGACCATCGCCGTGCATCTTCTAGCATGCATGTTAGCACGCCTATGGCCAGCATCTGAGGCTACATCCATTTGGGTCGAATTGGTTTTAGAAAGAAAGAAAAGGCTCCGAACTATGCAGAACAACCTCAGCCTTTCAGCGTTGACAGCCATGGAGGTCTCGATATCGCGAGAGCATTTAGCAGAATGGGATGCGAGTGCTCGTGCTTGGCTTAGGACTGCCGATAAAACTCTAGAGAAGCGTCAGAAACAGCTCATGCTTATAATAGGCAATATTGACATTGCTGTCAATAGCAAGATGGAAGTGTACGAGAGTGTTCTTCAAGCATGGTCTTCTTCCTTGAGCACTGTCGAGAACATGATTGGGGGGATGCCTCAAATGGTACAAAGTGGTGCCATCCTACTCGCACTCTCCGCATGGCATCTTTATCCGAACATGTTTGTTCTTGGAGACGTGCCTAAGACTGTTAACATGCAAGATGGGCTCCTTGACCCAGCTGGTGTTCTTACTCTCGGGATCCATAATGCCTTGGAGAGAATAGGCGATGGAGTGTATTGGTCACTACCACTTGCCTACCACCATTACTATGGGCCATCCATAACCCAAACACGCGCAACTGGGTCTCACTCTTCAAGAATCTCCTTTGATCAGCTGGCTCTGATTGCCATGGGCTGCGTGTCAAGAGATTGCGGTTTCCGGGATCTTCAGCCTTTAGATGTTGCAAGATTCTTTGAAGCTCTTTATAAACGTCTGCAGAGACCCGACCATGACGGCGACTTCGACGTACCTCTATCGTGGATTCAAGTATTTGCTCAAGTTTCTACTCAAATCTTGAATGCCGAAGGCGACGAGCTTGAGTCATTCCTCCGGCTGGTGGCGTACGGGAAACGTAGAGGGTGCCTTCTCGGACGAATCGAACGACCCATGGAAACAGCATTCAACATGGGTCACCCAGAGGTGTTTCTGGGGTTGCATAAGGACATAGAAGCGGCTGTTTGCTCCATCCGGAAGCTAGTTCACAGAGAAACTAGCAAGGATGAACGCTTCATCATCCGCTGCAAGAATGCCGATGGAGCAATTTCCTACGTAAGTGCATGGAATCCCAAACGGTGGTATCACAAATCTGTTCCCCGAAGTCAAATACACGAAGAAACAGGATCATCAATCGATGCAGACGCTGTAAAGGTGTCTTCTAGGTACCTGGTTTGGGAAGACCCTCCTGATGCCTTTCCACTCGAAGGAGACCCTGCTGTTATCAAGGAAGCCCGTCTCGCAATATACATTCGTGAGGGACTAACTAAGCAGGAGAGAAAAAAAGCTATAGCACAAGCTTCTCCCTGCTTAGTACTTGAATTTCTATTCGGCTATGCCGACGGTGTGAGACTATATGGTCCAGTTGGCACCAATCACCTTGAATTTGGATTCGAAGACATTTTGGATTCCCTGGCAATGGATCGTTTGGATGATGAGAAAATACAAGATCATTTTAGCAGCTTCAATTGTTTTAGCTCCGACCTTATCGGTATTGAGAACTCACTCAAAAGACTCGCCACCGTGTCTAGAATTTATCGTACCATACCGGATGCTACCATCTCAATCGACATCGCGTCTCACACCCTGTGCGAGCATATGTGGTCCATTAGAACGGAATTGGAGTCTCCTGGGTTACATGAAATATTTGCCTGCATCGCAACCTTTGAGACAGGCAGTCCGCATATTACTGCAAGTGGAATGAATGAGGTGATGGGTTTATCAGCCGGAGATTCTATTTATATCTCCGAACATCTTCTTTGCGATCCCTCCACAGTTAAATCTCGAAACGGCATCCGGCGTATTGAAGGCAATGTTGGTAAACCGGGAGTGTCTCTCCTCATACCACCTAAAAACCCAATGGTCAAGATTCCTAGCGGCGCCACCTGGAACGTCATCAACCATTCTGATTTCGATGGAAACCTGGAGGATAATTTTGGAGAAACGTCTTTGCATCTTTCATTCACGAAGTATGAATTTCCGGTCAATTTGGGACTGCATGGGATTTGCCAACCGGAAGCGCGTTTTATCGAAACGGTGGTGTCAGTATACGACAAAGGAGACTGGGTGGCAGACTTAGACGTGTTGCGCACTTTCTCTAGTACCGGTCCCCCTACATTGGCAATAGGATATCACCTTCCAGACTGCAGTCATGAACAGAATGGTTTAATTGTCGAACCTTGGCTGGAAAAATTGAAAATGCACGGAACTAGTATAGACACTTGGGATGAATTACTTGACCCACCACAGAGAATGTGTATTTTCAGAGCCCACGGCAATTGGATCGGGAGACTCAGCGCAACGGTGTTGAGTTCGCAATTGGGATACGAAATACTTATTATGCCTGCTGAATATAAGGAAGGTTGCTGGGGGTGTATGGAGGCATTTCTTCAGCGAGATGGAGGCCGTTGCGTTTTCATTCTTTGACGTTTCAAAGATGACTACTCTGGGCTATGGTCTTTTGTGGAATAGCTAGCTCACTTGAAAACCGAGTTTTTGGATCTTGTCAGAATGGACGACTGCATACAAGCTCCGTAAAACTAGACGTGCAATACATCGACCACCTTGAAAGTCTGAAAGACCCTTTACAATTGTGTTAGGCCCTAGTGGCACATGGCTTTCGACATAAAATTAATCAAACACATTGGAAGAATTTATTAACGTCATCGCGTTTCTGCTGTGCAGAGCTGACGTGCAAGGAGACAAAAATTCAACTACGCGCATCGGCTTATACTCGAGTCTCCACGTTTCACTCGTTAGAGTGCCCCTATGAGTAGTAGTAGCATCATGGATAGCATTGGTATAACACTGTTCGAGGCTGCATTACATATTCTCAAGCAGCGAGAACGGAAGCTGGAAGTTAATGATAGCGTCTAACTTGATGGATGCAGAGCATAATCTCGATCGTCTCCTACCCGGGAAATTCGAGAAGTTAGGGGGATCCGCTTGGTGCGGCGTTTTTGATGCTTGGCATTAGGCTTTGTGAACAGGCGGAGGGTTTTGTGGGGATTGTGAGGGGCTGGAGGGTAAGGTGGGAGGGTGAGAGGGGTGTGGATGTTGAGGCGTTGGTGAGGGAGGTGGTTCAAACAGTTGAAAGTTGAGGCGGAGCATCTGGATCATGCACTCGCCCTTTGTTTGTACGAAAGTGATGTAGCATGGAAAATATGTGAGGTTGTATTTCCAGTACATTGGTTCATGGATCGAAGAATTTCGGTTTGTGCATGCGTGCCTGCATGGGTGTGATATAGGGACGAATTGATGTTTCAAGCGTTGTCAGGGGTTGGAGATCCGGGTTAATACGCTTAGGTATACTGCCAGATATATACTCAATTCTAAAGTAAACAGTGGGGAAACTCTCCTACCAATTCCCCTGCTATCCATCCCCTAAGGTCTCCTCTTATAACCCACAGTCCTCCAATTCAACCCTTCGAATCATTTCCCTCCTTAACAGTCAAAACCTCCCTCAACCTCCCCACCTCATCTTTCTCCAACCCAACCACCTCCAAAAAATACCCCTTAGCACCACCCCACCGCCTAACCACCTCCTTGATCAGTGCTTCCATACTCTCCGCCCTCGCACCAACCATCCTCTCACACTTTCTCTTTGCCTCCACCTCTCCATACTCCTTAAACGCCCCCTTCCTCAATAACCTTTCAACGTTAATATGTCTCGTCGGCGCTAGTCCTGCATCAGAAAGTGTGTATTCGATTACCACGGTTTCGTGGGGGACATGGAGGAGGAGAAGCAGTAGGGATATGAAGACGCCGGTGCGGTTGTTTCCTGTTGTGCAGTGCATGAATAGTGCTGGGATATCTTCCTTCAGTCGTTCTAGGTCTACGGCTGGGGGTGGTATTGTAGCTAGTAAGTGTCGTAATACAGTTCGAAACATTGTAGCGCCAGAGGTCAGGATTTCGATGAAGGCTGTCACTATACCCTATGCCTTATCAACATCTCCTACTGTCCTCTGCGTTTGGGGGAAAGTAGCGAGGGGAGAAAGAGAAGGAGGATTTACATCCGTACTCTCACTAGCATAAAGCTCATACCGCTGTCTCGCCGCCTCTTCCGTATACTCTTCCTCAGCAAACACCGGCGTCCATTTCCTCTCACATCCCTCAATTTCCTTAAACCCTCCCGCCTTCTCAATCTGTTGTTTACTCCTCAAATCAAAATCCACCTTTACGCCTAATTCCTTCAGCTTTTCGACGCCCTCGGGTTGTATGCGGTATGTGTCGGAACCCCGGTATAAAACGCCTTTGCGAACGTGTCCGATGGTTTCTGTGGAAGAGGGGGAGGTGATGGGCCAGCCGCCGATGTCGCGGAAGTTGGAAATGCCGGTGATGAGGTGGAAGGGGAAGAAAGTTGGGTGTGGTGCGCGTTGTGGGGTGGGTGCTTGTGGGTCTTGTTCTGCTGGTTTTGCGGCGAGCATGGCGGTTGGAATTCGAGAATGTGAAACGAATGGAAAATCGGAGGTTGATAGAAGAGGGTATATTGTACAGATTAAGAAGGAAAGGTCTATATGCGGATTGACATGGCGGGTGAAGTGTGAACCGACCGAAGTGTGAGGTAACAGATTCAGAAAAGCAGAAATCAGACTCAGCTAAGAGGTCTTCGAGGGAAAAAAAGAAAGGCCTGCTAGGCTGTACTTGTACCTAAGCAATTCCATGATGCAACGCCATGCGATGCGATTACCGCGCCTAAATTCAGCTGCGGGCTGGAGCTGCAGCTTCCGAGAGTAAGGGAGCGGGGAAGAAGCGTGGGGTCTGTCCTCGTCCACATATACCAAGCCAGATATACATCCTTGCTTTTTCCAGCGACGCGAAGCCGAATTGCCCCGCGTTCGTGTTTGCCTTGTCGTTGGCGCTGTCACATGAGTTCCGTGTACCGACTCAGATCCATACGATCGATGTCTTGAAATCCAGGGGTATCTCCTCAGGCCTACTAATAATCTCCGCGGGAAAGAAGCTGTATCATTTCGACCACCAAGTCCTTGATAAGATGCTCGCACTTGGTAAGTTTTCACAATTATAACCACCGCCCAGTAATCGAACCCCTACTACTCAACCAAAATCGCACTATCAACAGGATCATTCTCCGGAAGCACCGCCTCATTGCCCCCAACCTCCGCACCCTCAGCCGGTCTAAAATGTCCAAAACAAACACTAAAATGCTCAACATCCGGATCCGTCCTCCAAGCCACCATATAACAAGGGCCCTCAGGTTCATCCCCCCTCATCGCAGTATACGAAGCGCATAACTCTATACATTGATCGAATGTCGTGGTGCGTTCTTGGAAGGCGTTGGTGTTGTCTTCGTCTAGATGCTCGTATTTGTATATCCAGTCGCAGTTCTTGATGTAGGTTTGGAAAGGCTCGGTGCCGGATTTGTAGGTTGTGCCGTTGGAGGAGGGACAGTCGCGGAGGATTTTTTGACTTCCTGAGGTTATTGTTTCTAAGGGGAGGGTGCTGCTTGTTGTTGGGCTGCTGGATGGCTCTGGTTCTGCGGAGTTGGATGCAGATGCGGATGCGGATGTGGATGATTGAGGGACTGATCCGGCACGGGTTGCTAAGGCTGTTTCTGCGCCTTCGTTCGGTGTAGAGTTGTTGTTACTGTTGTTTTTGGACACGAGAGCGCCTGCGAGTCCGGCTACAATCGCGACAACCACGATGGTTATCGCCACGCCCAGAATCGTCCAAAATTTTTTCTTTCTCAGGCCACATATTGTTTGTTGTCGTGGTTGTGCGTCGTACTTTGCTGCATTATAATTCGCTCCGTCGTCTGCTTGCACCCAGGCTGTTACAGGCGTTCCCTTTGCTACGACCTGTTTATCATCATCGCGAACCGGGACGAGGCCGTCGTGAATCTACTGCCACGTTAGCTCGGATACCAACTTCTTTGCGATATACCGTACAGCAACTTCTGGCGCTGGCTGGACGACTTCCGGCGCATTGTTAGCCATCCTGGCTCGACAAAAAGGCAGCGCACGAGAAATCTTGATGAGTGGGCAAACTCGAGACAGTGATCTAGACGGGGCTGGGTCCCTTTTCAACGGTCGCACAGTATAGGGAACTTGGCCCCAAGCCGGGCGGTTTGATGCTTCAGCCCCCAATTCAGCAGGCATTAGTACGAATCCTGCCTCACCGGGCGGAGATCTTGTTGTTGCGTTGGATAGGCCAAAACAGGGGTTACTTGTTAAGGCGTCCAGGCCGCATAGCCGTTCTGTTACCCCGTCAAACTCGCCCTGCTAAGATTGGGAATTCATTTAGGAGGTACGGGACCGAGGAATCGAAAGCATTTCCCTACTGGAATTGAGATGTTGAAGGCCTTCCACAAAATGTATTGGGGCTTTCGATTCTGGGCCTCCTAGCGCAAATGACCGAGATCCTATGTGATTTGGGAGATAGGAACAACTGATTGATGTTTTAAGGCCCGCGAGTGTGAAACTCTTGACGACGTATAGGAGAAGTGAAAGGGAGTCACTGAGCAGGACAAGGATAGTAACAAAACGATGAATCATGTGACATGGTTATCATTACCTACGTATCTCGTTCTAGCCTTAAAATTATAAGTCCAAAAATTGTCATATTTAATCTAACGCGAAGGTCCAATCTCTTCGGAAACCTCTGGTAGTAACGGCTGTAGTTGTCAGGATTGGGTATTCTTCACAGGCGCTACAGTATGATCAATATCATCATCTTCGTCATGATATCTCTCCGTCTGAGTATCAAGGCTTGGACGAGGGCGATAGTCGGGATTGAACAAGGCTTCCATATCTTCAAGGCTGCGCTGGCTTGTCTCTGGGTAGAAGAACCCTTGAAACGATTAGAAGTATTCCGAACAGGATTCAACCACTTACAGATAATGAATGCAGAAACGAGGTTGGTACTCATGAAGATGAAATGCGTTCTGGATCCAATATGCTTCATTCCAATAGGCCATGTTTGGGAGGATATAATAGCTCCTATCGAACTCCCTGATGCAGCTATGTTGAGACCACGTGCCCGGAAATTGGTCGGAAAAATCTGTGTATATCTTAGACCGTGAACTGCGACGACACGACACTACTAACCTCGGAGCCATACACCCAGGCAGCTGGACCAAAGCCAATGGAGAATCCGAAAGTGTAAATGAAAATGAAGAGAATGCAAACATAGTCCGCCGCGTGATTGATGTTGTTGGGATAAGCAATGGGTAGCGCACCATTAAGCTATCGAATGAATTAGCGTGGCTCCACATCATGGCTCGTGCTTGACCTTACCAATAATGACAGGCTCATAACTAGACAAGAGACTACAAGTGTGAGTCTTCGGCCAAACCGGTCGACCAACCATGAATCAAATATCGTGCATGCAATTTTCAGCGTGCTCTCGATTCCGCCAATCATGAGTGTGAGCTTCCTTTCGATGCCAAGGCTCATGAAGATGGTGGGTAGGTAATACTTCATGGAAGTGTTACCACACATCTGGGCCATAAATTGTAAAAGAGAGGCACGCCAGAGCCGATTGAAAAGCGGACGATTAGTGAAGAGGATCTTCCATGATTGCTGAGTGGCCGATTTGCGCTCCTCCACATCTTGTTCGATTTCCCTAAGTTCGTCGATCACTAGTTTGTGTTTTGGATCCAATGCTCGAAGCCACGCGAGCTCTTTCTTTGCCTCGTCGCTTCGTCCGTGCTCAACTAGCCACCGGGGCCTACAAAGGTGTCAGTAATGGACGATGCAGTGCATCGAAAACCACTTACGTTTCAGGGCAGAAGAAGATGCCTGCCAAGAAGAGTACCTCAGGAATGAATTGAAGAGCCATCGACACTCGCCATCCATAGTACTCCCCACGCTCCGTTTCCCAGTGACTGATGCCATATCCCACCCTTCGTTGTGTTAGCGTATTAGCAAAGATAGAGAGTGTGACAGTACCAAAAAGCGACTGCAAGTCCGGCTACAAGACCAATATGGTTGATGACAACATATCGCCCTCTATGTTTAGCTGGTGATATCTCACTGTCCACATTAGGTCAGCGTTCACTGAGTAAGTGAGTGAAGAGAACGAACCTTTGATACAAAGGAACAGACGTAGAAACGATTGCAAGGCCTACGCCACAAATGATACGTCCAACTATCATCAATCCTAGCCCACGTTCACCTTTCGCGCATGTCTGAATCGCAGCACCGATACCTGTGATGAAGATCCCGGAAGCAGCAGCTATTCTTCGACCAAACCTATCTGCGACCTGATGAGATATAAACAGGTAGCTAAACCAGGTTCCCGGGTAATAGATGGAGGTGATCAAGCCAGTGATTTCTTTCGAGGGGTGAGCAAGCGATTTGATAAACCCCGGATGCACGTATATCGTGGCCATGATGCCGATATTGTATCTTCGTTGTCAGAACGAAGGTAGATCAGACGGTAACTCATACATACCCCCAAGCAAGCGATGCGAAGCCAAAAAACAGGCATATCGCTAGGAGGCGTGCAGAAGCCTTTTTGGGCAGTGGCGCATTTGACGCAGTAGGAGGCAAGGCCATTTCGTCTGGTTCGTCTTCAAGAAGATGATATCGGTAGCTGCTACCGTTGGTTGATGACGCTGCGAGAGTTAGACTGGGCTGATTCGAAGGGCTGCTTGGGATTTTAAGTCAACTGACAGTGCAGCAGCTCCCCTGCTCCTGCCATCCCTCGTGGCGCTCGGCTCTCCATCTCTCCCCCACGTTTTCAGGTAACCCTACCACACAATCGCTGAACTCAACAGTAAATGCAGACTCAAATGCACCCAGACTAAAGTTTTTGGCTGGGAGGGTTGCGCCAACTCGTTCTTGAGAAGATGATTCGTCCTGTTCCCGGGAGAGCTTAAGCCGAGCCTGGGAATGCGATGATTCCCGACGCACTGCCGGCCGCACACTAACCAGCGGGAGACTTATTTTGGGTCCCAATGTGGTGGTGACCTATTTATGACTGGTAGGAATTCCTAAAAAGAACCTGAGGGTATGCTCTGGACTCTGGTGGCTGGAATGACGGGGACCGGGTGGTGAGAAGAGTCGAAAGGCTAATCCAACGAGCAAGCTTTTCGGGGTAACGTGACAGTCCGTTCTGCTTTACCGAGTTCGTCTATGCTTCTTTTTGGGGCAGATGGCTGCTTTTGAGAATGTGCGCTGGCGGACTGATACGGATGGCTTCGCCGCTACACTCCCAGAGCCAAGTGCGAGGTGCCGTATCGTTGGGAGGGCACGAGGGGTAGCTCTGCTGATCTGCGCCGAGACATCCATGGTATTGAGCAAAAAGCACTGAAGGGAGTGTGGCTGCAGGGAGAAAAGGAGTCGTGATAGGGCAGAGGCATGTCGTCGCCCCGGATTATCGAATGGCCTAGCGCGGAGTGCACTCATTCATCCTCATGCCCCGCATCCCGATCAGTCTTCATCGCCCATCCCATCGCCCATCCATTTTCCATCTCGGTGCTAATCCCGCTGGCATGCCATAGATTTATTTTTGTGGCCGACTGCAGGGATGTCCCGAATATGAGAGTTGATGATCTCGCTCACGCATTCTCTGCACAGCATGTTTCCTTCTGCTCTCCCACGGCAAGCCACAGCCTGAGGCTTTCGTAAAATGACGCCAACATCAGCCGACAATTATCATATATGTGCCCGTGACTTCCAGGAGTGTTCGGAGATAACAGCACGAGAAGGAGCTAAGCACTAATGGCGAGGTTGAATGGCTAAATTCAAATATGCCGAGCACTCACATTCCAGGCGGGGAGAGTTGCCCAAACCAATCAAATTACTTCTCCTTGGAACTCCTGACCAATCCAACCCCTTCCATCATATACACTGTGATTCGCCTGTACCCTGGTCCTTTCCTCTCTCAATCTACGCTTGAACACATCTCATTTACTCATATACACAAAACTGGAGCCTCGAGGTACAATGAGCAAGCGATTGCTCTATTTGTCGCAATGGCCCGGTATGCCGTTCATCTAATGGTACTAATCCAATGGCAAATATTGGCTCAACCCGGGTTGACGCCAGCCCCAAAAGCTCCTGCTTCGCCAATCTTCTAGAATGCATTCCAAGCTGCACGTCAACCCTTCCACTCCTTCCTTCCTCCAGAAGCCCCGTTCCATCTCCAGCCAAGTTTCTAATTTCTCCTGGAACTCCAACCCTCCTTTCAATCTCACCACAGACTATTCTTAACCAATCCTGAATCTGAATGAATCGATGACAGCCTCATCTGATCTAACATGACTAGTAAGAGGGTTGCGGAAGAAGAGGGGGAGGAGGAGCGACTGCTCAAAGGTCAGACTATTAAGACTTCGTACATAATTTGCTCTAACTTAGATAAGGGACATTAAACGACGAGAAGTCTGCTGTTACGTCACGAATGCTAGAAGAGAAGGTGACATGGAGAAACCTCCCTCATAAGAAGCAACTTTTGCTTATAGCATTATGCCGGCTCTCCGCACCTCTTTCGAATGCCTGTCTACTCCCCTATCTTTACTATCTTGTCAAATCTATCCTGTCCGACCCAGATCACCCGTCGGCTCCGCAAGAAATTTCGCGCTTGACTGGGTTGCTTGTGGCAGCATACCCGCTGGGACAGATGGCGACGAGTATGCTCTGGGGGCGACTCTCAGATACGTACGGGAGGAAGCCTACCATTCTCATTGGCCTTGCCGTTAGCGTCATCGCGAACTTTTCGTTTGGTTTCTCGAGGACGATCGGTATGTTACTTTTCTGGAGAGTCCTGGCTGGTATGGCAAATGGAATCCTGGGTGTCATGAGGACAATGACGGCGGAGATCGTGAAAGAGCGAAAATATCAAACTCGAGCATTTCTAGCGCCTCCCCTGATCTTCAATTCTGGGAGGGTGGTCGCTTTGGCAATTGGTGGATGTTTGGCGGACCCGGTGCACAATCTGCCGTCACTCTTCGGACCAACTGGTCTGTTCAACTTTTCGCGAAATTCAGATGGTGTCGCTTGGGCTGTGCGATATCCGTATGCCCTTCCCGCAATCTTTAATGGTGTGGTCCTCGGAATGTGCCTCCTGTTTGCAACACTTTGGCTTAGGGAAAGCTTGCCGACGAAAGAGAAGGACAGGGATCTAGGTTTGGTAATTGGCAAATCTATATCTGAATTCGTAAAGAGAAAGATTCTACGCAGGTCAGACTCTGGATACACAGCAGTACAGATTGAAGATGGAGAAGCTCTCATGGCCGACGTTCCTATCGCTGAATCATCCTCTACTGGTTCCCTTACTCCACCGAGCAACAAGACTAAATCATATAGACCACCATTCCGGGAAATCTGGACCAAAAAGCTCCTCAAGACACTGTTTGCATTCGCTCTTCTTCCGCTTCACAATTCAACCTTCCTGCACATCTTTCCGGTCTTCCTATCCATGCCCGTATCTGAAAACTCGCACCCGACAGTCTTCCGCTTCAAGGGCGGCCTCGGCCTCGCATCTCCAACCGTCGGTCTCTACCTCGCCACCTTCGGCATCTGCGGTATCCTACTGCAACTGTTCATATACCCGCGAATCCAGAAACACGTAGGGACCCTCGGCGCATTTCGATTCGCGAACTCCATCTTCCCGATTGCGTACCTATTTGCTCCATATTTGGCACTTCTGGCGGATAAAGCAGTCGCGAAATGGCCTGCCATGGCTGCAGTTCTCTTCTCGCAGGTCATGGCAAGAACTATGGCGATACCAAGTAGCGTCATCCTACTCACCGAAGCCGCACCAAGGAGAAACGTACTTGGTACCGTTCATGGCGCGGGAAATACGCTCAGTGCGCTCGCAAGTGCAAGCGGGCCTGTAATCGGGGGCCTTCTTCTCGCCTGGGGCATCGACCACGGCTCTGTGGGTGTCGTGTGGTGGGGATGGTCTTGCCTCGTTGCTCTTGTTGCCTTCGCATGGAGTTTTGCGCTCAAGAAGGATATGGATGATGGGGAGAAAAACGTTATTGAAGATACGGGATAAGGAAAATAGACAGGATCGTAAATAAGACCTTTTAAATCCTCATCGATAATGTAGATATTCTTAGCGGACATCGCTGTTTTTGCTCTTTTCTGACTTGTAAATACTTATCTGTGTGGTTCATAACCGAGTCTTGTCCATATCAGGAACTAGGATCTAATAGACATTTCTGTTGTACATCTCCGTTTGTCTACCTCCGAAGATCGTAGTGGTCAAGATCATACCCTTAACTTCCAGCTTATACGGCCCATTCCCTCCTCTCATATGAATGATTGGTCATCGTTGCTTGAGTATGGGTTTTGTACTACATTTCTCTAATTGGTGCATATTGATGGCACATTTATCGTTTGCTGCTTGTCTTAAAGACTGCGACGTTGAGAAGATGTTGGAATTTGGATCCAAAAGTGATTTGACTGGTACGACAGATTTCATGAGAAAGTCAGATAGCGCTCCCGTCTTCTCTTCACGTTGCAACCCCACAAAATCTCCGGCTGGAGTGGCGACACTCGTCCCATCAGCCGTTAGCCTACGCTTGCAGTACAATAGTCTCAAGGGGTGTGCGCCCACAACATCCCTTTGCCCTTCCAACTTTGCCGCCCCCGACGCGCCTTAATAGTGAGGCGCATTGAGTAAGCTCCCATCATTGCCGCTCATACATTCAAATTGTACCCCAATAAGATTGCATGATAGATCCATTAACGTTATTGGCAGAGAAGTCACTTATTTACGCACTTAGTCTGCAGGAAATGTGATTTCTATTATTGGACTTGTCATTCATGCTTTTAACTATTGATTCGGAACACTCTTTACTATAGTCACTGCGCTTTTTCATGTGGATCACACTCCTGATCATGCCTACGACGTGCAGTGTTCGACGGAACGAGAATAAGAGGACCGTGAAATGTTCAGACTTCTAGTGCAGTAGAATGCCAGCAGAATCCGTAAATAAAGTGGTGTATATGTGTTCATGGTCGTAGCAGGTGGGATTGATTGATCGTGTTTGACGTGCAAGGCTGGTCCGGGACACGGCTGGGACTAGCGGCCTTGTCAGCGGCGGGGGGAAAATACACCACAGACTAGCTTACGTGGTGTAGAAAACCTTCAGTCGACACCATGTTGCTCAAGATCTTCTTCGAAGTGCTCAATATATGTAATTCGGCGCCGACTTCCTAGTCGTCGATTGCTGCTCCGTTGTAGATGGAGTGGAAGCGTAGCTAAAGTGGCGAATTTAGTACTCAGCCGAGTAAGACTTGGAAGCATGTCGACCTTACTCCTATTCTCGCGTTGAAAACAGCGCTTGTAGATGATGTATAGTGTGTACAATGCCGGGGGGAAAGCTACCAAAAGTGCTAGGATTTCAATAATTATTTCTGAAGAGATTGTCATGTTGATGCACCTCACGGCTGAGTTTGCGTGAAGCAGAAATACAATACGAAGGAGCTAGCCTTCTTTTATATCTGCGTCTCGATCATACGGAAGGGCATGATTGTATACATCTTGACCATAAAGACCGAGCGATTGTAAGTTGCTGAGCGAATGTTTTCGCATCTGTTTCCGGATCTAAGTCGGATGATAAACCTGGCGGGTTTCGAACCTTCTTTTATATCCGCCTCTTGCGTCATAGGCATGCATGGGTCGGCCAGGGGTTGAACATCTAATGCCAATCATGTCCTGCTATACGGTGCCTAAGAGTGCCACGCTGCAGGACAACATGCGGCCATGGGCTGTTCCGACGAGGGGATCAGAAGTGGGCTGTGCTCTCGGGAATGTAGTTCAAGGCATGCATGACTTAAACATGTCCGCTGACAACAAATTCGTTCCCAGATATGAGGAACCTAAATATCGGCTCAGATGCCTTCTGTTGATGTTGACTTAGGCGGTACAGATTCTGCCCTGACGGACCGCATAGACAAGGAAGTGATAATAATATCTTGATTTGCTTCCATTCAGTTCATGGATTTAGTCACCTTCATAATCAGTAAAGAGTACCAGTCCTAAGACAGAACAGCCCATCTTTCTATCCCTTCTCCTTCCTTTAGATTAAATTTAACTTAAAGTGGGGTCTCTCCAAAACCAATATTTGACATATATTCTATCTTGCACCGGCAACAGTGATGGAGTCAATCATAGCAGCTTGTGCATTCTACTTGTAGCCCGGTAGGAGTAATTGGAGGTTGGAAAGTCACTGGATTACATGAAGTCTTGACTTTGTGAAGATCGGATACGCTTAATTCCATTTTTGTATTTTTGATTCTACCTGTTGATCCAAGAGAATCCCAATCGCAGGTGTTCCTCAGTGCTATTCAAAACACCATATCCATTTGCTTTCAGGTGGAGCCTCCAAATGGAATGATAAAAAGGACATAATGGGAACGGTTTGTATAGATTCAGAGAATGCTAGGGTAGGTGTCTTGCTCAGAGACCTAGTTGACGAGTGTTCGCGTTAGTTCCCGGTCCGCAAGGCTGAGATGGAGTATCGTGAAGGGGAGATGGCGTAGTATCGGCCGATGAATCTACCAATACACGTCAGTGGCTGTGCATTTCGTGGCCATAGCATGAAAGGGCCCATGGCTTCGGGAAACTTACTCAGGGAGAAGTAACCACGCTCAAGATCAAAAGCCTGAAGACCTTCTTCTATGGATTCAATATATATGTTTCTACGGCGGCTCAAGATGTGTTGATTCCGGTGATGTTGTAAATGGAATGGGAATGTGGTCGAGGCTGTGTAATAATGTCAGTATTTTGATGAAGTGAAAGCTAGTGAGGTTTACATTCGTCGTTGCGTAGGCAGCAACGTTTATAGATAATGTATAAGGTGTATAATGCTGGAGGACAAGCTATGATGAGGGCTAGCATCTCAAGTATCTGTTCCGAGGGCATCATCACATACCGTTGGACTCGGAAGTCCAAGTCGCAAGAAGGATGTAGTGGAGGGGATCGGCTTTATTTATATATATGGTAAGGGCATGTTCTCAGGTCCGGAGGCTGCACAGCAAGACCCTTTACATTTCCTCCCAATTTGTCACTTACCTCTCGATCCTGTTTCGGGTTGCGCGGCGAGACATTCGATCAAAGCGCAGAGCAATGGATCAGATCCAATTGCGACCTGGCCTAGATGCAGCTCACCCCATGCACGAACCTATCAACCATAGGGCAGCATAGTGTGCAGACAGACGAATCATCCTTCAGCCTATCAACACCAGCGTAAGCGACAGTGCCTCCACGGTCCGTTTTCGTCTAGCTCGCGATTCTCTGAAAAGCACTGCTCTCATTTCATTTGTCTCGCCGCGAGCCAAGCCGATCTGTAACCATGGCTTACAAGGCCTCATGCTAGCTTAAACCGTGGCCGAGTGACCAAACAACATGGTTTCTATAGCTTTTCCAGAAGGGGATAGTTCTGGCCAAGCGAAGCCACCCGTAGTAGCCAGCTGTGCAGCGCCACATCGCCCAACTCAAGCAAGCGCACCTGTTCCCTGCAATGCACCGGTCAAGGGGAACAACAATGGCTTCGGCTTTCGGGAATGCGATTTCACGGCTTGCATACATACACCGCGCTGTCGAATATACTACGAAAATATTCGCTGCCAACAAAACAAGTACCTCGAATATGAGCGCTAATGCTTGTTGCTGATGCTGATCTCATTGAGCGTGGCATCCCTCACAAGCTTACCGGAATTTTGAGCGACACACGATCCGAAGTAAGGTTGATTCAAATCCCACAAAAGCGAGCTTTTCCAATCAGAATCATCCTTAGCACAGTGAAGAGAGTGGTCGGCGCACAGGAATCAGGCTGGCATCTGAGATTCCTGAGGGGAAAAAAGGCAAATGTCTGCACAAGCGTGAGGACGAATTCAGCTGCTTGAGGGTTTTGACATGGGCAAATCAAAGTGGTGCAGAGGTGAATTGAGCATGCTTGTCATTGGTAGGTGTTGAAACCATCAAACATGTCATCTCCTGCACGAGCGGACCGTTCTGGGTCGCATGGAAGGCGGTGGACATGCAAGGCTAATCTAGGTGGGGGTGAATGGTGATGGCGATTTTGATGGATTGTGATTCGCTACTGCCAAAACCAGCGTTGGGATTCAGCAGGCGCAAGAGGGCGCAGTCAAGCGTAACAGTGACGGTTTTGTCCTCGTCCAATGGGCGTCGCCCTGGTGTTCGAGGCGTTTGATTCAAAAGGCAAGCTGAGAACCACTCTCAACACATTCAGAGGCTACCATCCATTTGCACTCATTCCACTCTCCACTCTCTATAAGATCTCCTTCTTCTCTCTGTAGCTGCTTGTCACGCATCATCTGAAATTCCTCGGCCCCGTTTTCGCATCGCTTTAGCTCCTTGGTGGGAGCCTCGTTGAGTTACGAATCATGGCCACGTCAAAATGGTCCCCTTACAAGTCCCAAATTATCGAGCGATACCAACACCAAAATCAGTCCATCGATGCCATCATGAGATATATGAAAGCGAAAAAAGGCTTTGTAGCTAGGTAGGAGTGCACTACTCGCCAGGTCCAACCTCACTCTAACGCGCTGTAGCAAATCCGCATATGAGCGGCAACTCAAGGCATGGGGATGCTACAAAAATATCCCCGAGACCTTATGGAAGTTCATCCATCTTCGCATACAGGACAGGACGGCTTTAGGCAAACAGAGCGAAGTGTACGTTCACGGGGCCCTGATTGACGGCACAAAGGTTCAAAAACGTACTGCTCGCGTTCACACTAGTTTCGTGGAATCCCGCGTCGCAGGTGAGTGAATATCGGTGTCAAAGGTGGTCGCCGGCGCTCACTTCAGTAAACACAGCTCGTCCAATGACTCCTGATAATGTGGCAATCATTTCTCCTATTTCACCTTTGTACCTCTACTGCGTACAAAGCTGTCAGCTTCCTTGGCATCAATTTTGTGAGCTGGCCGAATTGCAGAGTATGCCCCTTTTACGATTTCATTGCCCTGAGCATGTGGCTAATGACGGTGCAGCAAATCTTGCAAAAGTAATTCAGCTGCCTGATAACATGCGTCGTAAAATGATTCCCTACCTAGCTCCTGAAGTACCTCAACACAGTGACGCCCGCACTATTACGGACATAATTGTGGGCTTTTTCGGCGCAGTCCTTCCAACAGACAATGACCAAGATACTTACGGCCATCTGAAACTTGCATTCGCTGATACCAGCCAACAATCGACCTGGGCATTCCTCAAGCTTGCGGTATACCTTATCTCAAACAAATTATTGCTAGATGATGCCAATCATTTCAGGCATTTTCGGTCCGGCAATAAGATCATCAGCGATGAAATCCTGGAGTGGTTCCTAAAAGGAGACAATGTCAAGTTCTGTCGCGCAATACTTGCAGTGAAGATTCCGTCAATAGATGCATTTGCCGAAGCCATCTTCTGCAGTGCCGTCGAGAAAGAAGTACTTTCCATGGTTCAGATATTTCTTGATTCTGGAATAGATCCCAACACACTTGTAGAAGACGGTGAAGATTGCCTTACTCCATTGCAGCTCGCTGCAGTGAGAGGAAATATTGAGATGGCCCAAATCCTCTTGAAATATTGCGCCAACACGAAAGCCAGGATCAATGGTTATGAAACGCCTCTCCAAATCGCAGCTCGAATGGGGCACTTGGAATTGGTCCAACTTCTGCTCTCCTTCGGGGCACCCGTAAACATTGATGAGTGTTTTGGGTCGTCGGCCCTTCAAAACGCTACCAAAGGTGGATATTATGACATTGTGTGCCTCCTACTAGAAGAGAAAGCGGATGTAGATGCCTGCTTTGGCCCCTACGGATGTGCTCTAGCATGCGCTATCGAAACAGAATCCGAAACCTTGGTGAACCTGCTATTGGATAATAACGCGGATGTGAATTCACAAGGGGGAAACGTTATTACGCCACTGCAGTCAGCTGCGATGATCAATGACGAGCCTATGGTCCGCACCCTGTTGAATCTGGGAGCGGCGGCTGACACCCTTTTTCCCAGCGACTATCGAATTAGTGGTCCAAGAACCGCTCTTCAGTGGGCTGTAAAGAACGGGAACCAGAGAATTGTCTCCATCCTCCTGGAAGCTGGAGCGGATATTAATCTACTATCTGGATGGTGTATAAAGGAAACGGCCCTTGCAATTGCAGTTGATGAGAGCAATTATGACATGGTCATGCATCTATTACACAATGGAGTTCATGTGAATGACTGTCGAAGAAATAGGACTGCTCTTGAAATAGCTGTAGAGAAGAAAGACGAGAAGATGATCACGATACTTTTCGACGCAGGTGCTGATCCCAGCATAGATAGCTCGATATCATTTGCCGTCGAATCGTCGAATTACGGATTAATATCTCGGTTGCTAGAGAGGTATGTCGACATCGACGGGTTTCGTCACAATCTTTCAAGGGCATTAAGCAAAGCCGCCCATGCAGGAGATACGGAGATGATCCGGCTCCTCCTACATTATGGCGCTGACCCAAATGCCGGCCTAGAAGACTGGAACGTTGTCCCCATCCTCCAAATACTTACGGAACAGAGGAACATGGACGGTTTAGAACTTCTCATTGAAGCCGGAGCAGATTGCAATGAGAACTACTCCTTACATTTCCCATTGAATCCTCTGCAGATTGCCGCTTCCAGAGGAGATCTCGAACTGCTGGAGTACTTCGTAGCCGCCAAGGCGAATATCAACTGGCCAGCCTCAGTAAACAGTGGGCGAACCGCTCTTCAAGCAGCTGTTGAAAATGGACATGGAAAAGTTGTTTTATACCTACTTAAAAACAATGCAGAGGTAAATGCTCCAGCCGCTGAATCATGTGGTGTTACCGCACTCCAGGCCGCCGTTCAAGAACGACGTCATGATATGATCGATTTATTGATTAATCATGGTGCAAACCCAGATGATCAACCTTCGAAGCGATTTGGACGATCGGCTATACAGTTTGCCGCCGAACTTGGTCGTCACGACTTAGTTCGCCGGTTGGCGTTGGATTTTGGTGTTACGGTTAATGGTCGTCCAGCAGACATGGGTGGACTCTCCACTATCCAAACTGCTGTATTCAATGGCCGCATCACAGTAGTTAGATTACTCCTTGAACTTGGTGCTAATGTCAACGCCCCCGCTTGTTACCAGCATGGCTATACCGCGCTTCAAGCCGCAGTGAATAAAGGCTTCATTGAGCTGGTTGATTTGCTTTTGGAGAAGGGAGCGGACGTTAATGCGCCCGGCAGCCCGCTCCACGATTGGGTGGGCGAGTCTGGAAGTGCACTCGATATATCCGCGCGGAAAGGCTTCCTTGCGATAGCACAGCGGTTGCTTGCGCGAGGCGCAAATCTTTTCCACCAAGGGACAATGCCGGCCTTGCTCGAGGCAGCACAAAATGGGAGAATTGAAATGATCAAACTATTGATCAATCATGCACTTCCAAGCCCAGAATTCAATCGAGGTCATCTGAAAAAGGCGCGTGGTTTCGCCAACAGGGGAGGACATACGGCGGCTGCTAGGTTTCTGGAAAGTCATGATATTATCCTGTGTCAGAAAAACCGTCCTCTACTTCATTGATTCTTTGTTTCTAGATATTTAATGATTTTTCACAAGTTAGAATTATGTGTCTTGCGGCTTAGGTGAAGATATCCAGGACCCTGGGAAGCCCGCGAGCATTGTTTAGCTCGATGTGCGAGGACGAGACCAAAGTGCCCACTGCCTTACACGGCGAGTTTAAGCGGGCTAGAGATGTCAAGATTCCAGTAGCTGGCCTCTACAGCGATTCCATATATATATTCGACAAGGCAAGCATCACTGAGAATGGTGGAATCACACGTCTATCCAAACAATCCACGATGATCAAAGCAACCATTACCGCAACGGCAGAAAACTTGCCCCCATGTCCTCCCATCAACTTTCTACGTCCCTACGGCCATGACCAAAGAATCAATCAAGGATTTAGCTAAAGCAGTGTTTCATCTCGGTTCCACTAGTATTTTAAAGCTCGAGGACTTACGACCCAGTAGTAGAATGATATATGCGGAGGTTAATGTTTATATCCATCAACAAGCTAATCCCACTAAGTGTATGATCGCCACCAGTGAATAAGCCAGCGTATCCAATTGCCGTATCGACCGCGTTGAAATGAAGCAGTTAGGAACCTACATACATCACTTCAGCTAGCCCGTATAGTCTTCTGGAGGGAAGCATCTACAATTAACCATCCATCCTGAACAGATAAGAATTATTCAATTGATTGCATTGATTTGCTATTCCATGTTGTTTTTCACAGGCTATTGGATTATGGGTTGTCCGTCCCACCTAAGTACGGAAATCTTGGTATAGTTACATTTGGGAGTTGCGGGTGTGGTGACTACGTATGGACGATGATGGAGATGTTGTGGTCACTGCAGGGGAATTGAGTGGTCAGTACCGAGGCTAAATTAAGTATCGTGGTAGAAAGGGAAGTGGATTGACCCGCAGTCAATGGGCGTGTGAGGGCTATGTTGGATATCACGTCATCGTAATATAAACGATTAATGTCTATCTATGTGAGATTGACGGTGATGTGTAGGATACCTGTGTACAGACTGCTGCGCCTGATTCTCCAGGGCTGTTATACCCGTATGTCACATGACTGCTTCACTAAAATACAAAAGTGTTACGTGCTGTCTTGCCCCGCACCGTGGAGACGCCAAAGGTTCCATAAGACACGTACTCAAGAATATAACCTTCTATTATATCCCTATATAAGAACGAAGTAGAGACACGAAAGTTGGAAAACATTTCTATGCCTTTTATCGGAAGACCAATTGAAACAAAACGTCAGATCAGGATACAAGCAGGTGGGTTGGCTTCACAGAGAAGTGTGTTTATATAGCCATACTAAGGCTACAATAACATAACAGTATCCGTGTCATGTACACCGAGCCCGATCCCCGGTGCTGGACCCCTCTCCTTATGTAACTGAGCCTCGTATATCTCGTGATGTGTTGTCTTGTCAGATCTATGTGGCGGGATAGGCTAAGATGAATATCGAGCAGTTCAATCAAAGTAAGTTGTAGAACTGCGTTGGATCGTTGTCAATGCAATCGAGAAGTATCGTTCGGCAGAGCTTTCATCAAGTATTAGCTATGAAGTTTACCAGTGGAGCGCCATGTAGAAATACTTACGTGGTATTTGAGGATCATGAACTAAACCAGTGGCCTCGATGGCCTCTTCAAGAAGAACACGAGTGGCTCGGCGACTCAACCGTGTGATCATTGGATCATCCCGATTCGCATAAAGCGGAAGCAAAGCTAAGACTTGATCAGAAAATCAACACTATGTAAAGGTTAGAGCTGTACATACGGCTAGTATCCCTTCTAAACCCAGAATGTCGATTATAAAACATCCGGACTAATACCCATAAAGTAGGAGGCAGTGTTACAAGTAGAGCAGCCAGACCAATGATACTTTCGGAAGAAAGAGGCATATTGGGGTTGTCGGAAGGGGAGAAATTGTGTTATTGTTTGAGCTGTGACAGAAGGGCAATATATAAATTTGAAAAGAAGAGGCTTTGCGGTGGCGCCCTGCTCGTCGTCGTCGCCGTGTTGTCCCTCAAAGCCTCCTTCATATAACTATATCACTATTTTACTGGCAAACGTAAAGCAAGATTCCGGGCTGGGCCAATCAGCGTGGACGCACGGATCTGAATCTTGCATGAAGTTGTCGGGTCCTGACCGAAAGGATGCTTCGCCTCTGACCTCTTGGTTTCACAGAGTATGTTTGCGAGATTCTGACTTGGACCAATCAGATGCAGCCGAACCGACCGGTGAACTGCTGAAGGAGGCTGGACATCGAAACACCCCACGCGGGCCGAGGACACAGCCGGGAATTGATACCAAAATGCCCTTCCATAGTTAATGTCAATAGTCTAAGTTCACATCTTAGATCATTACATTTTTGCTTGTCTGTGCTCTATTCTGTTGCTTTTGGATTACCGACCATCTGATGAAACGTACGATACGCACAACGATTATATGGGCATAGATTTCCCAAAAACAATGCTAATCTTGAATTTGCCCGGTACCATTCAATGGATACCGGCGGGGTCGCAATTGTGGTGCAGGCGCTTGTATCTGATTGCAGTCGGACTTGGAAGCTGACCGCTATCTGCTGTAACAGGGCGTTCAATGAGCATGTTCACAGGAGGAAGCATTCATTCCGGCCAATGACTGGAAACTGAGATTCTGGCATCGGCCAATGATGGAAGGACGAGTATCGCCAGGGTGGGTGGCGCCAGGCTGAGGTTCAGCCTGACCGGCATCAGGCATTTATAGTTCTTAATGAGCTCCAACCCCTCTTCAACCGCTCTTTCAACTGAGATTCACATTTCCTGAGCATCTCTCTTGATCCCAAACTTATTACTCTTCCCAGTCAATTTGGTTTTTCAAAGTTTGAGCTATCGCTATAGATATTTGTCTCCCAGTCAAGATGTCGAAAAGAAAAGTAGAACACCAAGAATGGGAATCTCACAAGGCTAAGATTGTCCAACTCTACCTCGTGGACAGAACGCCTTTGTCCAAGGTTATGCAATTCATGCAAGAGCGCCATAACTTCCAAAGAAAGTGAGTGAGCTCCAGATATCCGTCGACTGCAATATGTAGGCTAATAATCTTGTAGTAAAGGCCAATACGAGCGAGCCTTTAAAAGGTGGGGAATAACGAAAAACACTTCTGCTGAAACTTGGAAATATGTTGTCGACCGCACCAAACAGCGATCGGCTCATGGACGGGCAACAGAAGTGAAATTTAACGGCAAGCTTATTCCCGAAGCAAAACTCAGGAAGGAACTGTCAAGATATGGTCATAAATGGACACAAGACCTTTTTAGTGCTGGCAGCGCATGTAAGACATGAGCACTGTGAACGAAATTGGAAGCCACTGACAATATAAATAGCGTTCCAACAGAATGTGGTAGCAGTATCTCCGCATTATATTCAGTTTGTTACTCCTCCCGGCAGCCCAGGCCTTCTTTCGGATGAAGACCTACGTTTGGAATGCGTTACAACCGCTCCTTCAAACTCTTTGGACAAGTTCACCCACACCATGTTATGTCAATTTGCAGAAAGCACGCCCTGGCGACATTTCATAACATACATGAAGCACCTCGAGTTGTCTTATCCGGGAGTGTTTCTTCGTATTCCCCCCCAACCAAAAGGTGTAAAGTCGAATGCCCTACAGACTGCGCACAGAATATGTGATCAAAGCTTCCCGGAAGATGCTTCTCTCGAGCTCTCTATCAGTAACTCTGCTTCAATGTCCAAGTTTGAGAAGTGGATTGATTTTGCAGTTTTCGATGCATTTCTGAATTTTGAAATGTTCGAAAACTGCAATTTCTATCAAACACTTGATGTTGTCTATAAGAATCTTCCCTGTTATCTTCCGCCTACGGACAAAGGAGTCTTGGATATCGATAAGAGCAAATGCCAGGATCTTTCCCACAGAAGTAACCAGTTAGAGTTTCTGAAAGTCGCAGTGAAGCTGCTATCAGATAACCACGACGACGGCACACTAGCAGCGGCAATCGTCGAAATGTGTCAAGATCAGAATAATCGATACCTTCTCCGACATTTGCTTCAGCAAAATCTACTGAGCGTCGACGCTTTCGCAGAAAAGCTCCTACCCTCTACTGCAGCGGCTAAAGACTTATCGCTTACGGCTATCCTTCTAGATGCTGGAGTTGACGTCAATTCGTCGGCCGCTGTTCAAGGCTTAGACTTCCGGGACTTTTCGGTAGGATTCCCTCCTCGATGCACGGCGCTTGAAGCTGCGATTATGGTTTGCGACATATCAACAGTCAAGCTTCTACTCAGTCGCGGCGCACACTGGAGGACTATTGGTCTGTCCGATATTTCTTTGGACGCTTTGGAGTTGGCAATACTGTTTGCCCCACTAGAGATTACGAAAGCAATGGTAGAGCCGGATCGACAATACGAATGCAGCCATTCCGCTTGCTCTAGCTTGAGCGAACAAATCAAATTGTCGTCGTACGAGCTTGCTGAGTATGTCGGCTCGAGAGGKGATATTGCGACCCTCGATTACTTGATCGAACGAGGTCTCGACATAAACGCAAAGGATATAGGTAGAGGAAGTGCGCTAGCTGCCGCAGTCTTGAAAGGCCATAGTCGCATGATCCTGGCTTTGCTACAAAGGGGCGCCGAAACCAACGCGGTATTGGGTGAATTTTCGTACGGCCGACCTGACTTCAGCTTTTTCGGTCTTGCTGGCTTACATGTTCTCTTACGAAATGTTCAACCAGGCGATGACATCATAGACCTCGTTCAACTACTCCTCGATCACGGTGCAGACCCAAATCAATGTTGTGATGGGGTTTTACCTCTTATAATTGCAGTGGTGTACCGTAACGAGGATGTAGTGAGGATGCTTCTGCGAGGTGGTGCTGAGGTCAACAGAACAGGAGCTGTCTCCCGGCACGAGCCTACGCAATCCATCCTGGACTTTGGCTTCCAAACTGGAGATTTTGGCACCGTCAGTGCGTTGTTAGAGTACCATCCTGAAGATTACCGCAGTATCTTGATCTCTAATTTCGAAAGATTTTTGTTGAACGCTATCAAGAGCGGGAGTACCCACCTCATTGAATTCGTGCTAGATGCGAGACCTTTAGAAATTGGTCATGTAAAGATTTTTGGCGAATGTATGCGCCATATAGGATACGACTTCGCAATGACTCTAGTGAGGAAGGGCATAATCGCCATAGACATGGGCTTGCCTCCTCCGGAGTTGATGCCGTTCGCCATATGTGGTGGCTGCGCAGGCCTGGTCGAGACGCTTCTTCGCAATTGCGCAGCTCTGCCTACTGGTATACCACAGATTTACGGAGCTGCAGGGCTTGCTTTAGCAGCTTGCGTAGGCAATCCCGAAATTGTCGAATTGTTCATAGACGCCGGAATCTGCCCTTACTGGTCCGTTCCAGAAGGTTTCTGTTGGGCTGGATACCGCCTTTATCCACATGCGCTGCAAGCCGTCCTCCCCAATCCTCCTAGGTTGCTTTCACCCCATATAGATCGTCTTAGCTGTCTCAAACTATTGATCGATGCATGCGATTCGTCCCCGCATGGCGTCGAGCTCGAGGAAATAAACAAAGAACTCCGTATCATGGCGTTGAGTCGGTCGTTAATCAATTTCTATTCTTCACATCCTTCCTCAATCCTCTCACACTTTTGGCCCCCGACCTTAAAAATGGCCGAAGTTGAACGACATGTGGACTGCTCACCTCTCCAACAAGCCGCCGACTACGGGTATCATGAAGATGCTCAATTCTTTCTACATCGAGGGGCACGTGTTGACTTTCCAGCGACAGAGAATTATCATACTACTTTGCAATCTGCTGTGCGGCATAATTGGGTTGATTTTGTCCTCATATTGTTAGAAAAAGGTGCAGACATTAATGCGAAACCGCGTCCTATGAACGGGGCAACAGCACTTCAATATGCAGCATTCAACGGCAACTTCGAGATTATGAATAGACTGCTTCTTCGAGGTGCTAATGTCAATGAACCTGGAGCTCCATGTGATGGTCGCACTGCTATAGAAGGAGCTGCTGAGCACGGTCACTTAAACATGGTCCGTTACCTCCTTGAACTTGGTGCGGACATACAGGGGAGACAAAATCGAAACTATAGACGGACTATTTACAGAGCCTGGATGGAGGGACACCGTGTTTTGGCGAATATGGTTCAATCTTGGAAAATGAAAAGGTTTGGCCAGCAAGATTGTGACAGTATCGAAAACATTGTTCAAACTATGACTGTTGAGGAAGAACATTTTGAAGATCAACAGGCAAAATTATGGTACGACGAATTTGTCGAAAGAGACCGAAAAGACAGGGAATTGCGCAACATTGAAAGGGCCAAGAATTCTGATTGGGGTGTTGAAGGCGAGCTCTGGGATCAAACTGAAGCTACTGGTATTCAGGATGAGAATGATTAGGAAATGACTCGATGCTAGTCGAAGTTGGGAAAGAACATAGAATAATATGTCTTTTTTCGTAAACCTATGGACATTTATGTAACTTTCAAGTAGACTGTTAGGTAGCAGTATCTCCTAAACGAGTTCAAGAAAGTTGCATCACCTATGTGTTATGCCATCGTGCAGATATAGTGAATTCCACTGCTCATGGAAGCAGTGAAATAGCTAGCTTATTACTGATATCTGGTCGGTTGCGCTAGGGATTGAATGAATGGCCTAAGAAAAATGTTAGTAATTCGTAGTCTGTCCGTACATGCTGTACGCACTGAGCACGTGATCATATACAGGCAGTGAAAGCATTCACGCATGAGCTGCGCTAGTGCAGCTCACACGTGACTGCGTACGCACAGGCTTGTATCCCTAGTATATATTCAGCTCTACCTACTTCGTAGATAGGATAAGAATGAGCAATACAACCTCCTTCTCCCTACTAGTACAACCGTACTATCTTTGTGATATCACAACAACCTATCGAGTTCGCACGAGATAGGCCATTCAACATAGTCCAATTCTACTGGGGGCAGTCAGGGTGCAATTTTTAATGGCCAAGTATATGTCAAACAAAAAATCCCGAAAATTATTACAAAGTTGCTTCTCAATCGATTGCAAAAAGGTTTAGCCACCGTATCTCGGAGACTTCAAAGTTTCGCACATTTCCGAAAAGTCTTTCGAGTCCGTGACTATTCTCCATAACTCCGCAGCTGTGAGACTCTTCTCAAATAAGTCGCGCACAAATTGCCAATCCCGCTTTCTGTCACTCATAACCACAAGCCGCACTTCAACATCGCACTCTACCAACCCTACCGCAATCATCATACATACCACCTTGACCAGTAAATTCCCGCCGAATGCCCCACAACCCCATGCACCGGTCTCAACGACACCGGTCCCATTATCATTATCTTCATTAGAATATCTCAAATGTATATCTCTCGCCCCAGCAAACCCAGCATACAACTTCTTGACCTCTCGCTCCACCATACCCGGTTGTAAATCCCTCAACACACCTTCCTGCCCTTCCACCTCATCTAACTGCAGAGCATCAGCAAGTATATATCGCCTCTTCGGCCTTTCACTTTTCGCATATAAGCGTTCTAGCCGAGCGGTGCGATTATGTCCGCGCCACGCTGCATGTACCGGAAATGCACTCGTCACAATAGCAGCGTCGTCCGGTATATGAGGAATGACAAGAGCAGAGATACTCAAAGCTGGGGATGCGGATTGAAGACGTTCTTCCTGTGTCCCTGTAGCGCCTGGACCGGGTTGAGAGTGCGCAGCTACGAGAACGAAAGGTTCCTCTTTGATGCTCGAGGGCTCCGATTCTTCGTCCACGATATTAAGCACGAGTTTTGGGATGTTGGTGCATGTCGAGGGATCAGGCATGTCTTTAGCCGTAGACATGGTGAATGTGTAATTGATATCTGTTGAAGATCCTCCAGATGCGAAATGTTCGATAATAGTAGTGAGATATCCTTCAACAGCTTGCGGATGTGCGGGATCTGCAGCATACCAAGATGTGAAATCCGGTAGTCCCCAATCAGTGCATGCGGGCTGGGTCAGAGTACCTAGGAATTGGTGGGCTAGGAGGGCATCGACATGTGCAGCCGAAAAGGATGCAGTTGGTTCATTTTCCGTCAGCGTCCGTAGGGAGTGCTGTGGAAAGCATTTTGGCAGTGATCGCGCAGCGTCTAGGAGACACTTAAAAGCTCTCGTGCAAACTTCCGGGCTATTGCGAAGAATATGGTCTCGGAGATTCGAGGTGTTGATTTTTCCATTGCCGTGTATCGTATACGCAATATCTTCTACAAGAGTTGGGATGACTTGTGCGGCTGATTGCGGGGCGATGCTGCCTAGTGCTCTTTGCAAGAGTGCATCAAGAACCTCTGCTTGAGAAGGATTTTCGACATCCAGAATACTCAGTGGATCGTCGCATGCAATGGAAGGGTCTGTGGGCAATTGATATGCCGGCATCTTGGTAGGTTGTTGATAGATCTAGATATCTTAGTAGAAAGGGTACGGGCAAACAATAGGTGAGCTAGGGATACGCCAGTTATCTAGTGCGGCAGTGAGATGTACCAAGCGAGAGCTGAGCCGTTATGACTCTACTCTACGATGACGCATTTTAATTGTGGCGCAAATTTAACTCCTTAGAGGTTCATTGCTATCATATGTCTTCTTATTCGTGTTATTTTAGGTTCTGCCTCTAATTCGGCATCTACAAGTGATGCTCATGTGCACTGCACAACTTGCCTTCTCTCCACACACCTCTGATATTCAAAGTGGCATCAATATCCTCCAATGGGTTTCCTTCAACAAGGAATAAATCCGCATTCAACCCCTCCACCAATCTCCCTCGATCCGAGAAACCGAAGCGTCTCGCCACAACACTTGTCGCAGACTTCAAAGCTTCTTCAGGAGTCATACCAATCTTATGCACAAAGAGATTGAGCTCTTGGTGTGCAGAGAGACCGAAGGCAGTGCCTAGTGCTGGCCCCGCAGAGTCGCTTCCACTGCTTGCTGTTAGTTCGCTCAAACAACCAGAAAATATTTCACTCACCAAACGATATCGATACCAGCTTTCCTCAACATCTTAACACCCTCATACGCATACTCAGCCTTCGCATGCCCCATAGACATCGCCATGCAGTTACACAAGTTGCCCAACTCTTTCTCTCCAATCAAACCACGAACTCTCTCATCATGTGCGAACTTCTCTTGCAGTTCCTTTCCCTCTGTCGTCAAGCTGCCAATCGCTGCCAGTGTAGGGTTCAGCCATGCATTGTTCTTCTTATACGCATCGACCAACTCTTGCGTTGGAGGTTGATCGCACACAGTATGCGTAAGCCCGTTAACACCAGCTTCCAAAACTTCCAGAGTGTCTTTCAAACATAGTGCGTGCGCGACAGTCAAGAAACCTCGCTTGTTTGCCTCTTCGACGATGATTTTTTGTAGCTCGACTGAAGGGTACGAAAACTTGAATCCCATACACGTCCCGGATTCGTGCATCAGCTTTATGTAGTCTGGTTGCATCTCCCTCTTATTCCACTCCAGATAATCGATGACACTCTGTCTGTCTGTCAACTTTGGCCAAGTTGCAATCTCTGCCATGGTTTCCTCGCTCTTGTCGTGTGCGGTAATGACTGGGATCGGCCATCCATTCTCAATTGTCGCAGCCTGTCCTGCCGTTTTGTAACCCGCGGTATCTGGTTTAAGAGTCTGCTTTTGAAGTTTCTTGACATTGATGAGTTCATTTTGCATGTCGCATACTGTCGTGACACCGAAGCGGAGTGCTTGGGGTAAAGCGACTGGATTCGCTTTGTCGGCATGGATGTGGCAATCAATCAATCCGGGTAGTAGTGTATGGCCAGGCTTGGAGTATGTCTTGAGGGATGTTTCCGGTATGCTTGAGGTTGGTCCGACGGCTTTTATCTTGCCATCTTGGACGTGGATATATCCTTCGGGGATGGTTTCCTCTCCGGTGAAGATGCGGACATCGCGAATGACAAACGAGGCCATTGTCAAGATTACGAACAAGGAAATGTATGGATCAAGACAAAACACTTCCTAAGGGTCTAAGGAACCTTTATAGTTGTGCGGCGTAGCAGTTCCCCGCGTTCGTGTCAGGTACACTCAGCAAACCCTAGGTACGTCAGACCTGCCAGGGTTTCAATTGGTCGCCACAATATAGAAATGTACATGCAACAGAACTAAAAACGTACAACATGCATGGAAGCGCCGCTTTATTATCGATGGAGCAATCACGGCACTCCTCTTCTATCCGAAGAACGGAAACCCTATGCCCCTCTACCTACTCGATCCCCGCACTCCGGCTATTGAGAAGCAGCAGTTGGGGCCAAATGCATCGCATCCTGTCCCGCAACGGGATAAGCTTAAACACTGCGAATTCGTCGGACGAATTGTACTTCTGTTGCAAGGGTAAGTATTATGAGTCTTACTTACCCCTCGCACTTTGCTTGAATCGGAATGACGCGGAACCCCGAAAGGGAAAGCCGACACGATAGCTCCACGATTGAACTATGATTAGGACGCCTATTTCGAAAGCTTATACGAACCGAAAGGATTATCTTCCATATAGGAAAATGCAAAGTTAGGTAGGACCCTATAATTTGTTGAACTTGAGAAGGTCGTTAGATTCGCAATGCGGCGAGCATTCAGCACTTGTACACCCTCCAAAATACCACAATACCTCACACTACACGACACCGCACCAATCACCATCGTCAGAATTGCATGGGCAATTATACTCACTAGATAATGGCAGAATACTCGAACAAAGAGCTTCGCAAAGCTTGGCCTGTTGCCGCCGTCGGCACGCAGGTTGGAGACCCGAACCAAGCTAAGCACCGCACTGTCAGGCGTTTCCCGTCTAGAGATCGGATCGGATTCCCTGTAAATCGCGAGAATCCTTGACTACAAACCTACGCTAGGAACAACTTTACCTTATCCTCGCTCTTGCTGTTTACATCTAGGCTACAATTGTGAGGATGTGTTCCTGGTCACGGTGTCCCGGTTTCACAGTGTAAAGTCTAGAATCTGAAGCATGTGAGTGCTTTCAGCCCACGGGTTTCGATCGTTTTATCTGCTGAGCTGCGCGCACGTTTGCCATCCACACTTTAGCCCTGGGCTTGTCGCTGCTCTGAGCTTGTCGCTCACTCTATCTGGAGATAATCCCAACAGACTTTGTTTGCCTTAAGTCATACAGTGAAATTGGTTCCCCAGTGCGAGCACCAGTTTACGCAGTCAAATACATTAGTTGTTTGTATCTCGTTATTCACAATGTGCATTTCTGTGCCACTATTTGCGGGCACGGTCGAATCGATCACTTCTAGGATATTTTGTCTGAAGAATCACTGTTTATGTAGCTACGAGCTAATGCTTAATTCTCGCAGACGTGAATATTGGATAATTGACAACGCCATATCCTTCCATGAAAGAGTCTACAGACAACCGATAGAGGTTTCCTCACGGCCTAATTCCTATCTCATCGTATTTCGCCTTTAATCGTAGTTTCGTGTCACACTTGCAATTTACAATCCCATCGCCGACTCTATCAAGCGATTTTCCCTACGCTGTATTGCGAGACGGTCAACATCGTTGATCTGCACTACCCATGATAACAGCGACTTCATCTAGCGCCCTAAAGCAAGACCGAAGAATGTTAGATATACCCAAAAGCATTTCACATGAAACTACCAACCCTCAATTCACATATATCAAATGAGAATAACGTATACCCATCCCATCGCCTATTATTTTAGTGTAAGCTTAGCTCGCTCCTTATGTCTCATCGACGTCCACCCACCGCCAGCTCACAGAAAGTTTGCGCAGCCATGCGCTAAATGGCAGTGAACATTCCTCAAGTTTCACTTCTTCACCAAGTTCACTCAGAGCTAGTAGAAGCACACTCATCTGTCCAAATGATCGTGCGCTTCCTCTACGTTGTCACCAACTCGTCTCGTGCTTTATAATCCTTTTTACTCGCCTCATAACACCTCACCTTTACTTCTCTCGTACCCACTGGCAAATAGCCCCACCAGATTATAAAACTCTTGACATAAACCAGATCGCCAGTGTCAAAAACTCGATCTGTCCTTCCACTGCCAACCAAATACACACCACTCACGATGTCGACATCCACCCATACATCTCCAAGCCACCTCGTCAACCTCCCATACGACATCAAATACGAAATCTTCCGCTACCTCCTAACGAGCAACCAAAAAGAAATCATCTGTATCCGCAACTTCACCACACCAAGGCAACGTCACGACATGCATCTCCAAATCCTAAGAACCTGCAAATCTTTGTACCGCGACGGCATCCACTACCTATATAGCACCCACATATTCCGCGTCGGCCTGAGGAACGTATGGCATCTAATCGGAGTACAGTCTCTCGAAAACTGGCTCAATAGAATCGGACCCGATGGCGTCGCAGCGCTCACATCCGTCATCATCGACGACCTAAGCAGCATGAATAGCTTCGATGATCTTCACGCTTTACGACCAGCAGGATGGTCTGCCCTCGAATGCGCACGAACCCAGCGCGATCGCGGTATACATATCGGATCCAATATTCGCTGCATAACGCGTCTCTCAACACTAGCAACCCTCACAAGCTTAACCTTCAGCATCTCAGAACAATGGCATTCTTATCCAAACTCAGTCATCATCCAAATCGCTCTCCTAAAAGCAATAACCAGCATCGCCAACCCCAATCTTTCCACCCTAAAGATATCAGGCAAGGCACCACAATTATGGCTCAGATACCTCAGCCGGAAAATGAACGTCCCCGTGCAAAATTTCAATACACAGACATATCGCTGGGGAATCCGAGAAGCGATGGCCAAACTCCGGGTTCAAATTGCAGAAGCGACGGATTTGGCGTGGATGGAGCAATATAAGAGAATTTCACCTCCGGTCAAGACTTCATTTCAGCTATTTCTCGACGAGGACTATGATGAGGTGGAGACGGGAATGGTGCCCTTTTCCATCCCGGATGGAAGGACTGATGAACGGACCTCCAATATCACGTTGCAGGGTAATCCGAACGAGAATTACACTGTGCGACATCTTATGCGGGGTGTCAGGTTGTTTGATGATGAGCTTGCCTTGCATGATGGGAGTTTTTGGCCGCCGGAGAGGTTTCATCGACGTGAGAGGGATATCTTGCAGAGGAAGTTGGATTATATTGTGGAGTTTTGGGAGGAGTTGAAGGGGATGGGGTTACTTGCTGCGGCGTAGAGGAGGGATGATGGATGGGGTTTTTTTGCGGGCAGGGTGTGTAGTTTAGTTTTGTTCCTCTATTTCTATATGTCCGTACATGGTGTACGCACTGAGCACGTGATCCCATACAGGTAGAGAAAGCATTCACACACGAGCTACTAGCGCAGCTCGCACGTGATGCCTACGCATAGGCCTATATCCCTAGTATATATTTAGCTCTCCCACCTTATAGATAGAACTAAGAATAAGTTAATATAACCTTATTCTCCCTAGTATAACCATACTATCTTTATGATATCATAACTAACCTATTAAGTTCGCACGAGATAGGCTATTCAACACTATAGGTATTAAGTTAAAGATGCGAATAGATATACGAGAAAGATCCTCTGGTTGATACAATCCATTCGATTCGATACCCATAGTAGCTCCAGAATTTTTTTTTTTTACAAAGCCTTGCACCCACAAATCCATCCACCACTGTTCCCCCATCCCTCTCCAATAACAACAGTAAACGCCCCGATCCCTTCCCACTTGCCACATCCCAACACATCCATCTAAGTATCTCCTTTTCATATCAAAACCAAATGACAAACACACATCAATTCACTTCACAAAAACAAAACCAATTTTCACACACACACACACACACACACACACACACACACACACACATAGACGGGATCTCAACAATCTAACTTTCTTCCAAGAAAGTTAATAAAAACGTTTGACCTTCTATTCATACCTCCTTACTCTATAAGAAATCTATTAAATCAGACTCTATCAAACCGCTATATATTCCCAGCTTAAGAGAAATTAGGGATCTTGACATGATTAAGCTTCTCTACTACGCATAAATCCTCTAAATTATCATGTATACATGACCGTGTGCGGAAAACTTAACTGAGGACAAGTCCTCAAAGCTCCTTCCTTGAAAGTCGGGATGAGGGTGGAAGATTTTGCATGGTCTGCTTGTTTTTGGCGTCCTCACTCAATGCCGGTTCCTCCATGGCTGTTAATGTTGTTCACGAGACTGTGAGTGAGTTTAGGCGATTCAAAGCAGCGTAGAAGCTCCAATTTGTTTAGAGGAGAGTAGTTCACGAGAAGAGAAGAGGGATAATTGTATGATACGTATTGATTAATCTGATATATAGAGTGTATGAATAAGAAATTGGACGTAGTGCTCTACCGACGTCCTGTATGAATGACGAATGCTTTTTATAAATGGCTCCTTACCTACCACTAACCTCTTCCCCAAGCCATTGGTATGGTGCGATATGTATATCCAATTGGGTTGACGCCCGCTCCTCTACACGGAGGAGGCAGAACTCGACCCACTCGAAGAAGGCGGCCTTTCGCCAGCTGCTAGAGCCAGGTCTTTTTCTCCAGGTACAACCCTTTCACACCAAGAACACCAACTCCGAAGCTTACCTCGATTCTCCCGCTCGAGATAACTAATTGACCTGTCCTTTTCATCCTCATATATCTTGACCGTCTCTCCAACACGAACCTGCTTCTTCGCCTTCATCTTCACAACGCCGCCAATTCCCTCAATCTCCTGGGCATGATAACTCGTGCCTTGCCAGCGATCTGGAGAAGATCCAGAAATGGTTGGAACATCATCTGCGTCAAACTCCATCTCGTGCTGGACTATCTTTGCAGCGAGACACCCGGGACCTCGTCCGCATTCTACACCCTCATTGCCTTCACCGGCACCTGTACCAACACCGCCAAGATAATGGCTATACCGTGTACGCCAGCTCCAGGCTCGGACGTACATTGTATCGGCATTCTTCAGGTTCTGCCCACATGGCTGGCATATATACACCATATCCCGACAACAACACGGCGACCGCTCGAATGCGGAAGATGTAAACGTTCGGCTGCCGTGGTCGTCGAAGAAGGAAGGACGGGTGTCGGGTGACGCAGGAGGGGAAGGAGTGCCAGACGAGGCCGCTCGAGTCGGCTGAGGGGCTGTGAGGAGATGTAGCGGTGCCTTTGCGCAAGTTCGACAAAGTCGACGATGGCGGGCTCGCAAGACGTTTGTAGTAGGGGGTTTGATGGTACAATTCTACAAAGTGTCAATGTTCCCGTCCTTAAAACACCCAATGGCACACTTACCCGGCAGACAACAGTGCTACAACGGTGGCATTCTGCCACCATGTCGCGCGCACACCTGCCCACTTTCCCACTTGTCAACTGGCGACCTGAGGCAAAGTTGGAGCGCGCCTCTCTGAGGCGGTCTCCAAGCTTCTTGCCGAGATCGAGCTCCTCGTTGACACAGTGTAGCGAATGCTTTATGAGCTGGTCGCGGTATTCGAGTAGGTTTGCGCGGAACTGCCTGCAAGTGCGGGATAGGGAGTGTAAGGTGTTGAGATCGAGCTGGGTAGCAAGCTGTCTGACAATCCTGTACGGGTCAGGTTGTCAGCATTCATCGAGGCACGGAGCCAAGTCCTTGCTGTGGTTCAGGCTCACGGATAACAGCTTAGGGCAGCTGAAAATCCATTGATGTTGGGATTCGGCCTCCACTCATCACGGAAGGCAATGCTGCCGGGGTTGAGGGCATGCACTGGACCTCCAGCAGAGGAAGTAGACAGCGAGTGGTGCGTAGGCTTTACGTGAGGAAAAGAAGACGCGTTAAGAGAGGAGCTATGATTATGACGATATTGCTGCTGGTGGGTGGGGCCAGAGGGCTCATCGTCCAGGTCAACTATAACCACCATGGTAGGAAGAGACAGCGACTACAGGCTGCATTGAAGCCAAGAAAAGGCGTGAGGAGTAGGAGAGAGGCGAGAGGCGCGTGTGGGAGAGTAGTGGATATATGAGCGAGCGAGAGGAGTGAGGATGACGAGCTGATGGGCCATCTGATAGCATGGCGTGCATAGCATGGGGTGGCTTAGGGCTTTGCCCATGGCTGCGGCGGGGGTTTCGGCTTCGGGACATCTTGGCGCCGGCCTGCCATTCCGACCAGACATGCACGTCACCACCAACCGCGTCTTTTTGTTCATTACTCGCGCATGGGCGTGTCTAATGTTCGGCCTGCAATTACTTCTGCTGCTTTATCTTGCTGGCCATACTTTCGTTGGACATTTGCTCCAACATAGATCAGAAGCTGTCGGAACCGCCTCCCTTCGTTCCGACCACTTCGCCGAACCGAATCTGTTTCTCCTCTTTGCTTAGTAGATATTCCAGCTATATCCATCTGTCGAAGAATCATCCATCCTTAGCCCCAGGAACACCTATCCCATCCCTGAGCTGCATACGAGCCCGAGCTCCCTCCCAACTCCCAATATCCCCTTCCCGCTCCGAAATCGCACTCCCATCGCTACACCGCCCAGCCGCAGAGCTCAACAACGATCCCATAAAAAAGTGCTTCGGATCGTCCAACTGGTTGGCCGATCCCGGTTCAATTGTGTGTTTCTGATCATGCATAGGGTATCGTCGTTCTGCACACTCAAAATTTAGAAAGATGTTGTACAATCAGATGTCTTTAATCATCCACATTGTATGGGCGATCAGCACACTCAGAATCTAGGGAGTAGTTGTACTCAGATGTCTCTGAACATCTATACAGTATCGTCGTTCCGCGCACTCAAAATTCAAGGGACTGTTAACCCGCAGGTCGATAACTCGCCAAATTAATCGGATGTTTCTGAACAGCCAAGCGGTTGGTCGATCCGCTCACGCAAACCATACTTTAGATACAAAAATCTCGCCAAATTAGATTAGCCACAGACTGACACGCATTCACGTTACTACAGAGAAACTAGGGTTCCTGACCCAACCTGCTGGTTGCGGTCCGGGGTGCACCTGTAGAGGGCGCAATGTTATACTTCTGCAATGTGATGGGGATTTTGGACTCATGGGTGTTGTTCTGGAGATCAGGCTTGAGAAGACAAAGCACGATTTCTTCAACTCTTTACAAGCCCCACCTCCATCATCTCAATTCCCATCACGCAATCCCATCTACCATCCAGCATCCAGCATCCAAGCACACCCAATATACAAACGCTCCTAACGCGGTGACGCCCCCTAGTCCCTCCCTGCGGCTGGCCCCGCGCTATTACGTACTGCTAGTCCCGCATCTGTGGGGACTAGCAGGATCTGATAATGCACGAGGTGTGCAATGTGAGCGATTTTTTGCATCTTATCTCGGCTGTTGTTTTGGTCTCCGTGAATCGCTGGTGGGTAGTTGAGCCTGCTTGTGGATCTTGTGGATGGTGGTTGTTGGCGGGTGAGTTGAGCAAGGGGAATGTGAGGTGCTTGGATCATGGTGGAGCGCAAATTGAAGCGACATCCGATTTAAGCACTTTCTAATTTTGATGCGGTGTGAATGAAGCTTGTGAAAATATCCAGAAGCACGCAATCTTCCATTCTTCATACTATCCCCTTTTCACCATTGTGTCCTAAATTCAAGCTTGCCGACTTAGCTTGGCACAACCACCTACAGCGAGAAATGTAGAATTGTAGAAATCTGTTTACGACAATGTACAAGTAGTTCTTTGCGCAAGCCATGTTGACATGTCGAAGAATGGGAAATGGGTAGGTGGTCGGTGATGGATGGGATTGTTATCATCATGCCAGATTGCACTTTGTTATTAGTCTACCGATCATTTTAATTTGATACGACAGCTTAACAGAGCGTGTAGCTGTGAGCTTTCTGAAATCATCGAGTATGACAATCCAAAACGCGGCTTAGGATGAATTTCAAGCTCCTTCAAGCTACATCTACGCAATGTATTGTGTGGTTGTTGTTGGATCATGTAACTGTACTAATCCACAGACCACGGTATTTTCAGCTTTGACCTAAGCCTCATCAACTATGCAATAGAGGACAAAGTAGCATCTATTCATACTTTACCCTTTATTGCCCCAAAATTAAACCCCCAAAGAAATAGTTTTACTACAAACGCACCGTCGTACCTTTACCAGCAACATGCTCTTCAAAAACCTTACTCAACCGCCTTCCCTCATCATCCGCAAGTTCATCAAAAGTCTTCACAGCGTTAAACGGTTGATACGGATACGGCCTATTAAGTCAATCAGCATTAGACGCACAATCACAAATCGTATCAAAAACATCAAATTACTAGGGACAAACGAACCCAAATTCAGGAACCCAAGTAATAACAGCATTCTTATCCTCTTTGATTCGTGAATCTATGATGGATAACCATAGTTCTTCGAAGAAGTCTTTTTCGGGTTTGAAGATGGGGTTTGTGGGTTCGGGACATTGGGAGGATTGGGTTGTGCCTGTGCGGGTGTGGATGTGGTAGACCTGCGATTTGGACTTGATTAACGACTGTGCGAAGGAGGAAAGTGAATGGTGATGAGAGGACTTACATGGGGAATTACACGTTTTAATATTTCTTGGTCTTCGTCGCAGATTAGGAGGCGTTCGGCGCATAGTACCCAGTGTGAGAAATCGGCGGTAATTTTGAGTCTAGAGTAGGTGTGAATATCAGTAGAGTTATGTACGAGCCGTTGTGATATTATGCTCTAGAAGAATTTGCCATAGATTGTGTTCACTCACTCGGGAACCCGTTGTAACACATAATCCGTGACATACGGATTGAAAAGAGCCCTATTACGATGTGTCTCATGGGTTACCAAACCGACGACATCCAGCTCAGCATCAATTGGTAAAGTCTGTTGGAAAAAGTAGACTGATTCATCCCAATGCCAATTATCTCTACATTCCATCGTCAATTCTGCAACCAGTCTCTGGACGCGCACAAACTAGAAATGTTCGACTTACCCTCCGGACTGTGAATTGATTCTAACAGGTCTGACAAGTTTTGCGCGGATAATTTGCTCCCGGTATGTTTTCAGCTGGACGTCGGGGACTAGTCCGCTGGGTCTAATGCCGATGTACCGCGGCCAGGATGTAAATATACTATTGGAATTTCAACAACTATAATCTCAACATGTTCTTGCTGGTGGCTTACGTGACACTAATATCAAATCCAACTTCATCGCAAAGATTTCGGAAGGAAATGAGTTCTTCGTCTGTTAGAGAGACTAGAGCCGTCTCAACCCCGGCTGCGATGAATCAGTATGATTATTGTATACCGAGGAGAGAAAGAGCCCTGGTCGTAAATAAGGACTTACCATAGCCCTGGGCTTTCCACTCAGGGAATCTTTGCCGCCAGACTTTGAGGTTTTCACCGGGGAGTACTCCCCAGAGGGATCGGAATCGTGGGAACGTGGCAACCATTATTGCCTATGGGACTTGTGCCTCTGCAGGATTTACTTTGTCAAGTTAAGCCAAGAAATAGTTGCCCTGCGGTTTCTAGAATTGATAGAAATCGTACAAGAATAAATGTTAATTACCTTTCAACCATGTGCAGAGAACGTACTGTTCTTATATACCCAACCCTCGCGGCTATAGATATACTCGGCTGTAGATGATACCCAAACGCGTCTAACTTTGCCAATATCTTCGCACTAAAGCTGATTGCACAATCCGCTACTCCAACGAAACCCGAAATGGCTTAGACTAGACTACCAAAGATGGAAATTGAAGAAAATCCGCCAATCGTCATTGCATTTTGGAGGGAAAGGTGGAGTCGGGCTAACCACTTTTTCGGCGAAAATTACCGTTTTGGTGCATACATCTCAGAGAGAGTTGGAAAACACACGGTGTGCTGACCAAGTTGACTGGAGCATGAAAACAGGGGATCAAAGATGGAAGATGACTGTGGGCAATTTGCCCGATGCCTGACCCTTAGGACATTAGGCATGATGAATTTGCTCTGTTAGTCTTAATGACCTGGCACGCGCTTGCTTACCTTGCAGCACAAGCCATGCAGGCCGACACTCTCTCACGGTATCATATAATCGATATAAAATTGCACTTGTATCTACTTCAAGTTTCGACATTTACATTAAACGTTACTTTTGATCATCTATCATAAATCTTCTAATTAACATACGGCCAACAAGCCAACCATGAGTCCCACTCCCGCATATCCCAATCCTTGCCCCCCAACTCTCACACTCCAAGCACCACCCGTAGACGACGGACTCGACGCCTCAGTCCCACTCGACCTCTCCGAATTCGCCGTCGTAGTAGACACCTCGTTCTGATCCGAACTAGACTTCGCACTCCCCGTCTCCTCAGGCAAAGCTGTAGTCCCCACCCTCGCAACAGCAGAAATCATAGCAATCAAGTCCCAAATCGGATCTTGCGTCGCAGTAGCTTCGGATAGGGAGATAGTGGTTCTAGAACCGTCGGGTCCGATGATGACGATGTTGTTGGGTGTTGTGTTGGAGTCTATTCGGTATGGTTGTCCGTCTACAACGACGACGTCTCCTGTCGGGCTGAGGAAGATGGTGTGGCCGCCTACTGATATTTGGGGTGAGCCTGGTTGCAGTGTATGTGTAGTACCGTCGACAGTTATGGAGATTGACCCGTCGGGGAGGATCGTCATTGGCAGACCGCTGATGGTCAGTGTTGTTGGGGACATTTGATTGCTTTGGGGGGCGGGGGTGGCGGCGGGACCTAACGAGAGTGTTGTGCCGGAGATGACAACAGTGCCGTCATTTGAGATGCTGAATGTTTGTTGAGCAGAGGGATTTGCTGGATCGCCGACTATGACTCGGTTGGGGTGCGCAGGATCAATGAATACGGGCTGGCCATTTACCGTAGTGATGGGATTTAGGGTTGTTTGACCCGAGATTGTGAGCGCCGTACCAGAGGGCGAGATGGAGAGTGTGGTTCCAGAAACCACGATAGGTGCAGCGCCGGGAGTTAGTGTAGTTGCTGTTGGTGATCCTGGAGTGCCAATTATTATTGCGCCGGGTTGGGACGGATCGTTTACAACAGGCTGATTCCCAATCGTGGTAATGGGTGGCCTGGGTTGCGGGTCTTGTGGGTTCGAGGGATCAACTGGAGGAGGCAAATTGGTTGGAATGGGGATTGTGTCTGTGAACGACGTTGTAAGTGGTGGAGGTCTGCCTCCAGGATTCTGGGGAGGCCTCTGAGTTCCTGGATTCGGTGGATCATTATTATTCGGTGGATCGTTATTGTTCGGCGGGTCGTTATTATTCGGTGGATCGTTGGGGCTAGGATCAGAGGGCTCATCTGGCCTACCCGTAGGTCCGGGTTGGTCTACCGTACGTGAGACACCAGGAGTAGGTGATCGGGTCGTGTCCGCAGTAGTGGTAAGGAACGGGACGGAAGATAAAGCTATGGGAGGATCATGTGTTCCTTCGAAATAAGGCACGCAGCTCGCCCATTCTGGATCCAATGCTCTCACCTGTGGCGGTACTGCTAGGTTTGGATTATAAAGAGACTGAACAATAGAGGAGCAGCCACCCCGGATGCCGCAACCATAGATACACTGGTACGCGCTTTCGGGGACGGGTCCATTGAAATCGTCAAAGTTCATCGGTACGGGGGTCGCTCCTATAACCAACCCGTAAGGTCGAGTCGGGTTCATCTGCCAGCCGCATATCGTAGAGAGATCGCTTGATTCAACTTCGACAAAGGTGTTCGTATATGTGCCGCCTACAGCTGTTCTTATCATTTCGAGCCCATTGTCTGCTTCGCATCTCTTATAAGCTGATACTGTATCGTATCGAACATATGCCTTGTCCATCCAGAACGTAGTACTGTTGATGACAGTACTGCGGTGAGGTTGCGAGTAGACACTTTGGGAGTACTTGTTAAAGCCGGGGCTTGTATTTGCACAAAGATCTCTGGTCGTACTTGGTGGTGGGAAGAAAAGGAGTTCAACACTGTTCGCTGTGATCGTGCATGCCGCTGTCTTCCTGCATTCCGACTCAATGATAGTCCCACTAGGTCGCGAACAATTTTGGTTACTTGGTCCATAAGGCTTGGGTTTATCGCCGTAGTTCCATGTAAACGTTACCTCCTGGCCGGGGGCAATGAATGTCTCTCCGACGAAGTTGTAGGCATCATCAATGCTCCATACGCTGTCAGCTCCAGCAGTATACATATTGCCATGTATGGGCAAATTTGGTAGCCGACCAGGAGCTGCTGTCAGTGGGGTTGCCTCTCCGTTTACCACCAGTGAGGTTGGTGTTGCTGGAACGGATATTGTCAGAACATTGGTGGAAGACCAATCTGATAAAGTGCTCCTAAGCGAGGATGCAAACGTCTTCCATAGATTCCCGCATTCTTCTCCAGGGTTGATAGAGCAAGAGGGGAAATTGGTATATGGGTTTTCTTCGGTTCCTATAGGTTCAATCTCGTACTCCGATCGGACGTAGGTCTTCGTGATAGGAGTGGGTAAGGTCACCACCACCTTTGCCTCATCTGCTGGGTCCGTGAAACGCGGCAGTCCATCGCACAACCTGGTATAGCTAATATTTCCGAGCGGCTCTAGAGGTACAGTCGCTGTCTCGCGAACTTTGTATGTCGCGTTGACAACGTACGTCGTATGATGTGCCTGATACCAACTTGTTTGGGCGTGACTGTATGCCCAATACTCCAAGAGACATTCCGTCGCGTTATTAAGATCTATTAGCACCAATGAGTATGCATTCAAAAATGCAGCGAAGACTGCTATGTATTCTGTAACTCACCAGGTGTCTTCGTGGCGTTCAGAGTAACACTTGAATTGAACGCGGTTAATATCTGCGTCGCATTGGCGAATCGGAGGGACGCATCGGAATGTGGTGCAGTCCCTGATGCAAACGAAGTCGTCGCTGCAGTCGCTCGAGTGGAAATCCCATATTTCACGCTTGATGTCTGGCTTGCGGTCCCATTACCAGTCCCAGTACTCGCAGTCAGTGCGAGAGAACGAACGACAAAATCCATCTCGTGGGCGTTGAAAGCAAAGAGCCGCCTATTCCGAAAACCAGAGATCCAGGCACTTCTTTAATGCCAGGGCCAACAGAAAGATTTGGCCCCAAAAGACCTATTTTCAGGGAGCATATATTGTGGTCGTACCAATAAAGTTAGGACGACTAGTATAGGAATCTACCGAGACCTAAAGAGGCAAAATGATTGGCTGACCAAGGCCTTAGCTCCCTTGGGCATTCAATTTACAATGGGGCTGAGGCTGACAGGGGTAGATACCCTCGTACCTTCCTCTTGAAGAGGAAATTTCTTCGGGTGAACACTCGCTAGAGAAGCATATCAACCGGTTACAGGCCTGTTGCACGTCGCCGACATTCTTTATCTTCATCACTCATATAATTAGTGTTACGATTGGTGAGTAATTCACTGATGATTGTTCAATTTCAAACAGAGAATCAAGTGGCGCTCACTATTTCCGTCGGAGTGGCTTGTGCGACGTGCCATTTTTGATATCCATAACGATATTCCACCGATAACGCGACATTAGTGTAGGGCTGACCACTCGATATCTCCTTGGTCACAATGAGCTTCCTGATATTTTTTCTTCTCTTCCGGATTACAACGGTAGAAAGATAGGTAATTCGTGACTATCTCCGTTTCTTCAATGATCACTAGGTTTAAATATACAAGCCACCAAGCTAGGAATCGATCAAACGAAGAAACACAAGAATTCAGATGTAACGTATCTGTCACATTGAGCACGAATTTATTTACTTCTGTGATCTACTTGCTTTTGGTGATAATTGGCAAGAACTAAAGAATCCACTTAGATACATGACGAGTGTCTGAGATAAGGTTGTATTTTCATGTATGATAATTATCAGGCGCTATGCAGTAGGAAAAGATTATTGCGAACCAAGCTCTTCTGCGAATGGCTCGAATGCCTTCCGCACGTCGATGACTCGCTTATCGTCCAGAATTATAAATACAACCTCTCGGTCCCGTAAGGCTCCTGTCATATCCAACTCTAATTCACCTGGTTTTTCAGGACCTGCACAGTGGGCCAAATCACCAGGTAGCATAACCTGTGGAATGCCTTGCAACCGAGCTTCGTTAAAGTCTTCTTCAGCGAAAAGGATAAGCCGACTCAGTCGTAACTCAATTCCGCCGTCAACGTGTAAAGTTATGTCTAGACCCGGGCGTTTGGAGAGGGGGCCAGACATATCGATAACTACTGGCCCCTGAAGTAGACTACGTGGACACATTGGGCAGGTGTATTGTGGTATCTTGATCCATTCCCTGAGGCATGAGTCGTGAAAGGTATGTTTACATGCAATCAGCTCTACTACTATGCTGTCGTCGGATTGAGGGTCATGCTCATGGCAGATTGGGCAAACCCAGGGTTCGTTGCCATCGTTTGTAGGATCAACCGTGGTCAAGAATTCGCGGATTACATTCATATTGTTCAGGAAGGCAGTATGGTTGACTGTAGCCGATAGTTGAAGGGAAGATGGAGAAAGATTCTTAAGGTTTGAGTAGATGAAATCGAGAAGGGGGATTTTGACGGTGTTTTTATGGATCGTAAAGCGTTCGGGAGAGACCGGTATTTATGTTGCCTAATACTACATTGTGCAGTAAAGATTACTAAAGCTATTCACTTTCACATCGCGACGCGTTCACTTTCTTCTGTGTTGTATATATCGCCAAAACAGATACAGAACAGTATGCGTAAACATTGCCAGAGCATGCGAAGAAGCAGTCACACAATGTTGTGGTTTTACGTTCTAATTGTCTTTCCACAATGTTAGTATTCGTGCACATAGACCGCTATGAACTGATGCCCCGCTTGGTACTCACTAGGAAGGAATGCCAGTACTTTTCAATTACGAGTGGAAGTCTAGACTGCGGGTTGGGCACTCTAAACTTTCTTATACAAGAGTTGGTAGTTTGAGAAAGAGTATATATATCAGTTGTTGCGTTTTCACTAAAGGTGAATTCACATCACATGTTGTCTCGTCAGTTATAGTTTTCGGGGAGCACAATGCAAGTGACCACATACTTATTAAGAGACCTCAGGTGCCACTGAATTTATTGATGCGGCATCATCTCGCAACTACGGAGCTTAGAATGATATATTCGATATAAGATAATGTGAAGTGCGTCCAGATCTAGTACCGAACACTTTGTCGAGCCATGGTTTGTGATGTAATGGATGAATATTGGACTATTTATATTGGTCAGGAAACTATACATTAAAAACGTCAGTTGATGGTTCTATCTATGAGCCATTTGATTGTCCTATATAGACAGCAGACGTCTTACTATGTACAGTCGCAAGAAAATAAAGACAGCACACTCCAATGGCTAAATAACAAGCGGCTTTAACATGAGATGATTGCTGGAAACCAACCAATCGTCTCTTATTTGGAACACGCATAAGGATGTATCAAGCCTCATGTGGCTTAATCACATTGTATGTATCAGTGTTGTGACAAAAAAAGTAGAGAAATAATGAGTAATCTAAACGTTTAGCAAGATCAAGTCCCGTAACCCGTGATGATGCATCCTACATCATACTAACTATCATGTGTAAATACGAGCCATCGAATTCCTTTGCACTGGCTTCCGTCCCAGAACAGTTCTCATACAAGGTTCGTATCGCCATCCTATCCACCACAATACGTTTGGTCACATTGATGAATATATATTTGGAAACTAAGATAGATGCCTATATCATGAGACGCACGGTGTTATGAGACAAAAGAGGGGTACTTTGACTTCCAGAGAAGATAACTCTCTCAGGATAGCTGATTCTTGCCGTAATTTGACGAAATTATTTCTATACCTTCTCAAGATACCTTACATTCAATTTAGTACAAAAATACCATGGCGCTCTGCCCCTTTATGCCTCTGGCATGTGGAGCCTTCTTTTATAGTAAAACAATGTTCTGTCTACATAATGCCACCATAAAGCTTCTGCTTTCCTAGATTATCACAGAGTTGTAATCTTCTTACGTCAAATACATAGCACAGCCTGTCAGCCATCGGCTTGTGGATAAGCTGCACTGCGCGGCCCAATTTCTCATCCCCGCACTCCTTCGTTAACAGCCTTTGGACATGAAACGATATCGTGACACTCTAAGAGTAGTAGTGCGTAGGCCAAACCGGACGTGCATTGAAACGACATCATGTGGTCTCATCCACTTTTGCCCTTCCGGCTAGTTCTTTTCTGAACTTTTCCATGTTGTCCTTCGTAATGAAGTCAACAACTTCTTGTTTACTTCTATGGACCCTCCCTCCTCCTAATGCGTCTTCAAATAACGGCTGTAATTTCCATTCACAGAATCGACAGAGCAGCTCCGCATCGTCTACGAGGAGATCGGTACCGTCAGCCCTCAGAAGAAGGACATTCCCAATGCTATCTTGCCATCGCATTGGGGCCCAGCCCCACCTAGGGCTGCTGATTTCTGGTTCCATGAACAGTTTGCATGCCGTGGGGTTACTGTCAGGATGCGTATTGAACTCCCAGTCCGCACGATCGTCCCATTCGCCTTTCGTTGTAAATTTCCACCCCGTGATAGGTAGTTCTACCAACCGAGAGATTGGCGATACATCGCCTTCGAAATATGGACCACTGCGTGCAACGTGAGTTGCTGGGACTGAAACTTGTACGAATGTTTCAGCTGCATGAAGCTTTTGTTCGCCGAAACAAGTAACCTTGACGCCCAGGATGGTGTTGTGACTTCTGGGGGAGTTGATGCCCTGTTCTTGCTCCCGTACGTTGTTGTCGCTGTAGGTTGCGAAGTAATCCAGCACATGGCGGTAGTCGGATAGCGAAATATCAGCGTAAAAGTTCGGGTCGCGATCAAGGCCTTTTTTTCTCAATACTACTCCCGGTCCTCGCCAGTTATGAGGGGTGGGGCAAACTGCATTATGTAGACTTCGATTCGGTTTGGAACCATCCATCAAAAATGCCTCTCGAAATGAAACCTCAATAGTGTTTGTTAAGTTTCTATCACGCCTTGGGTTCCGCTGTATGAGCCGATGTCCTGAGACTGGATTATCTTTGCCAAGGAACGCTTCCACAAGGGCGTATTCCCACGTGCCACCATCGAATTCATCGAACCTCCTCTCACAAGGAACCCAAATAAGTCGTGGGTTACACTTGTCCTGCGGGAACTCTATCGCAAGTCGATGGTTCTCCGAAGGTGGTGGTGATCTCTCGGCATACTTCCTGCAAAGCAGCTTATGGGAAGTCCAGTCAGCCGCTTGGCAATCTTTCGAGCAGTATCTGCAACTCCGACACCGGGTACAGAGTAGTCCTGGTGTCGAACCACACATTATGCAGTCTCTTGAATCATCGCTTGATTGAAAGGGTGGTGTTGGCTTTTGTTTTCTAGCCAGCGGGTCGTTCCTATGGTTGTCAGCAGCTGTTGGCTCTATTGCTGTGGAGTTACAAACTGAAGCTCTATACGAGCGCGGATGATATCATTTCTTTGCCTTCCCTCGCTGATCATTTGCTTTCGAAGTAGCAAATCTCTAACATCGGAGTCATTTAAAGCGGAAAGAAGAGATGATTCTGCTGCTGGTTGGTAGAAGAATCCTTTAGCTTTATTCTGGCTCTCTAAGATGCGGTTAATTAAGGATTCAGCAACCTGTGCGAGCTGTCCTTCTAGTTGTTCGATATTGGAATGAGGAATACCCCAAGCTGGGTAACATTTCCCATGTCGACCTCTCATGTTCAATTGCAGTGGAGACTTCTGCATGAGAATCTCGCAGAGAAGGCATGACTTCTTACTGCATCCCAGATAGCCCAGCGTTGGATCGATGTGCAAACTGTTCGAGTACTGGAGCATAAGCTGAACTTCTGCATGAGTGCTGAATGGTTTGGAGCAATCCTTCTCAAACTTGTCGTTGAAAGGCTGCAAAGCTTTGCGTATCGCCGCCGTCTGTTTCGGTAGGCCAAGACGCTGCCAAGCTTCGTGAATCGACAATATGAATTGGCGATCTAGGGTGACAGGATCTGGTGGGTTGTGGAATTTTATCTCGATATGTTGAAATTGGGGCAAACGGCGCGCAACTTCTTCGAGGAGGCGACAAGCTGAAATTGGCCGAGCAAGCAAACAAATCTCTCGCCATACTTTCTTGATAGCAATGCTACCCCGGATCGAGCCCAGAGTATTCCGCGCATCGGGCGACTGAGTACATTCATAACTAGAACGTACAAGCGATATGAGGTTAACTCGGTTATTCACCTCTGTGGCTTGGACGAGACATTGAACCTGTGCTAACGGATTCGGCTTGGCGCCTGATGATGGGCATTCTTCGACCTTAGGAAATATTTCGTCTATTTTCGTATGGACTAGATCCTGCAGCCTAGACGCCGTTTCCTTGAGGCGTGCTTCACTATATGCGATGGTCGCTTCTTCAAAGCTGAGCCGAAGAGAATTGGCAAGCTTGCTATTGCCTAAAGATGTGTCTGTGTCAATTCTTGATGTCGTATGGGGCGATGTGAATATTACCTTGCGCAAGCATGAAACTTTCAAGAGCAGCAAAATAATGCTGATCTGCTTCTACAATACCCGAATCTGCATTCCTAGCCACATCAACAATAACATTGCAGCCAGACTCTCGAAGGCCAGTTGCAGTGACCTGATGCCATCCTTTTGCCTGCGAAAGTGTTTCAGCTATACAATCGAGAAACTTTTTCTTGATGGTTTCGTCCACTGGGCCTAGGACTGTGGCCACATCGCTTTGAAAGTCTTCTTCATCGTCCGCATCATCTCCGGGGATGCCTTCAGAAGAAATCAAGGCAGGCTGGCTACGTTGACGACCCAAATAACTCAGAATGTGTGCGCTCCAAACCACGCGGGCGAATATCTCGCTCCGGCTTCTTGAGAAAACTTTCTGGCTCATGAGTGACTCGTGGTGTAGGGCTGTAAGAAGTTGTGTTGCGCGCTTGCGGGGGAAGCTGAGTAGAAGGCTATATTTGGACTCTTTCTACTCGCAGGATGGAAATTACAATACGCGCCAACGATTTAATACAGTCTTTAGAGAGTTTGTGGCATACGAATTGACTAAAGGGGGCTAGCACAGGATAGCTCGAATCATTTAATACTATTGCCATGTCAGATTTTAAGCGCGCGAATACCCAAAGAGCACCACTAACTTAATCGAGGATTTGGAGATTAATCCTCCGACGGCGGAGGCTCTCGGGAACATACTCTTATCTAGTCAAGCTGAAAATCTAAGACTCAGAGAAATTTCTTTACTAATTGGCCTTTCTTGTCAGACCTTCAAAATTGGAAAGGGTGCTTTATATCTCGATAAAACCGGGTGGATTGCTTGAAAGGCGATTAACGGCGTCAACGAAGCGACGAATAGCACTACTACTACGACGCAAAACCTCATAGAAATCTGGTATACTAGGGGTTCAATAGCTATAATATAGTGAATACCATTCAAAGCTCTTTATCACTGCAGAGTGAGGATTTAACAGGGTTGGAAGGCAAACTTGTCCCACCACACCGTCTCATGACACAGGGATCTATCTTACACTTCAGTCACAGTTGAATTCAAGAGAGACAATTCAGATTGTATTCAGTATTTATTCGTAGGATAGAGTAGGTAAGCCATGATGGAAAAACACTTTGGAGCTGAATTGTCCTTGCCGGAACAATCGAGTCGATGGAACCTTAGTAGTACCCTGAGTAGTCGAGTCTTGGAGTTGAAGGGACGTCCATTGTTAACGAAGTCTCAAGGCCTCCAACTTCGGCTTCCAAGGTAGAGAAAAGCTGTCCATTCCCGGCCATGAAGAAACCAAGCTCGTCGAGTGCGATTAGTATCTTGCCTACTTCGATTACAAGATTAGAACCCTTCCCTTGACAGCCCGTGTAATCGAATCTCAACCCCTCTACCTCCGCGTATATCCATCATTTGTTTTACCAGCTCTGTCTCTGTCCAAACGACGTTCGATCGGCGAACGAGATCGGAAATCCTGTGGCCAGATTATCGTCCTCTGCTTCCATACACAACTAAAGCCTTTGTTGGCATCTCCGGGCATCTCTTATACATGGTCGAACAAATACATCGGTCGGGCAAATTCTGCAGTCGCTATCTAGACAGTCTTTTCGAAGGTAGCGCGGAACTTCTGTTACTTCCGGAGGCATTGCTCGAATTATCGTTGCAAGAAGGATCCAGGCATTACTCATGCTCGAGAGGCCAAGAACCGGCCCGATAGAACGCAACCCTGATCTGAGGTGTCAAAGGCTTGAACATGTCGGGGTTCTGGGAGGCTTTGATTGTATCTATGCTGATGATCTTCGAGGGTGCGAGCATCAGCAAAACCTCCTTAACTCCGTCTGTGGCCCTAGGCGACATGTCGACGATCGGATTGCCTCGAACGAACCTGACAGGGTGGCCGTTGTCTTCTGTCGAGCCCGTGTTAGTCGGTCGATAGATTGTAAGAGGCACCTCTCTCATTGAATCGTCAATGTCATGAGACGATTCAATGGCAGTGTTTACATTGATGACCCTCCCCGCGTCGAAGAATATGAAAGGCTCGGTTGCAGGATCACCCACAAAAGCGCTAAAGTCCATGATCGTTCGGGGCCTGTATAACATGTGCCGACATACCGGGCATCTTGATTCCGATGGGCTGAGCCAATCTCTGACGCAAGTGTCGTGGAAAGTGTGGCTGCATGGAGTCAGTTGCACAACCTCGTCGTCTATTGCTGTATTGTAGCCTTCTTGGCAAATGACGCAGAGCCATTCATCCCCATTTTCACTCAATGGAGGATCGACTTGAATGATACCAGTTTCGAAGTATTCCGCATACGATGGAAGATGTGTTGCCATGTCGATGAGATTATAGCAATGATACGATCAATTTAATTGATCTCAGTTGGTGGGTCTAGGTGGTCGTTAGGTGTCTCGGTAGGTGGCAGTTGATGAGGTGGTGGATTTGTTTTTGTTGTTGTCAGGAAATTTAGGAACAGGTGAGAAAACCAAATATAAACAAACGGGCGCAGTGGAATACAGTACGCACTGTGCAGTGCAGGTACCGCTCCGTATTACGCGTTTGTATTGTAAAAAAAATATAGTTGCGATCAATATATTGTGACAATGCTTTCGTGCATTGTGAAAAGGTTGTACCTAGCGGGCCCTTTGGTGCGGCGGCAGTATTGTTGTTGTGGGTGAATCACTTGGGCTTTGCGCTACAGGATCGACTGCCCTATTGTGTGAAAGTTGCTTTCATTAGACTGGTGAATCATGATGTCGCAACTATATAGCAAGTGTTTGAATCTCGGAATCGTATACATAAAGGAAGGAAGAAATGGCGAAAGTAGTAAACAGAATCATATTATGCTATAGAGAGAAACAGTATATGATTCTACGACAGTGAGGACGGAATCTTTATACCTCTCTGCAGACAGTGATCATTTGTGCGTGATCAACTCATGTCTGTGTTTGCCGACTTGACAAGTCTTAACTGTGTTGCGTTTGTGAGACTCTGAAAGACTGTTTGCTTCAGGCCATCGTAGGTGGCGTACGGCACACGCTTGGTGACAATCACACACGCGATGTCCTAATTGCATAATTTCGAACTCGTGGAGACGATACCCATCGATTAGGAGGCGAGACGAACACGACCAAAAGGCAGAGCACTTCGCAGAATTGAGTTCTTCCTGGCAAAGCATTCGACACCTTCATTCATGTATTATCATTGACAGGCACAGTGAATTCGAAACCCAAGTCACCGTCTTGGAACCGTTATGCGAACACTCCATGGTGTGGCGAAAGTTGCACGCTAGGGCTGGGTTTCTCTCACCACAAACTGGTGTCTCTCATAAACTTCATACATGTTTCCATCAAGTGCCAGTCGTCATAGCCTCCACAAACGCTGGTGAGGTGCTCACTTGTTTGTTCCTCCAATCTTCATCACCATCATCCTCACCATCAGGATCTGGAACCTCCGCCAACGGGACCCACTTAACAACTTCTTCACCCAAAGGCAGCCTACATCCCCGCCACTCTGGTCTTGCCGATGTAAGACTCGGAGGAACTGCCAGAGACGGCAGATAGCTCCCCCAAACCGTATCGCAAGTCGAATACCCATACTTGCTCTGAGGACAAATCTCCGTCCGAAATACATCGTACGGCATCGTATTCAAATGTTCAAAGTTAAGCGGTGCAGTGACTATCCTCGAGCCATTCCCGGTATTTACCCAAAATACTTTATTGACTTCATCTTGCCTCATTGTCATCGTGAGCTGTTTGAGCGTCGTCCCACATTTATACTGGCTGGCTTGGCCGGCAATCATAAGAACAGTGGGGCTCGTGATTGTCTCTCCGTGATAAACAGCTGTGTTTGGAGACCCATCGTGTGCGGTCGGTGTTCCAGTGACCACCTCTCCCTCTCTCCCGCATAGATCTCCATCTTTGGTGGTAACGGGCCAATACAACTGCGTGAGAGCCGAAACATCCAATAGACAACTTCCTCCCTCCGAAGGCGCGCGACACGGCGTTGGCGCGGGAGCGGGTATATCCGCACTGCAACCGGGAGCCTGCCATACACCCAATGGAATGTTATCTGGATTTCCATTCCAGAAGCTCCTGCTCATGGACGAGTAGATAGACTGTAGCGTCGAGCAAGCCCGGCTATCATCTTCTATCTTACAAGGCGGGGTCGTTGGCCAGGGAAGCGACTGATTTGGTACGGCAATTTGTCTTGTTATTGGGGTCGGTAGAGTATTTGTATATGTTTTCATATACTTTGTCGGTTCCTCACCATCTGGTGCTCTTTTATGTCCATCGCATAACGTGGAGAACTCCACATCTGGCCCAAAACTGGACGCGAGGCTGGATCCTACGATGGTGCTTATGGTGGTGTTCACACTGCTCTTGGGGTATGAGTCGCGGATGTAGTAGGATGAGCTGGAGTAGATTATCGACGAGCGCCAGCAAGTGTAGTGTCTGTCTCTCGTAATTGCGGGAGGCTCCCAGAGACATGGTCCTGGGTTTGATGGATAGTTGGTGCAGTAGGGGAACATAGGCATTGGAGTTGTTTGCGATGCCGGTGGTTGGGTGAGGGTTGGGTTCCCAATGGTTTTGGTTTGGAGCGTTGTTTCTGTAACTTTTCGATTAGCATTCTGGTCCAATCGGGCTTTTGAAGAGTTGGAACGGACGGGCACAAGCTGCTGACACCAGCGCGAGTAGCGCAATCGATAATTGCCTCTTCATCGCCTTGACCAAAAACATATCCATCTGGAACCTTGGGTTGTGCTAGGAGGCTTCCACGCGAAGTTCCACGCATCAATCTCTATACACGATGAGAAAATACAGCCTATATATACACATCGGAAACGTTTCTGTAAACAGCTTAAAGCTGTTCCAGATCAGTTAACCGGGCGTAATGTAACACTTGTCAGAGCCTTAGGCTTGCATTCCAGCACATGCATATGAAGAGAGAACATAATGCTTGGATCAAGTTAGCTATATGACCTTGTTACATCAGAGAGTTGGTGAGCTGCAAGGTCTCATATTTTTTCCCGTCAAAATATATGAACCTGGAAACAGGGTCCCCGGTCCGTCTACTGTATGTAACCGTACTAACCCACATTTCGTCAGTGTCCGGGGATGTATATATTAGCGACGTAACGCGATTGAAGGAGAGGATTGCAGCGCAGCATGCACCGGCATGTAGGAACTACTGAAAACGTCAAGGTTTGGTACATAGATGATTGATGATTACTTTGGGGGCCTTTTCGTGATTAAATATGAGTTATGGACGAAACTGCACACTTCATACATTGCGCCGGGTCGCAAACAATGTTCAGGGCAGTGCATCTAATGCATCAGGGACTGGGGGCGACTTGCCCTGTCATTGAATTCTCCTAATTTAGACTCACCCTGGTTGTGTTAATTAATGGTTCCACGTGGATATTTATTGCCATATGCCTGTTCTCGAACAGGCTAATTCCGCAGACGCACCAACTTCGCAAGCGCACTCAATTGTTAGACATCGAGTAGTTGCGTTTGAACTAAGTCTGCGTTGTTGGGCGAAAGATGTGAAAGCTGTGTGGACCTTTTTGTACGTCAATCTTCCTCGACCTCCTTGGCTGTAGAAAGATCAGTTTTTGTTTTCAGTACTGGTGAATGCTGAATCTCGTGTGCGTTTTGCGGCGTGAAAAGTGGGATGAATGGAGATTTCAAACACAAGGAATGCGAAGTGTTCATGAAAACTCTGAAAACTGAGCTGGAACAAAATTGGAATGTTCGAGAAGATGTGCCAAACACCTAAGCGACAAGAATACGTACATCACTAGTGTGCGCGTGTGCTCGTGCTTTGGCAGTGAAAGCCGCAGTGTCTTGTTTCGCTACGCACGGGCTAAGCACTGAATCATTGAATGACGGCTGAAGCACTGAAACACTGAATGCCCGTCAGATTGTCTCTCTTATGAGAAACAGTGTGTTTTATTGAATTGCGGAGGCATCATGGGGTTTAAGATCTAAGAACGACGTTGCCTGTACCATGAGAGGTGACACTGCCGTGCGATAGTGGATTCAGAAGAAGTGCCGGGGAATAATGTCGCAAAACGCAAAAGGCGATATGTTTTCTGTGAGTTTCGTTGAAAACATTGAGGTTTTAGGTGTTTTCTCAATGCTGGCAAAATTATCTGATTCGAATGGGGCTGGCGAGTAGTTTCTGATATCAGTACTTGTCTTGAACGCGCATTTCAAAAGTGGCATATTGCTAGATGACTCATGCCCTTAGTTTTAGCGCGACATATGAGACTTTTGAGAACTATCATGTAGCCAGATGTTGTGTTTCGTCTCAGATTAGTCCAGTGAGTGTCTCAATCACGTGCGTATCCACGGCCCACCCATGACGTTGTGAAAAATAAACGCAGCGTGAAACCCGCTTTCCAAAACATTGTTCACATGAAGTGGTGAAAGTCTAGCAATTTGGACGCTAGGCAACCATAGTTTGTAAACAAAGCGCGACACGAAGCTATCGCGCATTGTGAATGTCTCGCCAAACACGACTTCAAAAAGAGGCACTTTCTAAACTTTCCCTCCTATCCTACAAAATACCCACCAACAACCTTCGACACAACCGAAATTCTAGACAGCCAAGAAATACCAAAATTCACAATGAACCGCAACACCATGAACCCTCGAATTCCCAACGACGTCAAGGTTCTCCAACTCCAAGACAGTGAGGCAAACCCGATTTATGTTGTGTATCGCCGCCCAAACATCTTTCTCGGTAGCCATACGAGGAGGCTACAAGATGTTCCCTCATATCAGTCCAAATATGATTTCGTAGAAGATATAGTTCGTCGCGCTTCGAGGGCAAACGCAGTTGCCGAAGCAGACGAACCAGAGCAAGACGATGCTAATGAAGATGCAGATCCAGAGTACTTCGATGACGGCGACAGTGAATACGTTGACCCCGACGGAGATGTAGTAATGCGAAACGCCAAAGCCGTGCCAGCCTCTCACACCCCCGACGAACTCGTTCAAACCCAATACTGCCGGTACGATGGCACAATCACACTATACCATTACTCCGCAAATATCCTCTCTTTGAAAGATCTCAAGAAGACACTGAGAATCACGTCCCGAGGCTACGACCATACACGAATAGACAAAGAAGATCCTCTAGCCAATTTCCCAATCGTAGACGGCGACGAAACACCAGAGGGGAAAATTTTGGTTGCATATTTCCCCAAGGTTTTCCTCAAGGGTGGGTCCGCAGTTGGATTTCGAGATGAGGGGAAGGGCACTGTCGATTGGCTTTGTTTTCGGAAGTGGCGTGAGGCTGAGAGGTGGCTTGATGTGACGGTTGGTCCGGATGGGAAGGAGAAGTTGTTCGATGATGTTGCGACTATTGAGCGGAAGACTGTGGTCAGGGCGAAGGTGCATAATGAGCATATTGCTTGGTACGAGAGTCTGGCTAGGTCGCAGAGGAAGTGTAAAGTGACGTTTGTCAGTAAGAAGAAGTAGAGTCTTCTCTGATTCATCTTGGAGGACTCCGGGCAGGTAGGGTGAGAGGCTAAAGACATTCTGAAATACGAGTGGCTGCCCCGGGGTTATCATACCTACGAATACCCTTTTGCTTAATATTTCCTTAGTACAAATAGTTCTTTTCGTGTCTCTCTTGCGCAGTGTTTGAGAGCGCGGTGGAAATTGACACCGGCGCAAAACAAATTTAATACAATCAAATTACCCACGTTACGCACTTGTGCATTTCACGGACGTGCAGATCTGGGAAACGTGTCGATCTCATCTCGCCTCCATCCGCGGTCGGAGGACCCACACGTTCCTCGTCCCAACTCCGATCACAAAGCATAGTCATTTCATGTATTGTGACACAACTAGCAAACGCCACAATCTACATCCCACTCTCACAGATTGAACAAAAATCCCACACGATCATCCCATCTCCAACCAGACAGTTGCAGAGCGATGTTCAACGGATCACCTACGCAAGTGGCGCGCGCCTGGCGCCCGCCAATCAATTGCGTGCTTTCCCCTCTCCGTGACCACATGTGCACGCAAAAAAGCAACCAGGCCCTTGTACCATTCCTACGAGAACCAATCCCAATCCGCACAGGAACTAACTACCTAAGTACATAACCACATGTCATGTGCCGGCCCCTCCTTCAACTTCCCTCTTTCTCAGCCCCGGAGGTCACTTTGGATAGGAATTGAAGGGGAAAGAGTTGGGATTCACTCGCATCATATATCGACCCGGAATCTGCATGGTTTTGGCACCAATTAGCACCACCAAGTCCCCTTGTCCCAATCCTCAAAATGTCAACCACCGGCCTCCTCCCATCCTTCATATCCGCAATTCAAGCCTCCCTCTCCGTCCTCCTAGTAATTTCCTACGGAGCCCTCGCCGCAAAATACAAACTCCTATCCCCATCCCACGGCAAAGCAATTTCCAAAATCTGCGTAAAAATGTTCCTTCCCGCCCTACTCCTAGTAAAAATCGGCTCAGAGCTACACCCGGGCTCCGCGCATCGTTACGTGATTATTTTGATCTGGGCATTCGTGTGTCATCTCGTGAGTTTTGGAATCGGGATGTTGGGGCATTTGGGATTGGGGATGCCGGATTGGATCACTGCTGCGATCATGTTTAATAATACGACGAGTTATCCGTTGCTTCTTATCGAAAGTCTAGATCAAACGGGGATTTTAAAGAGTTTGATTGTTGAAGATGAAACTACCCGCGAAGCTATTGAAAGAGCGAAGAGTTATTTTTTGGTTTTTGCGACGGTGTCGAGTTGTTTGACTTTTGCGGTTGGGCCGAGACTTATTGATACTGAACATGCACCGGAACCGGAGGATTATAAATCTGTTATTGAATCGGAGGAAGAGGAAGAGGAAGAGCAGAGAGATAGTGGACGTGGAGATGTATCTCCGACTACACAAGATGATTTAGATCCAGAATCAGGACCCTCAACTCACTCCACGCCGACATCGACCCGCACTCCAACAACACCCACAGAACGCACATCCCTCCTCCCCCAGCATACAAACCACCGCCAACCATCCTCCCCGCACCGCGCCCGCCAATACTCAACAACTCTAACCTTCTTTCCAAGCCGACCGAAATTCACCTCCCAACCACCCCGACGCCTCCCCTTCCGCCTACCACACATCCGTTTCCACTCCCTCTCTCCCCGAACCCAATGGTACCTCCTCTTCCTCTACGACTTCCTAAACGCGCCATTACTAGGCGCAACCCTCGGCGCCATAATCGGTCTAACACCCTTCCTCCACCGCGCGTTCTTCGCCCCAGTAGACGGCCACGGCGGCGGAATCTTCACAGCCTGGTTAACGGAGAGTTGGAAGAGTATTGGTGGATTATTCGTTCCTTTACCTTTAGTTGTAGCTGGTATATCACTTTACACCTCGTACCAAACCACAAAAACACAACGCCAATCCCAACCTGGGAACCAGAACCAGGAAAACGAAAACGAGACCGAAAACCAAGACGAAGGGTCGACTATACACCACGCACGAACTCCATTAACAACAACCCTCTACATACTCATAACCCGCTTCATCATCTGGCCCCTCCTTTCAATACCCACAATATACTACCTCTCCCGCCTCCCATCCCCATATTCCCCCAGCTCCTCCCCCAATCCCCCCTCTAACCTCCTCTCAACAGATCCAATACTCCACTTCACACTAATGCTAATGCCCACGGGTCCCCCGGCTATGAAACTCATTACCATGGTACAAGTCAGCGATGCTGGGGTTGCAGATGAAATGAGTATTGCTAGGATCTTGACGATAAGTTATGTGTTTAGTCCCGTTTTGGCGTTTACGGTTGTGGGCGCTTTGGCTGCTGTTGTTGGGGGTATTGGTCGGGGGTAGGGGAGAGGTGGAAAAGTAGTGGGATACGGTGGTGTGAATTAGAGAGACTGAGCGTAGCGCTAGGGTTATATTGTGAGGGTTACTGGGGTACGTATGGCTAGAGCTTGGGATTAGTATATTTATAGGTCTGGACTGCGTGGGGTAGATATTGTCGGAATCTCTTGAGTACATATACCTAGAGCCTGGGTTAGATACACACATGAGCCCGGGCTAGATCTTCAAATGTATTTAAGCGCTTTGCATACATAATTACAGCTGAGAACGTAACTAGAGTATTGCTCATCGATATCGTGACCGTTCGTCATATATATATATATACCTGCGAAACACAAATTCCTAGTAATTGCAAGGTCCTCCAGAACTTATACCTCACAAAATCTTCCAAAACTCATATCTCACAGAAACTTCCATATACTGTGAACTGTGCCTTTAGCATGTTCCCTCCCCCTCACATAACACAACAACCCCCCTCTGTCTTCCCACCCCCATCAGTAGTAGTCTTCGCCGCAGTCCTCGCCACATCCTCCAACACCTCCCTACAAAGCTCCCCCGTAACCGCACTACACTCGGCATACAAATCTGCCCTCAACTCCTGCGCTACCGCCAACCCCTCAGGCGGCATTATGCTCTCGCCCCTCCCCTTCCCATCCCCATTCTCCCCCACCTTCTCCTCCTCCGTCCACTCCTTCCGCAAATCCCGCTTCAACCCTAATACCATCACAGGTAAGGATTCATCGGTGTTGAAATGCGCGTTTACGATTTCTCGCCATTTGTGTTTTAGGGATTGGAGGGAGGAGCGGCTGGAGATGTCGTAGCAGAGGATGATGAAGTTTGGGTGTAGGAGGGTGTAGTTTGTAGGGGAGGCGGTGTCATAGAAGGAGAGGGCGTAGGGCCGGCGGTAGAGGGTTACGTTGAAGGCGAAGGGTTGGTCTGAGTCTCGGAGGACGGGTAGATTATAAGGGGGTGGTGGGGAGAGGGAGGTTGAGGAGTTGGAGGGTGGGGTTGGTTGGCGGACTCCGAGGCTTAGGCGGCTGTGAGGATGTTAGTTGGTGTTTATACTGGATATGAGGGCTTTAAGAGGGGGTAAGGGGAGGGCGAGGTATTTGTGGAATGAAGGGGGGTTGAGGTTGAAGATTAAAAGAACGTACGACAGGAAAGTCGACTTGCCCACGTCCGCATCGCCGAGCAGGAGGACATTGATTTCTGGGGGCGGTCCCAAAGGGTCCATTGTGTGGGATTGTATAGGACGATTGGCTCAATGAGCCATTTTATGAGGGAGAGGTTCACGGTGGCCTCATGGTTGCTTTTTCGGGTGTGTGGAGATGGGGAGAGATGCTGGGTTGAGCGTTTGCCGGTTGAGGGAGGGAGGGGCGGGKCGCGCTGCGTTTAGCTAGTGCTCGGGGCCCCGATAAGATAAGGAAGGTGAGGACGCATGTGCCGCAAAGTGGTTGACTTTTTCTCGGCATAAGAGGCTGTATWTGATTTCAACTGCATGAACCAGAGGAATTTGAGGGTCAGCTTGTGGAGTGCGATGGTGAGGACGTGGTTTGGGTTGCGATGGTGCTTGTTATTAGTTGCGTTGTGCTGGATGAGAGCACCCGGCACTCGCATTTGCATGAGCCTTAACTTGATCTGACCTTTCATCTTATCTTATCTTCATCCCATCCCCAAAAGGGTAATTGCTGAACCACTCCATCTGTCTCATGCTGTAGTACACGATTCACTCAGATCATGCTGTAATACATGAATTCCCTTGAGAAACTCACTGAAAACAAGCTTCGTCGTTTGCGCTTGTCAGGTGCTGTTATACTCCGTACCACTGTCTCGCGAGTGCCTCAAACCAACGGCGCAGCACCCCAGCGGCCCACTTCAACGACGACACTAATCTATAAATAAAAATGCAGCTTCAAAATTAGTAGTCCTGTATGAGAAGCGCGTAGGCTCCATTTCAAATTACCTAGACCTTAGCGCTCATTTGCTTTGCGCACGCATATACTTTTCATGCAAGAATGAGGCGTCGGAGCGAGGCGACGATGGCCGACTGCGGTACAGTGTACGGCGTATACAGGTTTTGGTGTGTCAATTCAAAGAGAACAATGAACCGAGATTTGAACCACAGTACCTCGCTATTCAGCATCTAAATAATTGATTGCGCTATTTCGAAAGTGCATCCACCATTGTCTTGGGATATCATGGGATTCCGGTTTGCCATGGTACAAGAAAAGATCTTATCTAATCTTAAGCTGAAACTTCCCAATCAGGCAAGTATGAAAAGTGTGGATCACCTAAGGCTAACGGCGGCCCCGCGCGTGGATTCTGGAGGGATTTCGGTTTCTTCCTCCCAACTCCTGCTTTTCCTTGGCCTGGAAAACGCATCCATGAAAACACCCAAAAACCAGAACTCGATCCGACGTCATGATATGCGGCACACGTGGCACGGCTTTTGGCATCCCCTCATTCGAGTCAGGCTCACTTCATTTCGCATCATCCCTCCAACTTTTACCCCAATTCAACTCATCACGTGTCGGGCTTCTCCAACGGCTCACAGTCTCCGAATTATCCGAACCGCGGGGCGAAGATGGCGATCGTCTGGGGTAGCTTCGGACTTTGCATGGGTAAGCTCTGTGTAGCTCTGGAGCTTGACTTCCTTGATCCCCCTCAAGGCGTCCATTGGCGTCTTGTCCTCTCTTCCCCATTCATCATTTTGAGCTTCCCCAACGACCCGAGAGTCAGTCACCGACCTACACAATGCTACCTTCGTTACCGTCCTGCAGACACTACTACTACCTTTGCACTAGCATAACGCACAATTCCGACGTCCTATTAGCTACCGAGGATGAACAAGGTTTGGCCGGGTTCGACATGGTTAGGAATTTAAACTGCGCAACCGAGTAGAAGCGGGATGGGAGTTGGGGAAGCTGAAAATTCTTCAACTATTAATGTATGCCGTCACTCTTGATTGTGACCCTAGAATCTCGACTTCAATCATCTTGAGACTCTCGCCATCCACCAGACAAGATGAAGGCCTTTACGAGCATCGTAGTAGCTTCGATTATACCCTTTGTATGCGCCCAAGTCCAACCAATTGGCGCCAATGCACCGGTCGCCGAGGCATGCGGTGACGATGATTCGATTGTATGCGTGAACAATCATGTAAGCCTTGCTATTCTAATATCCCTGCATGAAACCCAGCTAAACTCCAGAAGGCTGCTGTTCTACCATATCCATTCAACAGGACCGTCTCGGTGCTTGGAAAAGAATACGACTTCCGAAACCTCAGTGTCCCCAGCGATCCCTCATTCGAGCTCCTATTAAATGCGACCTTCGTCATCTTCGATAAAGAACAGGCCTTCAAGGCCCTAGGCCCAAATCCAAAGTACGAGTTCATGTTCCCACTCATGAACACTGTGCATGAAGCTCCCGTCTACGTCCCAGACAAAGGCCTGCTCTACTTCTCCGAGCTCCCTCCATTCCCACTGGAAAACCCACCCAGCGACTACCTCACCCAACTAGTCATCGACCTAAATCAAGACCCGCCAACCCTCGGAAACTTCACCCCAGACCCACCTGTCTTCGCGCCCAACGGCGGCTCCTACCGACAAGGCCAAATCCTCTGGTCCTCGAGCGGCGGCTTCAACGCCTCCGTCCTAGACGGCACCGAATCGCGCATATCCCTCAACATCATCGACCCAGAAACCAACAAATCCACCGTAATCCTCAACAACTACTTCGGTTTCCAATTCAACAATATCAACGACCTAGCCGTGCACCCAGTAACAGGCGACATCTTCTTCACGGATCCATACTACCCCTGGTCCAACGCTCGCACCGACACACCCCCACAAATCCCCGCAGCCAGCTACCGCTTCAACCCCTCCACAGGCGCCGTATATCTAATCGACGACACCATAAGCCAACCAAACGGCATCGCCATATCCCCCGACGGACAAACCCTCTACATAGCCGAATCTGGCGCCCTAACAGGCTCAATCGACCCCCGGGTCCCCCCCGGCACAAAAGCCTACAACGCCACAGGACCACGCAGCCTCTACGCCTTCGACCTAGCTCGAAACGGCACACGCGTCCAAAACAAACGTTCCTTCTACCTAACACAGGACTACATTCCCGATGGTTTGAAAGTTAGTAGAGAGGGTTTCGTACTCTAGGCTTCGGGACATGGGATGGATGTCATTGATGATGAGGGACGACTGGTAATGAGGGTTCAGACGCCGCATGGGGTTGCGAATTGTCAGTTTACAGGCGAGGAGTTGGACGAGATGTGGTTACTTGGGAATGGGGGGATTAGTAGGGTTCGGTGGGGGTTACGGGGGCAGGAGTTGAAGTAATCTCCGGTGGAAAGTTTGGGGTTGAAAATCATGTCAATGTAAATATGAAGATGAAGACGTAGAGATATTAACGCCTTATGAAATCCCACTTATCAAACCCTTTTACTCGTGCTTCTGTGATGTGGTGCTCATCTGAAACCGAGTCAAATTGGTATATAAGCAGTACGCCACAGCAACGTCCTTTTAGCTTTTTTCCAAAATCCTTTAGAATGCTGGGTCGGAATATAAGCACTCAGCCACACCATCCTTAGCAAATCCTCTAGAGTAAAGTCTTTTACATCCACGGTATAGAGCGTAGCTAAGGATTAAGGGAATACTGGTATGGTTCATACATGCCCTACAGACATGACATCCCCACCCTGCTTCCCGATTGTGATATGGATGAGATGCACGTATGTACGTATGTATGTATGTATGTATGTATGTATGTATGTATGTATGTATGGATGGATTTGTTTTTTGAAGAAAATTAGGAAGGGTATGGGGAGTGTTTAGGGTTGGGGTATGTGATGAGGGTGGAGGAATGTGGGATAGTGTGGCGCTTTGTTGTTGAGGTTGAGTGCTGTGGGATTCTTAGTATTCAGTGTACGTCCACTCTGGAAACGTTTGGGCCTGTTTTCGATGCAAAAAGGGAAAGATACACATCATATATGCAATCTATGCTTTCAAGCTACCTAGTCACGCGCCATGAGACTCTTTCAAGCAGCAACAGCATCAGTGGCACCGAAAGGCCATCCAACAAGTCCTATATTCAAGAATGTTCCGTTCTGAATCTCATCGGCCCGCGCTTTGAGCTCTTCGATGTCCCAATTGCACCAGAGGAATTTTCCATTTAGGAAACGGGCTTCGGGACTAGCGAGCCAGACGTTGAAATTTGCTGGGAGTGAGACTAAGAAGTGTATTAGTTTTGCTTGCATGACCACATATAACTTTCGGTATAATAGAGAATGGAGGTTTATATGTTTGTACTCACCATCATCAATAAGCACCCCCTCAACACTCTTAGCCCCCCCATTCGCAATATTCATCTCCGTAAGCACAACACCAGGCTGCGTATGAAACACTCTCAGTCCTGGATTCGCCAACATGACCGTATCCCAAAGCCTAAACACGGCAATCTTGCCCACGCAATACGCCGAAAACACATCATTAACGCTCAAATGGGCGCCGAATGAGTTAATCGCAACGACAACCGCGTCTTCAGAACGATGTCGGAGAAATGCCTGCGCAATCCAAAATGAACCTGCTGTGAGGCTAGAAATACAAGACAAGAGTTCTTCGCCAGAGACGGTAGAAACGCTCTCCTTAGGACCCACAGTCGCAGCACTATGAATCAAAACATCAACCTTTCCCTCCCCACTCTTCGTAAACGTTTCAAATGCAGCATCCACATCTTCTTTCTTCGTAACATCACGCTGTAGCACGACAACCTCAGTACCCTTATACTTCTCTTCAATCCATTTCTTATTCTCGATCAGGGGACCTTCGCGGCGGCCTAGAATCCCGATTCTGCGTGCTCCGGCTTGGGCGAAGGATCGTGCTGTTTCGCCTCCGATGCCGCCTACGCCGCCTCCGGTTATGAAGATGGATTTCCCGGAGCAGGATAGGTGTGGGAGGGTAGGGGTGGTGGAGGGTTGGGAGGTGTTGTGGTAGAGTTTTGTGGGGCATGGGTAGGGGGGTGTGATTGGCATTTTGACTTTGAGGGGTTTGAAGGATTGGGTAGAGGTCTGGAAGAGCTTTTCTTTCTTTCTCTTTCTGGTATGCGAGAATTGATTGATGAAGAAGAGTGGATGTTGTGAAAGTCTAGAGGTCTATTGAGAGAAGTCCTCTTATATATGCTTGTGGAGTTCTATGTGCGTTACGTCAAGTAGTCCTAGATTTTTCGAATACTTCTCTGCGGGTTTTGCAGTTTTGCAGTTTCACAGTTTTACAGTTTTGCATGCAATTTGTTATGGTCCCGCATGGCTGTGTGGGTGTCGGAACTCTACACTTTTGAAATCTGTCAATTGGCGCGAGCGATCTTTCTAAATGTTGAACGATCGTCTCATTAAGAGATCGTCTCATGAAGAAAATGCAAATCAAACTTGATCATAAATAATTCATCAAGTATTTCGTGACGCTTCAAAAAGTCCGCTCTGAGCAGCGAAGCTCGTCGGGGCGGAACAGATTGTAACAGCACGCTAGGACCAAACTAGTCTTCCTTAACAACAAAAGTTGTAACTATCCGCACCGGGATTTATCAGCATCTATAAAGATCTGTATTTTCTTAATAAGACGATCGTTGAAGTTTGAGTCCTTCTGAAATCGAACTAGTCATACAAATGTTGCTTTCACGTGCTTTGGCTCCGTTGCTAGAATCTAGGGGCGTTCTTAGAATACTTTGCGCAGTGTCGTCAGATGCCTAAAGGAACAAAGAAAGGAACAAAGACTGCTTGCGAGATGACTTTTAAGTTCAATAATCCAATTAATTTTACAGCATATTTGCATATGTAAAAGTAAAACAGGCTTTAAAGATCCAGATAATGACGAACACTTCGAATATCTCATCAGCCCATTAAACATACAGGTCTCTCCCAGAATAACCCAATCGTAAGAATACGAAGAACAGGAGGACTGTGAGATGTAATCGCTAGGTCTAGAACCAAGACTACTGGATGAGGATCGTCCTACTTAGGCACGCCTGTCCGAACGAAGATTCTTCTCACGTATCCACTCCCCACCATTGAACAATTTACCGTCGGTGTCACGGAGTTGATACTGGAAAACACCCATACGCCTATCTAGACGTGCCTTGAAGATTTCAAAGACACCCTTGGTACGTACGCCGTTATTGATAACACTCATATGAACAACGTCACCCTTCGAAAATCGAGCACGTGGCTATTACGTTTGTTAGTGGATAGCACGAATATCATGGAAAACGTTAAAACTTACCTCTGGTGCGTTGGGGTCTAGATAGACACCTCTAGCTCCTCTCGGAGGTTCGGATGCTTCTTCGACTGAAGTTTGTGAGGGAACAGTAGCCTCAACGGAGGAACCCTCCGGCTCCTTTATAGCATCGGCGTTTGCTTGTGTGCTAGCTGAAGCACCAGGATCAGAGACTTGGCCTAGTTCCTTTTGCCTTTCTTTCCACTCTTCTCTTATAAAATCGTACAATAACTCAAATTGCCGTTGTTCTCGTAGCATTGACCACCTTTGCCGGCGGAGTTGGTCAGTGATCTCGAAGATTGGGTCATGACCCTCATCCACTTCGTCCAAGAATCCATAGTCGAGTTCGTACATCAGCCAGTCAAGTGCAATGTAAAGGCCTGTTCTTCCGACACCACCCGTACTTTGCACAATGGCTGGTGGGCCTCTCTCTTCTCTCAATCTTCGTATAATCCGCACTAGCGACTTTCGCAGACCGTACAGCCCCTGCTTAGGCCCAGCCCATTCGTGAAAATGAATGTGCTTCATCGATCTATTCTGATTGAGGGCGACCTTCTGGAGCCGCGTACCGTCGGAAGTCGCGACAAAAGAGCCTTTCAAGGCTGTGACTCTGACCGTAGAACCATGGTCATCACTTTCTACGCCAGTTCTTTCTATAGTGCCATGAAAATCACCAGATTCGTTTTGAAAATGAAAGAGTGGCGAAGTTCCCGTCGGGAAGTATTCAACACTTCGCACAACTTCATTATCGATGAATTTTGTGAGCATTACGATGTTGACGTCGTCCGTAGCATCATGAGGACTTTTATCAACATTCAATACCATTCTCCAGAAATCAGCGATTGTTTCAGACATTGGGCCCTTCACAGGAGTGTTAACTTTGTAATCCAATGACCATCTGCAGATTTTAGACTTACTTGTGTAGATATGAACCTCCTCATATAGCCATTGGACTGTCTTAGCACAATATGAGAAGCATTGATATAGTCGCTCTGGCCCTCATGAACAACGAGTTTAACTCGATTGATCTCATACGGTACCGAGTCCGCTGATCGGTTTCGAGATATCTCCTCCTTACTAAGTGTCGGGAGAGCGTATTGGCTGTCTTTGTCATACCATTGAGCCTGCCGTAATCGATCCGACCGGTCCAGGTCTTTATGCTTCTCACGAATCCCTTGGAGACACTGTTAGATCAAACCATGTTGGAAGGACAAGAGCATACCTTTTCGATTAAGGGTAAGGAAGAAGGGCAGCTTTTTCCCGGATCCCTGTCCTGAGCTCCTTTTTTCTTCCGTTGCACTATCTCGAAGAGACTGTCGAGCTTGGTGAGCTGTTGTTAAGGCCTCTTCAATACTTGGGACAGGATCGCTAGACGGTGATTGAGTAACTTCCGAGGTGCCCTCTGCAGGCTTCTCCAGTTCTGTTGCGGTCTCTGTTGGAGTCCCCTTTTCATCTTGTTTGGCGTCTGAGTCGTTTCCTGTGGTATCTGCAGACTTATTTTGACCAGCTAAGCCAATTACAGGTCCAACGCTACTGCCGAACTCCACAACGTTACGAACAAGCATTCGCAATCTTCGACCCTCGTCTCTCATCTTTTCCAAAGTATCCAAATCGGGTCTTGCGGAGTATTCTAGGCTCACCCGAGGCAATATCGTGTCGTTCATCAAGCGAACATTTCCACGGCCGTGGTCCCGCCCTATGTCAAGAAACCTCTCTTCGTAGAGCTGCAATTGATTGAATGCCGCTCTCCATCTTGATGAGAATCCGTTCCTAAATAGAAATGCCTGTACACGCTTTGAGGGCCATTGAGCACCTACTTTAGAGGACACAGTCCTTTCTGTAAAGTTTTCTAGGTCTTTAACATTCTTCCAGCTCAAGTACTTGGATTGATCATAGGTCACATCCTCTTTTCTTACGGATGTTTCCTGGGAGGAACTTTCTTTGTACTCAAAAAGCGCTTCGAATGAATCACCCACCTCGCGACAGATTCGGAGAAAAGTATAATCAGGTGCGTATCTTTGCTCGTTTGGGTTCAAATGTGCGTAGAAAGTGCCAACGAGCAGAGGGTCTAATTCAAGAGTCGACAATAGGTAGCCTCGGTGATGAGTCGCCTTCAATTGGGCCCAAACATTCACCGGGTCATTCTCTACGTGTGGTTGATTGAGTATGAACGAATCTTTAGCTCCTTCTTTGCCGCATATGGGGCACCATGCGATTCCTTCGTTTACTGTGTCTTTCAAATCTGCTTCGTAGTCTTGACGACAATCGTCACAAAGAAAATGCTGGCAGCTGGTCGAGACTCCAGAACCGCGAGTCCTACACTGAGTGCATGCAGCTCCGTTCGCTAGCTGTTGGTCTGATGGGTCATGTCTAATGTGACCGGGTATCTCATCGTTCGAATCCTGAGGGCTAGGTATTTCTTCAATGTAACTGTCGTCTCTTGTTACAAATGTCTTCGGAAATACACCACTGCGCTGGAATTTATCCGTGGGTCGGTGGACCAACCCACCCCGATAAAAATTCGATGGATTCTCTGTTTTTGGTACTTCATCTGATAATGCGTTTCTGATCACGTACAGGAGGTCACCCTTCTGGAATTCGAGTCTTGATCCGGAAGGTGTTCCATACTGTAAGCAGCAATAATCCATTACATGACCGCATTCGCAGGAAAAAAGGGATCCCTTTTTTCTTAATCTTCGACACTGATCACAGGCGTAAAAACCATGCGGTATTGAAACGGGAACACTTGCGGGGAAATCTCGTAACGCGGTAGCGTAGAATGGTGAAAATCCGGTGTCGTCTTCGTGGTTGTCTGAGTCTTTAGAGGGCACTTGCTGTCTTAGGTCGCTCTCCCGACCAGCATCAGAGTCTACTTCCTCCTGCATTTCTTCAGAAGATTCACCCCGTTCGGTCTGTTCTTCCATCTTCTTGGATCTTCTCAATTCGCGTCTCCATTTGCGATATTGTTCTTCATTGAAATCGGTTTCAGACTTAGATATGGCAATTTCCTCTCCAAATCCGGGTTCAATATTATGTGTCGCCCTAAAAATTCCATCACGCTCATCCGTGATCTTAATGATAGTATTCTCTCGCAAACCCGAAATTGTGTTTGATTTCACAGTCGCAAAAAGGTCGTACCGGAAAGCAGAGACCGCCAATTGATCAAGCGAGACTTCTAGAGGACCTGGTTCCACGGCGCCCTTTAGGAAGCAGCCTTCCATTGAGTCTTTGGTAGTCATTCCGCCATATTTATGACCTTCTCTGGGGTGCGTCCCTGGTGGATCATTTATATGGCTTATTACGAGTAAAGTATCGCCCTTTGAAAATGTAAGGCTGCCTCCATCACTAGAGTTCGAGTCCCGTAATGCGGTTGCTAAGAATGGCACGAAGTCATTAACCTCAACTCCCACTAGGTGGTGACCCTTGTCTGATGTTGAGCCTTGGATCTTTCTCAACAATCTAAGAAAATCCCTCTGGGACTCCTTTACAAGTGCATGATCTCCTTCAAACTTAGCCTTCCATACCTCTCTCGGGGGGGTATGACCCATAGCGACGAAGTTTATACTAACTCCGCGCTCTTGTGACATGCTATGAAATTCCTTGTTGCGGCGCCAGATAGCGTAGTACAGTTTTCGAGGTATGAAAATGTCACGAGGCTGGCCACGGAAAAAAATGCCTTCGTCAATAATCTTTTTGTCTGAGGAACGAATCGGAAAGATTGATAGAAACTCATTGTTCCAGTATAACAATGATGCGGTGGTCAGATTGAACACAACGTCGTCAAGAAACATAGCGATGCGACTGCCTTCGATACCGGGTTCATCTTGCAAGATCACTCCGGATCCGAAATGCTGCAAATAGCCTTTCAACTCTGGAGATGGTCTAACGTTCAAGGACTCCTGTATATAGAAGAAGTGGTCTCTTCGCGGTTTATCTTCTAATGCCGCAGCATGACAAGCGCTGAATCGAACATCTTCAAGCAGGGGTACATGTGAAGCCTTGATATTAAGTATCGCCTGATCAATGGATAAGCTGATTAGTTGGCACCACTGAAAGTTGCTGCTGAAGAGCCACTGCCCTCTGCTATTGTCATGCGTTGCTAGTACAAGAAACACCTCAAGTCCGGAGTGACGTGCGACCACGACTACTTCAGTGTGCTCGAAATGGGTTGCAATGTAGCGCGCATAGAGTCGCCCTCTACGTCGTGAGTCCGGCTCGCTCACAAGGTCTTCCCATTCAGTCCCCAGTGCTTTAAGGAGTATTTCGAGATCATCATTCAGTATATTAATGACGTCTCCGCTAGTAGGTTCTGGCGCTGCATTCTGGCTCTCAATATTGGTGGATTCATCGGATCCAGATATCGCTTTTCCATGCTCCTCGGATGGCATTGAGTTGTCAACCTCTGTTAGCCGATTGAGGATTCTCGATAGGACGAAATCGGAACGTTTCACCGCAGGAATCAGTGAGATCAGTGTGAGACCCTGTCCCGTTGGACGTGGGAGGTACAATTGTGTCTCAGAACCGTCCATGAGCTTTTTCAACTCGTCCTTAGTCAAATGGAGGTACACTTCTTTGCGCATAATTATGCCAGAGACATATGAAATCGGAGCCGACGATGGTTCTACAGGCGGGCCATCGTGCTCATTCCTTGGTACGACGAAAAAAGATCCACCTTGCGCGAATATAATCGAGGACTGCCTCGAGTCGAGTGAAACGTCACTGTCAACCCATACATCGGCGGTAGCTGAGGAGAGAGGTGTAAAGCGTCTAACAGTGCCTAGAGCTGCGAGAATTGGCAAAGTTGTTTCTACGAGGAAGGATTCATTTGCCTGCTCATTTATGGGCGTGGAATAGTAAGGTCGGAGTGTGAACTTTTTCCATGTAATCTCGTCTATTGGCAACGCGTCCGAAGCTGGCATGTCACCCCGGAGAGAAGGGGTTGGTTCATTTTTGAGGAGGATTTTAATCGTTTTCACCTCCCTATGCTCGTCCATCGTTTTCCATCCAAGATCCAGAGCAGCGATTTCCCATTTTTGGTCCTGACCTTGTTTGGAGAGGGCCAGGGTTTCCTCTTCGATGAGGCGATTAACGGCATCTACAACGTAAGGTGAGTGTATCTCATCTAAGGTCTGCTGTATTGATGGGTTCTTCTCTCGCATTCGCACCAGCAGTGACTCCAGTTCTTCGGATGATATGCGCTGCTTCCTCGGTACGACTGAAGCCCATGTTGGAGATTTGCCCTTCTTCATCGACCATAGGGCAAGATGTGGGTGGTGCGCGAGCTGTTGACTCGAGCCATCTGCTTCTGATTCACTCTCAAGACCGTCTGAGTCCGAGAATGTGTCATTTTCCGAATTGTTAAATTCTTGTTCCCCTACTTTTAGACTTCTGGCGCTATCAAAAGTCAGAGCCGACAACTTTGAGGCATTTGATAGCGATTCTTGTTCTTCGATGGCGATATTCGAATCCGCTTCCCCTTCTACATTGGATCCAATTGGTATAGCGAATAATGCGAGTTGTTCTAGATGCGAAGCTAGATGTCGTTTAAAGATTGTGGGGGATACGGTGAGAACATTGTCGACATCCGGATTAGTTTCTGGCCAGGCTATACGATCCTTCAAACGATCCAACCATTCGGAGCAGCACGGGCAATCCTGAGCGGGAATCTGATCGAGAGGTTTCCGTGCTATCTCAACAACGGACTCTTCTTCTCCATCTTCAATGAGTTCTGCATGTCGCTTTCTGACGTGATCAAGGTATCGGTCCCTGTTGGTGAACGACCTTGCTTTGCATACCAAACATGAATAACTAACGAGGTGATTCTGCATCTCATGGCGGAACCATTCGTTGATATCACCAAAATATGGAACTTCGCAACCAGGAAATGTACACACGTACGGCCGAAGGTCAGAAAAGACATGTCTTTTCCACGCCCGTTCGTTTTTAATTTTGACCATTCGATAACAAAATGGGCACTCAATCTCCTTTCGAAAACCCTTTTGCAAGTCTGCAAGACGAGGGATTCTGGCAAAAGTCAAAGAGTCGTTGTCTCCGTCGACAGAGCGGGAGACTGTCGTGTACGAACGTGCGTCATCTTCGGGATCTGATTCCTCCGACTTGACCATCTGGAGATTTATACGTTCTGGGGCTAATGTAGTTGCTCTCGTGATAAAGGTAGATGGCCGACTCGCAATATCGATTGGCGCTTGCGAGACATGAAGTTGACTGCTTGGCGGCGTTTGGGGCTCAAGGTTCAGGGGGCTTGCCTCAATATTTGTGTTCTCCTCTTTCTCCACTTGTGCCTCCAGCTTTTCTCGATGATCCTGGATATAACTCAGGTAATGACGGCGCTGAGTTATGGCACGGCCAAGACGCTCCCTTAGCCAGGAGGACTCTTTATCCCTGAGCTTGGAACACTTCTCACCCACATGGGCAATGTCGAATTGGTCGTTGAATTTATATCGATTGCGACTGAGTGCTTTCGCGAAGAGGTCTGTGGGAGCAGCCTTACGTATGAGGCTGGATACCCTGAAAAGGCGTGAGATACAATCGCCCATCTCCTCAAGGAGCTCGTTCTCCTCGTGTATCTCCTCAGGAAGGTCGTCGTCGCGTTCCTCATCTCCTTCGTTATCGCTATCTTCAATGGTCTGTTCTGCAATCTCTCCTTCCCTTTCCCCGGAGACGATGGCGAGGACTAAGACGCATTAGTACCAACATGGATCATAGGTGGAGCGCAACTTACGTTCGACAGAGACTTCATGGAGATCATCTAACAGCTCAAGGATATGTACCAAGATATCCTCGGCTTCGTGAAGGCGCTTCTCGATAGACAACGGTGAATTTGGGGGATGGAGAGCCCCGATGTTTCCAATCCAAAGGGTGAATCTCTCGAGATTGTCATTGACCTGGTCTCCGTTCACCTGCCGCCGCTCCCTTGTTTCTGGCGAACACAACGTCGACACGATTGCTTTCAGTGTACCCAGGCATGACCGACATTGATCAGTGACTGAAAGTACCATAACGTCCAGCTAAAGCTTTGGGCTCCAGAGACAAAGTTGACAACGACCGCCTAGGGATGGGCCTTACATAGCTCATGGGCAGGTGGATACATTGGAATCTGTACTAGAGAGCTGTTCTGGGATCCTTGTAGGGCACGCTGTATGCAGACATCGAAAGTAAGAAATGGGAGAGGGTATTTTCAGTTTCGGAATGATTTGGAGAGTCTGGAACTTTTATTGAGATGTGAAAATGACACTGTCATGAGGCTGAAAGATCGTTGCTCATCACAACTCTTCCTGAGGTGTGTGACTGAATTGGGGGCGAGAAATGCGGGGCTCGTACAGCCGCACCACACAGTAGACAGCCATCTGGACCCGGTGCGGCTGAGCACTTCTATATCATCTCGAGTCGACAGAGAGCTTTTGTTCATGCTCAAAGGAACGGAATGAGTGGCATCGAAGTGGCCGGCGTACTCCTCGGGGCATTCCCCCTCATCATATCGGGCCTAGAACACTGGCGGGACGTTGCTAAGGTCGGGGGTTTCTACTGGCGTATCAGAAAGGAATACACCAAATGTCGAAGCGACGTCCAATATCATGAGATCGTTTATAAGCGAAACTTGAAGGAGCTTCTGCTACCCATAGTGAGCGATCTGGATGAAGTGAACCGACTGATAGGTGATGCTGGAGGCGTTGGTTGGAACGACAAGGCTCTGGAGGAACGCCTCGAAGGGAGACTACAGGAGTCCTATGGCGTGTACATGGAGATCATCAACACAATGAACGAAACGGCCGACGATCTAAAGAAGGCTCTCTGCTACGACAAAGGTACACTTCAGTCCAAACTCACCCCACAAGATCCATCGAAACAGAAGCGAACACCAAGCCCGCAGCCGGCAAGTAAGCCTTCCAGAGTCGCTATCGCAAAATCAAAACTGGACTACGAAGCATTCCGCGTCAAGTTTAGCTTCTCCGAATCTTCCAGGGTGGAGTTGTTCAGCCAAATGAGCGAATGCAACGAGCGATTAGAAAAGCTCCTGAAGACTAGCGATAGCGTATCTGCACTCGAGAACGCCGCACCCGCCAAAACCAAGCAGGTATCCACACTAGAAACAGCTTTCAAGAAAGTCTGTAGAAAGTCCGACCTCCTTTTCCGGGCTATACAGAACGCATGGCAGTGTTCTTGTCAAGAATACCATTACGCGAACTTGCGGCTAGAGCACCGTACGCTGCCAGAGTTGTGCTTTGAAGTCATCCTCATGTTCATCGCCCCTGCATCTCATGATGATACGCCTTGGGCTTGGAGAGAGTTGCACTGTGGACATATGATGGGATGCGCCCCGTCCCAGAAACTCATCAAGCCAGCAACACACCCTGGAACAAATGGTATGCGGAACGGCGCCCCTCCGTTGACCCCCGTCCTGGGCAAGAAGAAGAAAGTGGCTTTCGGGGGAGAGAAATTGGTTGCCCCGAAAATTCGTTTCGAGGCGCAAGCTGACCCCAATCTCATGCTCTGCCAGTCTTTGGGTGAGGTGAAGTGTGAGGAGTGTATGGGTGTTATCGGACATGAAGACGAAACGTACCACCTCCACCCATTCCACAAACGAAGCCAGCCCATTGGAGACGAACCTCTGACTTTGGATCATATGCTCTCCCGCAATTTTCGAGGGCGTCTATCCAGACGCGAGCGGTACTCCATCGCTCTGCTCCTCGCTTCGTCCGTGGCGCAGCTACAGTCAACCCCGTGGCTTCGATCCGGTCTAACAAAGGAGGACGTAATATTCTTTCCTTGTGAAGATGAGAATTGCGACAGCCCCTATGGCGAACCTTTTATCCGCCAGGGGTTCCCTCTGAATTCTCCTTCGTCACCCAGTGTCGATACAAAGGATTATAATTTCTTTTCGCTCGGTATACTGCTACTTGAACTCTGCTTTGGGGAAAGACTGGAGGATCATTACCTACACAAGAAGTCTCCAACCGGTGACAAGGAAACCCAGCAGGCTTTCGATCTCATGGCTGCGTTGAAATGGTCGCGAGAGGTCGCTGGTGAGGGAGGGGACGATTACGCTGCGGCAGTCAAGTGGTGCTTCACCGAAGGGTCAAATCCTAATCAATCATGGCGCGGAGAGCTCATAAAAGATGTCATCAAGCCGTTGGAGCTTTGCCAGCAACATTTCAAGACTGTCAATCCATAATGACCTCTAATTAACCGGTCGTTTGCTTTTGTTCTCCTGGAGCTCACTGACCTGGAATTATGATTCGAGCACTGTCTGCTGTTCAACAATTGGAGGTAACATGGTTCAAGGCCACTCTGAATTCGTGGGGCATACAAATTACTGCAGAATTTCGACTAGATGCTGTATTCCAAGAACGATCATAGTTACGAGAGTTGACGGCATTTGGGAAAGGGGAAGCATCGATCAATGCCAAGGCTGGTACACGCTCAATGTAACCACCTTCTAGGTGCGGTTGGACCTGGAATTACCACTTACTGGACGGAGCATTACCAAGCCCCTTCATCAAATTTCCAAACCGATCATCCGGGATGATTCAGCCTCATTGTAAGAAGCTGATGCACTAAATATGCACCTTCGACTTCTCGCGCGAATCTATTGTGTTGTCTGGATGGAGCCTTTCGCAATACGCTTGGCCACTCGACGCGTGTTGATTACTCTTTACTCGTCCTTGTGACAGGGCGGGTTAACTTGCTCTACGTGCGGGACTTGGAAGCCCTAACAGCTCCGGAACCAAGCGCGCTTCTTCGGCCCTAGACATCGAGCTAGTACGGCATGCTACGCCTGGGAGGCCTTAACAACACTGTATGTTGCTTATACTAACGACGTCTCGGCGCAGAAGTATGTGGTACTCGATCACAGGGACTGCAGATCCAGGGTATATTCGTAATCGACCATAAAGATCAATGAAATTATTCAGCTCTTCACCGACCCGAACTTCAATTTACACGCATCGAGTCGCAAGCTTGGCTTAAAAGAGCAATCCATCGTTCACCCTAAGCCTTGTGTTCTTGCAACGATATGATTGGTCACAGGCGCATTCATTTCCAAAAGCGGTAATCTCTACTATATCTCGCCAAGGCTGGCTGAGCAACCTTCGGTTTTCGGCCTTCGGTTTTCCTTCACAAACACAATTCACGGAATCCATGCGTCGCTCTTTTCCAGCCGCGCATCTAAACTTGCATCCTTCTAATGACGCGGAGATGATTGGATTAGGATACAGTCGCGAGTGAGCGGAAGCTATTCGGGGCCAAAACGTGGCGAGGCCAGGCTTGGCGTTACTCCGCATTTCATCCCTTCATTGCTGTGCGGCTCAAGGTGTTGTTGAATTCTGGAGTCTAGTGGTCATTCGTGGTGCTTCATCAATATCCTTTTTCGAAAGATTGTCAAGTAAATTTGTATCAAAGGAGTTGTTATTCTCGTCGAGTTTAGAAATGTTGTACTTGCAGATACAGTTCCAGTGGATATGTACAACACGTGCCCTAGCGTTTAGCGATGTAATTAGAACACTCTGATACGCCAGGAAGTCATGCCTAGACACTGCCTCCAGACAATGCGGATCGAACCCTGCACCGCATTGACCACTTTAAGACCTATCTCGGGCTCCATGGTAGAGAGACAACGCTCTAAGCCTGAAGAGTAATCTTCTACGAGATGAACACCGCCACGTCGGCTTACACTCGCCTTTGTATGGAAGTCATGCGGGAAAGGACCATTTCATTGATGTATAAAGTAGGTTGACTTTCCATCAGTTACATACCTCCTCCTTACTCTGACCTACAAGCTCTTGTTACTTTCCTGATTCATAATGTATCCTCATCTTTCATTGTTTTCGTTTTCACTTGCTGTGGTCAATATATTGGCGGAAGAAACCTACAAAGGGGCGCCTCTGTACAATGGATACCCTCCTGAGGGCACCATCCCTCTTGCACTGGGCTTGTACTCAACACCGGAACATCAGGACCCAGTCGAGTTGATGATAGAAGGAACAATACCCAAGTGGATTACAGGTTCACTGTACCGCGGAGCTCATGCCGGTTGGGATGTTGCAAATTATACCTCGGAGCACTGGTTTGATGGTTTCAGTCGCAATCATCGCTGGGAGATTGAGGATGGAAAGGTGACTTACCGGAGTCGTAACGGCTCTGACGAGCTTCAAGACTGTAAGCAATCTATATTCATTCGATTAATCTTCTCTAACCTTCTCAGTCATTAGGGAAACCGGATTGTGGCCCGGTGCCTCCTTCGCCGGTGACCCATGCAAAGCGATCTTCGGAGCTTTCGAGACAACCTTCCGCGATGGTCACAACCCTGTAGGCAATGTATCTACCGGAGATGTAAATGTTCATTGGATCAAGAACTTCCCAGGTCTAGCACAGAACTCGACCAACTTTGGTCCTTTCGTCACATTAGTCCGAACAACAGACGGCACCGATATGCAACAAATCGATCCCGTAACTTTGGAGCCTATTGAGGTTTTTAACCACGGGGTCAATGGCCTGGAGGTGGAGTCAAGCCGAAGCTCCGCTCATCCTGCTATTGGCGTCAACGGCGAAGTCTACAACTACCTCCTTGACTTAGACGGACCAGATGCACCTCTTTACCAAGTCTTTGGTGTAGAAGCTGACGGACAAGGTCGTATCCTCGCCAACATCACTGACGCCCCTGGAGCCTACATCCATTCGGTCTTCAGCACGGAGAACTATGTCATTCTCATCGTGTGGCAATGCGACTTTGACAAGCCTTTGTCCGAAACCGGTAACATGCTCGATGCGATTGGCGCATGGGATCCAGAGCGCGACGCCCTATTCTACGTCATCCCGAAGAAAGAGGGTGGAGTAGTAGCCAAATACACATCCCCACCCTTCTTCACATTCCACGAAATCAACTCCTTTGAACAAGACGGCGACATCATCATCGACCTCCCGTACGCCAAGGACGATACATGGGTCCACGGTCTCCGTCTCGAGAACATCCGCTCTGGCCTCGGTACTCCAAATGACAATGCTACATTTGATCTCAACTCCGAATTCGTCCGCTTCCGACTTCCCGATGTCAAGAACGGGAAAGACGCTGATGGAAAGCTCGTCGAGAGGCCAGTCACTGAGGACTTCCACTTGGACTATGCCAACGGCAATCTCGAACTGCCCAAAATCAACGAGGAATACCAGGGCAAACCATACCGCTACGCATACGGCGTGCACCTACAAAAACGCGGATTCTTCATCGACTCCATCATCAAGATCGATACCGAGACTCAAGAAACTAAGATCTGGACTCCGGAGGTGAATCACTTCCCCTCAGAGCCGATATTCGTCCCTCGACCCGGTGGTGAGGCTGAGGATGATGGTGTTTTGCTTTCTGTTGCTCTGAATGAAGAGACTGAGCTTAGTGCTTTGATCGTTCTGGATGCACAGACTATGACTGAGATTGGGAGGGCCGGGTTGCCGGTTGTGGTTGGGTATGGGTTTCATGGTATTTGGGGTGAGGGAACCGACTATCGCGCTTATTTGAATCAGAAGAACTAGAAATTGATCTAGGTGTGGTTTCTGGCGTGAATGGGTTGGATGATGGAATGGATGATTGCTGCTCTTTGGCTGAATAATGATGTTTCAATTCGTATTTGCAAATTATAGACTATCTTTGTACGATTTTATCCGTTTGATTATACTACAAGATCTGGTGTTTAGCTAAGTAACATACATTTTATATGAACGCTATTCATTAGTAATTCTCTGCAACGTTAGAATATCAATGCTCTCCTCACCCGTGTCCTAACTAATGAAAGCAATCTTTCCTACCCTGCCCAGAAATAAATCTAGATATTCTGCATTTACATGTCGTATAATCCATCTATTAGTGTTCCCGTTCTACACTAATTAAGGCACTCTAATATGAGTGGTATCTAATTTCTCAATCCTAAATCTATCTCTAAACATCCAGTATGAATTTGTCTAGAACTCCAGTATGTCATCATGCACCTAATCATAGGAACACGGGAGAACTACAGGGATTCAGTATTCCCCCTACCTTACTGCGTGCATGGAGAAGCTAGGCAATTTAATGCTAAATAGACTTATTTCCGGGGTGGTTGCGGTCATGTCGTGGCTTCAGTCGATCCCTGCTCATTGTAGTTCAAGTAACATCGCTTAATGGTCTACTTGAAGTAATGTTTTTCAATTCTGTTCTTTGTTATACGAAGGTAGAGATAATGCATATATACAAAACTGCCAGGACAACACGCCCTATCTACATTCGTATCTCCCTAATCCCTATATAAAATCCCTGAATCATTACATTCGAAATCTAAAAATTCAATCCGCTATGCAGTGCAACACAACCATAAACCCCCACCTCTTATATTATCTAAAACAAACCAGAAATTTACAAAAGGTCAATAAGCCCCCTCTTCTCATTCTGACCCTGACCTGAAGACGTCTTGATTCCGAAGAAGTCCGTTACAGTCTTGCCTGAGAAGATACCGTAGCTGTTCTCACAGACATTTTCTGGCTTGGGGAGTTTGCCGCTGGTGAAATAGTCGCGGGTCGCTTGGACTGCGCATTCGGATGGGGCTTGCATTACGCCGTGCTGTTAGGAAATCAAATTAGTATTATTGTCATTTGTGGACTTGTAGAAGGGATGGGAAACTTACACCAATACCATCATACTGAATAGCCACACTCCCCTCAAACCCAGCACTAACATTCTGCGCATTGATCCAGGGCGTCCTAACATCAAATGGACTCGACATAATCAGAATCGGATTCTTGGTCTTCACATTGAAATCCCCTTCATACCTCCCCTCATTATGAAACGGCCACTGCGAACACGTCATATAACTCTGCTGCAACGCATCTCCTGCAAACCGAGAAATCTCCCGCACTTTCTCGGATCGGGCTTTGATTTCGGAGAAGTCGGAGGTGCGGAATGAAGCGTCGGAGCAGCGGATGCCGTAGAGATTGTCCATGGTAATTCCGAGGGGGGTGCCGGAGCCGCCGAATACGGCGTTGGTTTCGAGGTAAGCTGTGAGGTTCTTTTGCCATATGGAGTCGAGGTAGACGGAGAAGAGGAGGCCATAGCTTAATGCTTCGCGCATTGTCATGTCGGTTGCGGCTTTGAGGCCCGAGTATGTGACGACGTCGGTGGTGAAGTTTGTGCCGAGATACAAAGAGCCTTTTTTGAGGTCTTCGACGGTTTTGGCGTATCGTTCTGTGAGGTTTTTACCGTCCACGTCGTCTTTGGCGAGGACGCAGGCTTCGGGGCCGGCTTCGACGCAATCATCGAAGTACTTTTCGATTGCGGCGTCGACGGATGAGAGGGCATCGTATTCCCTATAGAACGAGTTAGCGACATGAAGTGTGGAGAATGTATTCTAGAAGAGCGTACCAAGCGTCACGATACTCGTGTGGGTTGATAACGCCATCAATGACCAGTTTCTCAATCTTATCTGGGAACATTGCGGCGACGTTTGCGCCCAAGACAGAACCATATGAAACACCTAAATAATAGTCAGCCATCCATGGTCCAGAAACATGCCAATATAAACTCCTTGAAGTCTTACCCCAGAAGCGCAGCAAGCCATCTTCACCCAGGGCATCTACAATAGACATCATATCCCGAGCAACTGAAGCGGTACCCAAGAAGGGGCCAATATCCTCGGAGACTGTCTCCCCACATTTCTTGGTGTATGCCTTTTGCGCGGCCCAGGTCTGGGTCAAGGCTTGGTCATCCTCATATACTGTCTTCGGGAGCATTGACATATATGTTGCTGATTCCACCGTGTCATTGTTGAAGCAGTCGATCAAGAGGGAATCGCCGGTAGCTCTGCACAAGATTAGTTATTGAAAAACAGAAATTTAGGACCTGGAAATCTTACCGCGGGTCGAAACCAAGGATGTTGTAATGACCGCCGGTCAAGCTTTTTTCTCGTCAGTCTGCCGGAACTTCTCAACGCATAGTATACTTCGATACTTACTTAGTCAAAATAATCGCTGCTTTCTGAACAAACGGCACACCCGGAGCCCCAGGACCCCCCGGATTAATAAGAATCGTCCCCATATTCGGCTCCTTAGTCGCATTCGCCCTGATCAGGGAGAGGTTAAACGAATGGCCATTATCCGGATTCGAGTAGTCGATAGGAACAGGTAGCCCCGCGCATTCCAACGGCGTCCTCTCGTCTGGAAAACACTCCGCCCATTGTATGGTCGAGTTGCCGTTGTATTTCGGTGCTTGTTGTTGTTCTTGTGCCTGTGGTGTCTCTTCGGCTGCGATCCCCGTTGGGACGGAAAGGAGACTGAACGAGAGGAAAAATTTATGGAACATGTCGTAGGAAATATATACGTCGGGCTTAATCACGATTAAAGAATGAAAAGGGCAACATAATTGCGACGTCCTGGCATGAGGTTCTTATAGCAGTAGCAAAGCTGCGGAATTTCGCTGGATTGGGTGTAGCACCCAAGACTCATTTCGCTAAACATCTCAGCTGGACTTCTATTTCGTTTCTAGCTGCCAATAAGTTACACGAGGCTGAGCTGTTACGGCGTTATTCCCCATGGCGGTTCCTAAACCCATCTCCTACCCGGAAGCCGGATGCTGCGAATGGGAAGTGCTAGGCGATTTTGGGCGATATTCAGGGCCAAGACAGTTTGCGAGGAGATTAGACTGGCGGATCAATCCGTGAAAAGTTGAGGCTGAGGGCGAAAACGTGGGGACGACGCAGGACTTGGGAGAGTAAATTTGACATTCTATGAAGGGTTTCCGGATGTGGCGTGGGCTATGACGATGACGGGGGTTTGTCATCTGAAGGGCCGGTCGTGCTCGCCTTGTAAGTTAGAAGTACAGCGTGCTATGATTGGATAATGATAACCCAAGCCATGACACTAGCTGAGCCCTACGAAAGTATACGACTTGGCCTCGCAAAACTTCGACTGAAGAAGGTTAGTCTGGAGATGCGAAGTTCACCTGGGGCGGAATGGCGGAGTGGGTCCTTGTGCTGGGGCCCCTGCCTTTGGAAAACATGCTGTGACGATTCTCAAAGTCCATGCTCCAAAAATAAGGGAATAGAAGCTTAGCATAGCCCCATGTTGATCGCGCATGTCATGCATGCAGGGATAAAGTATAAAGGTATATTAGAACCTCCTGGACATTGCAGCATTCACCATCAAACCACAAATTCATGTCCAAATCTCCGAAGACGAATTTCTCAGAGTCCGAATTTGAAATCATAAACTGCAACCTAAGTTTCAAACCAAAAACAAATTTTATCGATCCAACCTACTACTATCCACCATGGGCTCCCCACTCTACACCTTCATCGGCCCCGACAAAAACGGCACCTTATTCATAAAATCCGCGAACGGCCAACTGACCCCCTTCTTTTCAATCCACACCACAAAATCCAAACCCAATCTATTCATAAACCGGATCTTACCGAACGGGGCCCAACAACCGCTATGCTCAGGCTACTATTCAAAATGGCGGGCCGTAACCGACATGCAAATCCACGGGCAAAGCATCAAACTCGAATTTAGTTGGGAGGGCAATCAGGGACAAAGGATTATGAAGAGTCCGTTGGGGAAGAAGATGAGGTGGAGACCGACGGGCTGGGGCGGGACGTGGGAGTTGAAGGATAAGAAGAAGAAGTTGTTGGCTAGTTATAAGTGTACATCGATGAGAGGGAGTGAGCCTGAGTTGAAGGTTTTTGTCCCGCTGCAGGATATGCATATGGATATGTTGGTGTGCACGGGTATTGCGTTGTACTTGGAGGAGGCGAAGCTTTGGAAGCAGATGAAGGTTGCTGCGGAGGTTGCCGGTGAGGTTGGGGGTGCCGTGGGTGCGGCTTCGGGTGCCGTGGCTTGAGGGTTGTGATCGTGTTGACTTCCTGGGTTTTGGCTTCACGATACCTACGAATTGTATGAGGGCGCTTTGGTGTTTGGGTATACCATGAGGCTGGGATGTATATTGTCCCCCAGCTTGTTGTAAGAATAGTATTAGAACACAATGAGGGATATCATCCTTGAAACTTGAGCTTTATGATAAATTGCTCTTCCTGTTGACGTTCATTTGATCGTTCTGGAGAAATATGTCGACAATGACGCTAATACATTGTATACGTCCCTGATGGACACTACCAACAAGCATACTGTTCGGACACTCGGCCATACCCCGCACTGATAACTACAAAGTCCGCGGTAAATATCGGCTGCTGTGACAGCAAGTCCGTCATGATTGAACGTTGCGCTCGTACGTGATCCAGAAGTTGAACATATTCCGCGACTGCCTGCCGGATCCCACAATGGGCAGCGCATACGAAAAGCAAGCAAAAAGCCTGTAGACATGCGACCAGAAGGTTGTACGGCGGGGGGCGCAAATAACTTCGATTAGGTGAATTCATTCCCTCTTCATCATCACGAGGTTGTGTGCCTGGCCCGCGTGGGTGGCCCTATAAGTGGAGCGAAACTTAGACTGTGGGATAGGCGGTCATTCAGCACCTCATTTGCCAAACATCAGCGTATCGCGAACAGGTGACGTCTGATACGTATCACCTGGAGTATATTTGCGTGTGGATAATGCCCAGAGTTTTTTCGCCAGTTTTCCCGTGATGTATCTGGAGAATCTGAAGTATGACGTAGTTAAGAACGCTAGTACAGAAAGGTGGGATCTCGGATCTTGGCGGCAACGAATGTTCGATATTCTCCTAACTTGGTAAGTAGGAAGTGAATCCGCCTCAACTTACCGAGTGTGTGTGCTTTTATCGATATGGGGCATTGGGATGTACGAGGGCCAGGGCTGTGCCTTGCAGGCGTTACCAGTGTGAACAAGCTAAGCGGGAGTGCGAAGATCACTGGTGTGGAGTTTCCCCATGTCCTTGCCTTGGCTGGAACTTCAGCAAGGTTATTAGCAGGACGATTCGAGCGACTGGTAACTATGCATTTCTCCTTTGCGTAGATTCGAACGCCTTCAAAAAGACCGGTAGTAGGCGGATATTTGAATCTGAAAAGGCAGTTCCACACCAGTCCCTGTTTAGGATAGTTAGCCTCGAATTGATGAAAGGGTCTGCTCCGCAGAACATCCACCGGGACGTCATACCTCATATGGTAATTCCTGCCGATCCTGCTACCGGAAGTTGCAATGCGCTCCCAAAATACCTCACTCAAAGTCTCAATTACTCTTGTTCCCAATACTTGGACACCTCGGAATGAGTTCGATCTCATCTGCTCAGCAGCCTGGCCAGGAGTCAGCCCCGAGGAAAGTCCCGAGGGCTTGCCAGCGCTGCCGAAGACAAAAGCTAAAGGTAAGAGCACCCGACTGAAGCAAACTTTGTTAGCTAAGATACCAAGTGTGACATACATCGTCCATGTGCTCTTTGCGCGAGGTCTGGCGTACCTTGCATTGCTTCTAACCGGCCAACGATATGGAAGCCCCATCAACCGGGCCAAAGATCTAGCTCAAAGCGAAGCACTACTTCCGTAGCAAAAGGCGCATCTGCGAAGCGGACCCGACGGTCGAGTCTGTCAGGAAGCAATGCTGAATCAACTCCGCCGAAGGGTGATGCAAGTCCTGTAGCCGAGGATGACGAGGGAGGGGATACGCTACCTCCAACTAAAACCGCCCATTCACCTTGGACATCCAGTTCTGCAGCATTGAACTTTGTCGGTGAGGTAAGAAGCATTCGAAAATCCATAAATAGACTTACGGAGCTTGATGGTTAGCGCTTTGATTGACCATGCTCAAGGCATTCCAACAACACGACACGACAAGTCCAGAGGGGCCTGAAACTTCTGCTTTCTCTGCAAGTCAATGGATTCGTGGGCCACATGTCGAACCACCGGGCGACCTTGACGAGACGCCCTCTCGACGAAAGCAGGATAGCCAAATAAGTCGAACAGATCGTCGGTCAGAAATGACAACGATATCTGCGCCAGCACCGAGTCCAGCAAGGGCACATTTACTATCCCTCCTACCACCGCATGTCCAAGCCGAAAAGATTGTTGAAAACTATTTTGAACGGATCCATTGGTTCATGTTGATCTTTCACCAAGATGAATTCAAGCAGCGATTTCGTGACCTCTATATCGATATTGAAAACTCACCAACAGATGCGTCACCACGGCTCGGCTTTTTGAGTGTCTTTGCTGCAGTGTGCGTTATTTCTTTGCAATACATGGATCGTCAGTCGTTTGCCAGCTTAACTGCTCAACCAGAAGTTCTTCAGCAACAATTGCTAGATGCCCTCAAATTGAGACTTCTTGATATTGTCGCATTGGGTTCTATCGATGCGGTCCAGACCTGTGTCTTACTGGGTAGTTACTACCTCTATCACGGGGAACCAGAACTCGCCTGGCCAATATGCGGATGTGGTCTGCGCATCGCGCAAGCCTTGAGCCTACATCGACGGAAGGCATCTCTGCTATCTTCTCCGCCTGACCTAGACGATCCTGTTCAACGGGAGGAAGAGACGCGCAAACGATGTTGGTGGGCGATTTACGAAATGGAGACATTTTGCTCTATGCTTTATGGATTTCCTCTGAGTATTGCGGACAGTGATTGCGACATTGGTTTTCTCGATCCTTACCCTACAAGATCTAAGGACCCATCTTGGAAGTCTGCGGAGTGGAAAAGAGATGGCAAAGCTACTCTTCTCTCATACAAATACTCTATGGCTCAATTATCGGCCATCGTCAAATCAGCATTGACCGATCTGTATGGAATACGCCAGAGTCTACCTCAAAGCGGCGGTGCCTCACCTAACAGAGCACCTCATCTCCAACACTTGGTTGCAAAAGTATCTAAGCTAAACGACAGACTCGATGCATGGTATGAAAGCCTCCCTTCTCGATTACTAACGAACAACACCGTTCATGGTGAGCCAACATGCTACAAAATTAGCTCCGAAGGGGTTCTAGAAAGGCACCTCTTCCCGCTACAGGCTCTTTCTCTCAGGCTAGCCTACGAGAATGCAAGAATCTTGGTTCACCGGCCACTTCTCTCATACAAGATGGTCTCGTCAGCCTACAGACCTGGCACACGGAGGAACACCCAGCGTCTAGACGCTTATGATCCTACCAGGTCATCAATAAAGATTTGCCGAGAAGCGGCTCTTCAGATATCTCGGCTTGGCTCCACTCCAATCTTCCAAGACGTCGCAGAAACATACGCAGTAACATTTGTCTCACTGCACCTCTTCACTGCCGCGGTCGCACTCTCAGTAATGACGAGTTTAGACCCGCTCAGCTTGGAATCATATGAGTCAAAGATGGGCATCCGTCGTTTAATGGAGATGCAGTCGCGCTTGAAAGAAAAGTCCAAAGTTGCACAGCAAGGACTTCAGATCCTCAGGAAACTGATGACGCTCGTGATGTCTAAAGAGACAGAAGAAATCTTGAAGACGTCCGGCACGCATGACTCAGTAGATGTTGTAACGGAGAGGGATGAGGCCCAAGAAGGTCGAGCTACAGCTGGAACAAGTCATGTCCAACCGTCCACTGAGCGACCCAACAACCCTAGTCCCGAACCCAGCGTTGCCGACCTAAATCAAACGTCGCCTCCTACATCCTTAGACACCACCTATCCATCCGACACCATTCCCTTTACCTTCTACGAAGACCCACTCATGACCCAAACACTACTCGACTTTGACCAAGGTAACCTTCCCCTGTTTCCTTCCAATCCTTCTTTCCACCTCGCAGCATACCTTCTAACACTTCGACAGCAATCAATCAGGCTCCAGATGAAAGCCGATTCCCATTCACCGATACAGAAGACTGGATTGGGAATTCTTTTGGCCAGGATCAGAATTGGATCTGGGGGTTGAATCCTTGAAAGGGCTGTGCTAGTGTGTTTTCTAGGCTGAAGAGATGGGGGTTGAAATGGTGTAGTAGTGCAAGTCTACGACCTATCATAGACCGACATGCTGCTGTATAGGCGTTGTGGAGTCATGCTCGGTAGTGCGGGATATTCAGGACGCATGCTTAGTCTCATCATAATGCCTTGAGGACAAAGGCCGCGGATATATGCTTGAGAGGACACGAAAACATGTTATAGCTGCGCACGAATATCTTCCAGAACGGCGGACGTTGAAACCTCCTCCGGTGGGCATAGCTAAGGAAGGCTTGCGTGTAGATAGTATTAGTCCGTATATGGGTCAGGGGAGGCGGTTACCAAATCCGGTAATTCGTTCCACCGGATCGAGTCCTTCCTCGACCTCTGCAACTCCCTCGAAGACTAAAGGCCGCTAAAGAGATATATAATTATGCCAGAGCCCGCATTTTTCATAGAGGAATACCTTAACCATTCATTTCAATATATATCGATATCCACAGCAAATTACACCTTTCAACATCCGCCATGGCCCTCCAAAACACAATAACTGTCACCCTCCCCCAACTCGCCAAAACAATCGACCACTCGCTCCTGCACCCCAGCATGACCGATGCCGATATCCTAGCTGGCCTCACCATAGCTCGGCAATACAACGTAGCAACCGCCTGTATAAAACCATACTCCATTCCCATGGCCAAAGAAGCCCTAAAAGGGTCCTCCGTCCTTATATGTCCCGTAATCGGCTTTCCCCACGGAAACAGCACCACGGAGGTGAAGGTGTATGAAGCGACTAAGGCGGCGGAGGCTGGTGGAAGGGAGATCGATATGGTGGTTAATGTCGGCAAGGTTTTGGGTGGGGATTGGGAGTATGTTGCCAACGAGATTCGAAGTATTAATGAGGCTGTTGTCGCACATGGCGCTATTCTGAAAGTTATCTTCGAAAATGACTTCCTCAGGGAAGCTGAGATTATTAAGCTCTGCGAGATATGTTCAAACATCGGCGTCGCGTTTGTCAAGACGTCGACTGGGTATGGGTTTGTGAAGCAGGGGGGAAGTGGATTGTATTCGTATGCCGGGGCTACGGTGCCGCATTTGAAGCTTATGAGAGAGAATTCGAAACCTGAGGTGCAGATCAAGGCTGCCGGTGGGGTGAGGACGTTGGATGATTTGTTGCATGTTATGTCGCTCGGGGTTACGAGGATTGGGGCTACGGCGACAGTCGCGATATTGGAGGAGGCGAGGAGGAGGGGGATTGGGGAGGAACCGACGACGGTGGAGTTCAGGCCTATTGGTGGTCAGTCTGGGGGAGGTTATTAGGGTGTAGATTTTGGAGGGACTTCGTGTTTGGAGAGTTGGTTGTCGTATTTAGAATTATTCAATAGACAAAGTAAATCCAAAAGTCAAAGTGTTGCACGGCGATCATTGCTCTGAAGAAGAAATTTAAGGATTGAAAAATGTTCATAATGTTTAGTGTAACGACAGTTTGAGAAATTGTCCTGAAATCTGGCGTGGTGGTGTGGGCAATGTCGCCAAATGTGATGGGCGTTGCACAACGGACCAAGCCCTCTCAGTCCGTTACACGGAGCCCCTGAAAGCGTTGAAGACACAATTGCGGAGTCGATAAGTTGGTTTTCGTTGATGGCTTTGTGGATGCACAATGCCAAAGTGAGATTCCGAATTTGATCGGATTCACCTGGCTCAGATGCTGCCATAATCAAAGGTCAAAAGTAGAGAATAACGAAAGTGTAATGGTGACTTAACGCTTTGGTCATTTGAGGCCACTTTGGTACAGGTCGTACAGACTGAATCTTTCCGGCCGCCGGGTGCGCCAGTACTGTCTCATCTAAACCCGTGCTTGAGGGGACAAATCTGGTAAGAAGGTTCTTGCTTGGTTCGGCAGGCGGAATAAACCAAATGTCAGTCTTATAAAGAACCATCTGACCCCAAGGCGGTACTGAAACTCTGATGCAGGCAGCGTCGCTGATGCGATCGGAACCGCTATGTGGGACGTATCACTCATGAACTTGTTTTCAACCACCTTTTCTCTTTCTTTAACTACTCGTTATATCGTTCATTATTGATCGCTTATTTTTCCCGAAGATGAACAGGCATATTCACATGTTCCTCCATCCTACGATAATCGAGATATCCAATAATATCAGGCCAGACTTCAAAGTTACCAGATTAATGGGGCCTCCGAAACGAATTTCTTCCAAAGCTTGAATTCAGTTCGATCTCTGTCAGGTGACTCATCCTGCAGTCACGCGTTTAGCGATGTATCATTGTCTAGACACTTCGCCATGTCTCAATTTGCTTCTTTCAATTCTGCACCGCCAAAACTTTCACCGCGCCATAAGGATGTACACAGCCAAGTACCTGAACGTGAAAGCCATTCCAGCAAGGGCTGCCGTGGGGCAAAATTTAATCTTTCTATTCTTAATTTTCAGATTTCCCCACCTTAAGAATCCGATCACACCAAAACCGCCCGGTTGGGTTAGAAATACGCGAAACATCAAAAGCGAGGAAACAGATTGTAAAAAGCAAAGACAACCTTACCAGCTCCGTACATTGGGGTCCAAATTCCCTCCACAAGAAAGTTTGACCAGTGTCTCTTGCACCATCCGACTCCATCGTCCCTCCAACCAGCTCCACGTAGGCACAAGGAGCATGCCCCGACACCCCCTAAAACGTCAGAAAACACATCACATCCCCGACATCGATTCCTCAGGTGCCTCCCAAGTACGCTACTCTCTCAGATCTAGACGAGTCCCCAGCACCTCACCCCAAGACCCCAACACCTCGCCTCAAGGCCCCGGCGCCCGTCCGCGACCAGTCGCAATTCCCGTCCACGACCGGTCGCAACACGATACAAAACCCCGACCAACGTCCCACAAATCCGGTATCGACCGCCTCTGGGACTGCGAAAGCCCCTCAAAAGCTTTGATGGCGGAACGAAAGTTTCAGAGCTATGTGGATAAGCTACAAGGGTTTGTTGATGAGTTGATTAGGAAGGGGCCTGTGGAGAAGAGGAAGGAGAAGGTAGGATATGGGGACGGTGGTGCTAGAGGGTTGGTTAAAGAGGTAGATGATGGGGATTCTGAGGCTGAATTCTTCTCCTGCCATGACGGTGAGATGGGGTTGGATGGGGATATGTCCACTCACAACACGTCCCAAGAGCGGTCGCATACCATACTGAATGGTATCCGCGGTGTATGGAACTGGCTAAGACCACCTTCATCGACGTCCAAGGAGAAAGTCCAAGCTATCGTCGGGGAACATACAAAAGAGGATACCAGGGATGGAAATGGGACTTATACTGAACCGGAACGAGGCAGGAAGCGTACCAAACGTGGGTATCCAACGTCCCCAACATCTTGTTCTAGTACGGGTTCGGATAGGTTGAAAAGAAGAAGGTACTATTGAGGGTGGGAAAGAGGATTGGGTTCATGGCCAGGATGCGATATTGGATCATATTTATGGTCGTGGGAGAGATGCGTATATGATGAGATAGTCATAGTGATGAGATGCGTTCTTTCCGGACGGGAGAGGGACAGGAAATTGGACTTTCGTTAAAGCAGTATCAATTCAGCAACTGGAGATACCTTGATTGTTTGTGAACGATCTGGAATTAGTGTACTCCGATAAGTGTACGTGACTAAACGCTGCCAAAATATCGCCATGTCAGTGACAATGGTCTAGGAGCTACTTAGTAGCCGACCTCTTGGACGTAAGAGATCTTCACCTGGGCGTATCTTGCCTCAGGCCGCATATGAATGTGACTCAGTCGGGCGGAAAATCAATGCGACCTTAAGCATTGCCAATCAAGTCGTCGTGGCCTTCCTTCAGAGGAGCGAAGGCTAAATGATTGACGAGGAAATATGTCCCTTGCATGCAAGCTCACCGAGTATTCGGTCAGGTGGGGACGTAGCTGGGAGAATTCCCCTTTTGAGACCTACCTGAAAAGGCAGTCTTGGGCGCATCCAGATAAGCTAGCTTTGATGGGGATTCATCGGCAAAGTCTGCATATTCCGTACACGCTCTCATTGGAAGCCGGTCGGACCGGGATCTCCACCCCCTGGCTCTGGACCCTGCGGCTTTAAATAGTGTATCGGGTCTAAATCGGCATTTGCTGATCCTACGTAGTTTCTTCTGCTATATCTATCCCACCACCGTCATACCTAGCTACCTTGCCTGTGAAAACGTTCTTCATTGCAAATCTTACATATTCTTTCGTTTCACTTTGAAAAATGGCGGCGACACAGAAGAACGAGCAGGAAATCGCAAAAGCGAAGAAGCTGGCGCACATCCCATGGAGCGACGAGTACGAGAAAATGATCTCCGGGATGCTGTAAGTCTACCTAGCTAGCTTGCCTCACACTTTCTATCCAATCCCTGCTAGGATACATACTGACAAAACCAAAAAGCTACAACTCCTTCGTCCCAGAACTCGCCAATGTCCGCATCAAAGCCCGAGGCTGGGCCATAAAATACAACAACTACTGGCCCACAACCTGCGAAGATGTCACCTTCGAAACCCTCCAAAATGAGCGCGCCGAGATGCTCAAGCAAGTCATCGGCAAAGTCGACAACACAGCATACATCGAGCCCCCATTCTTCATCGACTACGGCTGCAACATTTCCATCGGGAAACGCTTCTACGCCAACTTCAACCTCACTATTCTTGACTGCGGAATCGTCACCATCGGCGACCGCGTGATGCTTGGTCCTAATGTGTCTATCTTCGCGGCCACACATGAGACTGAGGTCGCGAGTCGGAGAGAAGATATCGAGTTCACTAAACCTGTGACTATCGGTGACGATTGCTGGATCGGCGGACATGTTGTTATCCTACCTGGCGTTACTATCGGGAAGGGATGTACAATTGCAGCGTCTTCTGTCGTCACAAAAGACGTTCCGGATTGGAGCGTGGCCATGGGGTCGCCTGCTAGGGTAGTTAAGAAGGTCACACCTGTTGCGGATGTTGAGGAGAATGGGGCTTGAAAAGGAAAGCACCTACCATATTATGAATGGCGCAGGGTATAAAATCTTATACCTTTTGGATTGGGAAGAAATAAAAAGCATGGAATTGGGCGCTCAAGCAATTTCACATTTGGGATCGAATCGCTAGATTGATGAATATCAAGATCGGGGATTTATACAAGCGGTCTCCTATTTCGCATACATTTGGGCTTTGAACTCGAGTATCGAACGTCACAATTCATAGCCAGCCACGAAGTTACGTCTTTCAAAGAAACGCGAATCGATCATTAGAAACCCATAACCTCGAGATCACTATCCTCAATTCGTGACGCCCGCGATCTCCATTTCTCTCCGCGTCCTACTCCTCATCCAACCCAACCCCCCTCCGCACAACACCTTGAACCCTATCCAAAAATCCCCTGACCTCATCCTCGTTATGCCACGCATCATTAAACGCCGCACTAACCTCGAGTCTCCCCTGCCATGCGCCCAAAAACACACCAAGGCCAGTTCCCAACTCCTCCCCCGTAACCCACGGATTACTAGCCTTGATAGGTCCGCGGGTTGGAGTGATCACTTTGTCGAGCACGCCCATACTTGAGATTGAGACTGAGGGTGTTTTGTTGGGGGCCGGGACTGGGGGTACACTACTATTTGCGGAAGGGGGAGGTAATGCGGGTGTGGACTGAGACCAGAAATACGGTACCATGGTTATGTTTTGTTCATCTTCTCGGATGGTTTCGTAGAAACGCTTCGTTTCTTGTACCAGGCGTAGGAACTCTGCATCTCGGTCCTCGACGTTTGGTTTACCCTCGGAAATTTCTCCCGTCGATGGAATCGTGAGGTCGAGTTTTAACGTTTGGCCTGAGACAGAGTGGTACACTGCTGCTGCATGCTGGGGCGAGTTGTATGGCGCTTTGCAATGTCGACGTTCGTTTATTAGGCTGTAGCCTATGTAGCTTGTTTTCTGGGGTTCTGGACCTGCGGGTTGGATGTCTCGCATTGCGATTGCGATGCTTGCGTGGTAGACGTGGGTCACTGTGGCGCCGAGCTTTTTACAAACTTTGAGTAACTGCGCGGTATCAGATTCCGAGAGTTGAAGGGCGATTCGTTGGTGTTTTCCGGGGATTAGTGGACCGGGTTTGTAGGGGTATGTGAGCATGTTTTTTGTGTCGTTGCTGATCGATTTTTTCTCTTGGATTATGTTGTCAAGACGTTGTTTTCTGTCCCTTGTTAGGGCTGGTGGGATGTCAGCTGCGACTCGTAGTGGAAGGCTGAGATTTTTGACTTCTGATCCAGCTTGTGGCAGGGAAAAAGATGACCCCTGGCTGTAGGCCTGCGCAGTATGTGCAAGGAGGTTGTCGAGTAGTTGAAGTGTTCCGATGCCGTCCATAATGTCGTGCGGAGAGCGAATCACCAAGTCCGCGCGGATCTCTGGGCTATCTCCACTGCTAGCACTGCTCGATTTGATTACGAACAGGGTTGGAATTTCGGGCGCAGGTGGATCAGAATTGCACCAATCGAGACCAGAAGCGTCTCCGGTGATTGAAACGAAAGTGCGCCGCAGCCACCCATCCTGCTGAGATACGACATACTCTGGGTCGAAAGCAGTGTATGACTTGATATACTTTTGAGCGTCCGGATCGTAACGAACTTCGGATGCTATCGTCGGATGGTCATATCGAAGTTTGAGCCAACCATTCCGAAGTGCGTCTTCTAGACGTTTTTCAAACTCTTCCCGTGGGGAGCCTTCCCCGAGGTCGATTGAAACAGAGACAAAACCGGTGATGGCGAAGAACATGCGGCCACTACCCTCGTACAGTTTTGCAAGCGAGGTGTAAAATTGCTCCACCTCATCCACCTCGCGTTGCCAGTGACCTGATTTGATTTCTTCCCAGGTGAATTTCTGGTACTCGGAGTGTGATTCTGTCATATTTGTGCATCCAACAAGCAAAATGAGCAAGATTGAAAGCCGAGAAGATGCGGGGCTCATTCTTCTGATCATAGGGCTCCGCACAATTATATATATTGCACTCCCGGTAATAGAAAACCTTAGAATTGGTAGCTAAGCCCAAAATGGCGTTGCTTGCGAGGGATCTCTCACGGATTTGCGGAGCATTTTGAGACGTTCCGACGCGGGGACATTGCATAAGTAGCCACTTTGCCGCATGCACCACAACAGTCCTCTGTTTATGTTTCTTTCCTGCAGACACCTTTTGAAGATCCCGCTGGCATCCTGCTGAATGGTACTTGAGCGTCCACAGTTTAGAATCCCACCTCTGAGTGGGTAGACGCCCGATAGACGCCATTCACCCGACTTGTAGCAACCCCTTCTGAACAGTCATTCTTCTCAGATCACAACCATGATTTCGCCAAGGTCGACGAGGTATCTCCTCACCACATCTGTATCCAACTCAAAACAAATCGGCACTTTCTTGTATTTGTAGCGGTCCGTTCTCATAACCCAATCTTGTCTATGCGCTCTTGCGAAATGGTGGAGGGGGAGAATTTGTGTTCTTCCTGGATGGCGACCCGCGTCGTGGGGGATTGTCGTCGTCGTCATCATCATCATCGGATATTTGTACAGCATGGCTCAGTTCGTTCGTCCCTTGGCAGTGGGCAGATGGCAACACTGCGACCTGGATACTGGCGAGGCGCAAACGGGACCGGGAAGTCCACGACAAGACAACACGGGGCAACCACAGCAGAACCGAAGCGAAGGACTCAATCCGACCAATAGCATACTCCAATGATACGATATACGTACCACAGCCTCGTGGGATGGGGCTTGGCGAGATATGAAATCTCACCCTGCAGCTGCCATTGACACTCAGCCCAACAACCCCCTCCGCGAAGGCAACAACCAGTCCCCAATCTAGATCACCCGTTCCCATCTTGTTCCCTCCCTAAATCCCTTCAGCACTAGTTCCGCTCTCTTTTACCACCATGGAAGCCCTTGTCGGATTAGCCGCGTTCGGGGTAGCCTGCAACGTTATGCAGACCATCCAATTCAGCCTTGCCACGTTGTCAATCTGCAAAAATCTTCACAGCGGCACGGCACCAGATAAAAATCTTGTGGACTTCTCTTCGAGACTTCAAAAAGCTGTGAAGGACCTTCAGTCTTCTATAGTATCAGCAGCGAACGATGCGGAGGCTGATGGAGAGAGAGAGTTGCAGTCAATTGCCAAAGATGTTGCTACCAAAGCAGAAAAGCTGGAATCAGAGCTCACGAAGCTGATTGGAAATTCTCCTGTTTCAAGTATTCGAAAAATTGGCAGGGCATTGAAATATACCACCATCGGAAAGCGTAAGATCGAGGACCTGGAGCAGTCGATAAGATTATCGCAATCTGTGATGGAGTCACGCATTCTCATTGGTCTAAGGTACGTGCTTATTGCATCTGTCTCCCTTTCAATCTCATACCGGATTGTATTTGAGAAATACTTACCGATTACTGCCAGGAAGAAATTGGAAGGCTTCTCTAGAGAGTCAATGAAACGATTTAATACCGTTGACCAGGAGCTAGGAAAGTTCATCGAGCAACTCAAACAAGGCAATACCCGGTTAGATCAACTTGTTGCTGGCAACGGAGAAATCAGGAGAGTGGTTGAGGATGAAGCTAAAAGAACAAGGACGCATATTGATACAACGCTCGATAATTACCGGCACATGCAGATATCAGATGCCCAGCTAGACACGTTTTTGCGAAGTCTCACATACCCGGAGATGAATGCCCGGAGAAATGCCCCTGCCATCAATGATATCGGCACAGGATCATTCGAATGGATCTTTGAGGAGCATCTAGGGGTTGATACACATTCAGACGGCTACACTCGTCGTAGGAGATTGGACAGCTTCACCGACTGGTTGCAATCCAACGATAAGATATATTGGATCTCAGGTAAACCTGGGTCTGGGAAAAGCAGTTTGATGCGATTCATGACCACTGATACAAGGACGCAATCAATGATTCATCGTTGGAATGGTGCAGCCACAATTCTTTCAGCATTCATTTGGTCAGCCGGGTCCCCCTCACAGAGAAGCCAGATGAACCTGCTTGCCACATTGCTGCATCAAATCTTATCAGCCAACCGTAGAGCAGCGAAGAGGCTTCTACAAACGGTCTCCAATCTCAACAAAATTTCCATCCTAGACTGGTCGAAGCAAGAACTGATAGATGCCATCAAGGAAATACTAAGAGACGATAATGCCGTGTTTTGCGTTTTCATTGATGGTTTAGACGAGATTGACCCACAGGACCATGGTGGTCAACAGGGTCTTTTGACATCAATTTTCGATTTGGCTGCTGCCCACAATGTCAAATTCTGTCTTGGCAGTCGTGAAGAGATTGTTCTGGCCGCCCACTTGGCGAAGTGTCCACGGTTACGATTGCAAGACCTAACTGCGGCTGATATGAAGAAGTTTGTCTTGGAAACATTGAACTCCTCCAATATAGAGGGTCATTTGGAGTCGTATGATGTAGTGCGCCTGGCGGAAAAGATAACTGAGAAAGCGGACGGCGTTTTTCTGTGGGTCCACCTTGTCACCAAATGGGTCCAGGGGGGCTTATACGGACTTGATGACCCCAAGCAACTCGAGATTCGTATCGATAAACTCCTACCAGGACTCGAAGGATTGTACAGAGAAATGTGGAATCGAATCGACGAGCCTACAAAGGAATTATACTTGACGACAGCATCGCTCTGTTTCAATTTGGTATCAAAACTTGTCGTCACGTCATTTATTACCATTCTCCTGGCCCTACGACCGGCGCTCCGACGAAATTGTCTTGCTGGTGACAAGGAGGTTCGCGAGCATGAAATCTTAAATATGGCCAGAGATTTTCGACAGCAACTTATTGTGAACTGTGCTGGTTTACTTGAGACCTCTGAACCGGACTTCACCTCCATTGAAAAAGTGTCTACAATGAGAGTTGATTTCATCCATAGAAGTGCGCGGGACTTCTTAAAGGACACTGACGAAGGGAGAGCTATTATAGCCTGGGGAGGTAACACCGAAATGGAACTGCGATATCTATTATCGTTGTCCAATCTGGCCAAAGGATCTATGTTCAGTATCAGCGATGAGGCGACCGCTATGGCGTACTTCTTCGACATTGGACATGGGGTTGCTAATCCATTTCCACATCCGGGAAATAACTCAATACGTGCTCCAGAAGTGGAATGTGCAATCTTGCGACTTTGTGAGCGAATTTCATTCCGAAGGAATTACAGCGACACGGAATATGCCATTCTCTATATGGCGATCCGGGGCGAATCGTTTGAATTCATCAAACAGTTCTTCGCGGCTCTCTCACCCTCAGATCGATCTGCTTGGGCAACAAGATTACTAGAACTAGCTGTGCAAATAGCGCATGCCCCGTTTATTGTCTATGATGATATTCCGATAGAGTCTTACAAGCTTGTCTTGCAGCAATGCCACTTGATCCAGTGGATGCTTCGCGAAGGGGCAAATCCAAACGAAATTCCTAACCCCTCTGGCATCAATCCTCCGTTTTTTCAGGCACAAGCAAGGCCAGCTCCAGCTGGCTTTTTCATCCTTCTTTTGTTCAGGTTAGACTGGTCATTTAGAGAGTCTAGTATAAGACAGCAAATCAACTGTGCTGATTTCGAGATTCACTCACAAATAAGCAGCGCCTGTTTAGATACACTGGCAACCTTTTTGGACTGTGGAGCTAACCTGGAATCAAAATCTGTTGTATTCGTAAAAGAACAGCTTGCGGGGCGAGTAGTCCCAACGAACTACTCCCTTGGCTTTGGCGGTTTTTGGGATCTCTCACAGTTCCGCAACGTCCACAATTCTCCACAATCAACAACAGAAACTTCAACATATCCCACGATTCTTATGGAAGTTTCACTCCATGGCTTCTTGCGCGAGTATACGCAAATAATGACACAATGGGTCGAAAATTGGGATACCGGCCCAGAACGCAAGCAAATGATCCAGGATTTCTTAGACAAAGAGTTTTCCACGTTGCCCAAAGCAATATTCATCATCAACAAAGAGAAGGAACGCGAGTTCTCTGTTGGCAAGTCTTCTTTGAATTACAGGTACTTTGTCGAGGACAACGACAGGTACTCTTTCATACAGATCACGGACGAATTGTCAGATCGCTTACAGGATGAAGAGTTGTCTATGGAAGATTGGTATGAAATGGCTAACGCAAACACTGGTGAGGGTGAATGTAGCATCGTTACATACCAAGATGTTATACACTGGCTCGTGCGGCGAGGGKACCTAAGTAAGGAATGGGCAAAGAAAGACGACCCTTTGGGAATCTTTGAAAAAATTCTCATGCTACAAGAAACGAACTTCCAGTTCCACGTGCCTAGAGTTGACTGGTCATGTCCTTCCGAGTATGACAAAGTTGTCAACGCTATGGAGCGGGCATTTCCTAAGTATCAGAAACCTCACGCTTAGGGTCACAAAGTGAACGCCGCAAGATGGAAACTTTTGGAGACTTGGCTTACATTACGAGAGCACACTTCGTTCAAAATCTATAGAGAATCCAACGTGCTTCATTTCGTATGATTTGATTTTAAGATCTTTGATTGGGCAGTGAAAATCTTCATGACGTTTATCAGCAACGAGCATAGACCTAGATCCAGAGACTAGTTAAACACAACACAACTACTATATGTGTCTTTTCCGACCTATGAATACCGCGGTCGAAAACTAGCGGACCGAACTTCCAAACTAAGTAAATGAGTGACTTTGCATTAGGTTGTTTTTTCTTGGCCACCATGGTACCTTTTAATATGGGCTCTGCTGCCGGTTCTGCTACTTTACTCTCCATACTCCTTCCCTGACTACCCTTAAGCCAAGGGTAATCGATAACATTATCGTAACACCTATTTTACCACTTAAATTCAATTTTCCGAGCTGTAAAAGCATTTACAGGTATAATGAGTGTTCCTCCGCCGGATCAAGAGAAGTGTGCCGAGAGCAACAACGCCACCATCACAGAGCGCAATGATGTGAAACCACCTTCATCGGTAGAATCGTCATCAACCTCTCTAACATATCCAGAAGGAGGTCTCGAAGGCTGGTGTGTTGTCTTTGGATCCTTCTGCATCATGATGTCCGTATTCGGGGTCATCAATACCGCCGCCGTCTTCGAATCCTACTTCTCACAACACCAGCTGCAGGACTACAAGTCCTCCGAAATAGCCTGGATATTCTCTCTGTACCTGTTCATTGTGTATTTTGTGGGAATATTTGCGGGACCTGTGTTTGATCGGTATGGACATCGTGTGCTGGTGGCTCTTGGGAGCGTTTTAGTCGTTGGTGGGCCTATGGTGCTCAGTGTTTGTTCAGGTAAGCTGATTCTAATTGCTTCAAAGTGAATTGTTCTGATTGAATGCAGAATACTACCAAATCATGCTCTCATTCTCGGTGGTGTCTGGGCTCGGCGCATCACTTCTCAACCCGCCATCGTACGCAGTCATCGGCCACTATTTCAACGTCCGGCGGGGCCTTGCTACGGGCATTGCGTCAACTGCCGGTTCTCTTGGCGGCATCATCTTTCCACTCTTACTTCGAGCCACGCTTCCGAAAATCGGGTTTGCGTGGAGCATGCGAATTCTCGGATTTTGCCTTCTATTCCTCGCAATTCCCTCAAACTTCTTCCTTCGAACGCGTCTTCCACGTGGCGATAAGTTCAACTCAGTGTGGCCAGACATGAGAGTCTTTCGGGATCCCAAGTTTGCGTTGTGTTGCTTCGGGATCTTTTTCATGGAGTATGGAGTCTTGATCCCGTTGACGTATGTGGTGTCTTATGCAACGAGGCATGGGCAGGATGCAAAAGCAAGTTATGTATTACCTGCACTTCTGAATGCAGGAAGTGTCGTTGGTAGGGCTGTTCCAGGCCTTGTCTCGGATCGTGTTGGGAGATTCAATGTCATAATTCTGACAGTGGGAATGTGTACCGCGACAGTGTTCGCACTTTGGCTTCCCGCCGGTGGCTCGCGACCGATGTTGTATGCCTTTACAACTTTGCTCGGTTTCGCAAGTGGCGGTAATGTTAGCCTGATTCCAGTTTGCCTTGGACAGCTATGTGATTCTAGAGACTACGGGAGATATTTTTCTACGGCGATGTTGGCGGCTAGTTTTGGAACTCTGACAGGCATTCCTATTGGTGGTGCTCTTTTACTCGTCGGTAACGATTCTACTGGTTGGACGGCACTTACTCTGTTCTCGGGACTTTCGTATGCTATTTCGCTAGCTTGTTACACAGCAGTCAGGATCATGGCGGTGGGCTGGAGTCCGAAGGCTATATACTGATCGCTTAAAGGGCATAACGAACACATAGATTGCATTTTGGGTCATAGGTTTGTAAAGGCCAATTAGGTCAGCTGAAACCGCCTTAGCGCTTGACTGCTTTCGCAAATCCTTACAAAGATATACCGTAGCGAGGAAGCAAAATTCCTCCATGATGAGATACAGACGATTAGGTGTGCAGAATGCCACGAAATTCAAGCACCTAAATCTAGCCCAAGAAGACTTTTTGGGCTCGCTGATCAGACTTGTATTCAGGGGAGGATTTGTATTGCTCATTTTACACTCGCACAGGCGTAATCTTATCCGGGCTCCCTTTCGGCCTCGCCCTTGCCATCCTCGTGAACATACTGGAGCCTTTCCAATTCGGCACAAGAACACCCTGTAGTGTATCATTACCCTTTTCCTTAGACGGATATTTTGTTGCACCTGTATCATTTCGTAGATGTTAGCGCACATTGCTCATATGTAGAATCCTATTCGCGCGCGACTTACCCAAGCCCCACTGGGGAAAATTGGCATAGATAGCTTCGTGTGAACCTTTAGGAGCATAGAAAAGTTCATGCATGATTCCTAGATACGGATATTTGCCAGCTGTCCACGCGTCTTCCCCGAGGCGATGGGCATGACCTGCCGCAAATGCTTGAAGACTTTCCATGTTATCCCAGTAAGTGAGCCATATGGTGGTAGTCCCTTGTCCATCGGATGTGTCGGCTAAAGTAGCTGTTCTACCCAAGACTAGAGTCATTGTTAGAGTACTTTCAGTCGAGGTACAGAAGAGTACATACAGCCCCATTTCTTCGGGTTTGTTTCGAGTTCGCGCCACATACCCTTGAAAGCTATGTCTACGTCGACCATTCCTTCAGTGAGCTTGCCGAATGGACTATAATTGTCAGAAAGATATCACTGACACGCAGAAACTGAGCTAATTGCCTACTGATTAAGCCGTGCGCCTAGTACAAACATGACGACCCCGTTCGAAGAGTCCGGAAACTGGGTTACATGTTTACCGACATTCACATCGGTGAAACAAGTCTTGATTTTCTTAGAAAAAGGACTTGCATATGCATTTCGCGACGCAAATGCAGAGCTGATGAGGCGATACAGAAGCCATACGAGCGGCAATGCGATGCTGACACGCGTCGGCAGGCATAACGAACTAATGAGTTGGAACGCGGCGCCAAAAGCTAGGAATGTCGGGATGCTCAAGTCCGTCTTCTCTATGATGTCGTAGAATTGATCATGGAAATCTTTAATCTCCTTTCGAATCTTCTGAAAGCCCATTGCTACTAGATCTTTAGGAAAGGGTTGAGAGAGAGAGAAATTAGCAACACTGCGCGGCCTCTTTTCAAGGTACCTAGATCGTCACGTGTTTTACTTAGGTTGGGTCCAGAACCAATCGGATGGATTGTATAGGCGGGCGTAAATGTCGTAAGCACTGTCGCGTTGTTGTTGGCCTAATTTAAGCCAAATCCTCTTCTAGTCTCCCTAGTGGATGTTTATAGTCCATGTCCAGATAGTAGCGTCACTCTTTCTTGGTTCTCGTATGCTATCACATCCGCTGCATAGATACAATTTTGCATGGCTTTATCTTTTCTCCAACTAATATGGCCCTTCTTGCCTTACGATAGGAACGTTAGAAAGCTATGGTACGAATAAAAGCCTCAAATTGTTAAGCTGATATCGTTCGTATGATATAACGCGCAAAGCATTATACAGGCCGGCTGCCATATCGGTAACAACTATCATCATTGAGTCTGCCAACGGATCGGTCATTCAAATTTCAGGGCAGGAGCCCCACGATGTAATCCGCCCTGCTAACCTCTTGCGCAAATTTCCATGGGAGCATGAAGAATGCTTTTTGGAGCATGTATATCGCAAACAACGACACCTTACGAAATGGATTCTACAATTGGCAGGAGCATCATTATAACGTAACGACGATCGGGGACAAACAACCCTGGATGTTTCTGCAAGTATCGCTTACAGTAGTCGGGTTAGAGCGAGGCTGTACCGGTTGGAGTCTGTTGCATTTGCGCGACCAGGCTCTCGGTTGGCGATCTGAAATTTGCCGGGTAAGCACGAACAACCCCGTAGTTCAAGAAGTCGCTTAAGCACGAAAAAGGCACAGTCGAACATCTTCTTATCACGTATGCTTATGCTTCTGACACGACGCGATCCTTCGACAGGGCAGCCAATCGTAAAGCAGTACAGGTGAGATGATGGGCGTTTTTCATGACATCTCATTGGTCGACTTCAAAATCGTATCTTCGCCGCTATGCACGTAAAACTGGCTCGCTCGTTAGAGCAAGTTATAAGCTTCAAGCCTTGTAATTGGGCATTTTCACGGAGTTGATGTCAGTATGGGGATAAGTAAAGGTCGGTGAGATGAGATCTTTGCCGCAATCACAAATGGTGCCCCTCTTCTATGTCTTAGATGGGGGGAACTTTATTTCAACCACAGAAGACCCAAAGGTGGATTTACAACAGAAACTTAGGAGACAATGAAGGCATCAAATGTACTACTGTTGGCGGCTTCCACGCTCTTCGTGCTTACAAAGTCTACCAAAAAGCCCAACTACGGCGAATCAGCTCCCTACTTCGACCCAAACGGCACCCAACCGATCCACTATGGCATTCTCCTGTTCCCCGGTTTCCAGGCTCTAGATGTCTATGGACCTTTGGATATTCTCAACAACCTTGGTCTGTTCTACAAATTTCCGGTGCGACTCACTGTTCTAGCTTCCAAGTTGGACGCAGTCTCTTCTCACGTCAAATCGCAAATGAACCTCACCAACGAACACCCATTAACCAACATCGAAGAACGCACAGTAGTTCAACGGACCTTCGTAGACCAACTTACTCTCCAGCGCTCTAGCAGACCCGCTGATCCTTCTTCCAAGAACGAAAAAATCGACGTCCTACTTGTACCAGGTGGCATAGGAACGCGCCAAAACATGACAGCCGAAATCAATTTTGTCAAAGAAATCTACCCAGGTTTGAAAGCAATTCTATCAGTATGCACCGGCGCCACTATCCTCTCCCGCGCCGGAATCCTCGACAACAAACACGCCACCACCAACAAACGGGCCTGGAAATGGGCCACGAGCACAGGACCCAACGTCAACTGGATCGGCGAAGCGCGCTGGGTCGTCGACGGAAACATCATCACTTCATCGGGTGTAAGTGCGGGTATGGATGCGACGTATGCTTTCATTGGGATGAACTATGGAGAGGAGGTAGAGGAGGGGTTGGCGAAGATTGCGGAGTATGCTAGGTGGGTTGATAGGGAGTATGATCCTTTTGCACATGTTTGGAATGTTTCTGAGCCGTTTTTGGAGACGGCGCCAGTTGTTGAGGGGGGTTGTGCGTAGTTTGATTGTATCGTGGGGAGGAGATGGGGGAGAGATGGGGGGATTGGATTTCGTGGTTGTGGGACTTTGCGATTGTGAATGCAGGTATTCTTTGAGATCGAGGGTAGTATTGGTATCAAACGGCAGTTTCTGGACGTATAGGGAATAGTACAATTTCTGTGACGTTCTGATGCGGCTGGAATCGTCGAATCCAACTCTAATTACACTCCTATACAGTGCTAGAGAAAAGGAATGATCAAGCCTTTACGAAGATATTCCATCGTCCACAGTTTCTCGAGATACAAATTTGGGGGTTTTCTCTATTATACTGCAACTATGACTACCATCCATCGCGACGCTGGCACCGTAAGGGTTAACTCATTACGCTGAACCCAACGAAACGAGCAATCGAGACCTCTCGAAGACAAATCGCGGATAAGTCGCGCCTGAAGCATCACACCCCATCGTTCTTGTCCGTAAGTGCACCGGCTTGTCGAGAAATTATCAGGCCTCGTGCTTTCATTGTTCGTTTTAGAAATGAGACTTCATTTTCCCTGGACTCGGTGGGTTCGCTGAATCTTTCATGCGATGAAAGTGGAGCTTTGCTTCTTTCATAATTATTGTGAACGGGGATGTCAATGATAGTGAATTATTATATTAAGTCTCGTTCCTCTTATTTTCCACGTCTAGAGTAGGGCAATTGGACTATGCTCGCGCATGGCCCATAAACGACTGTTATTCCACACAACCTCCCCCATCTAGAAAAGTACACCCTTAACCTGCTTATTACCCTTCAAATTGACATTCTTAACTAACATCATCCAAACCAAACAAAGCGCCATAATCGACGTTCCTGCAATCAACATCCTCTTCTGCGTATACCCATATGCCTTAATAATTCCGTCTCGCTCCGGACTTCCCATAGGATAGCTCAACTGCACCTCCAAATCATCATACACGGACGCCCAATCTTCCACGATAGAGTCTGGAAGGAATTTTTGTAGGGCCGAGGGAAACGTATTAGTCCAGATACCACCGGAGATGCTGTTTCCAACGGCAAGACCGACGCTGCCGACGAGACCTAGCACGGCGAGCACAGCGGCAATGTCGTTGTGGTCTGCGACGGATGTGACGCCGATTTGCTGACACAGAATGATAGTGCCACCGGCGATGGAGATGAAGATTTGACACATAACCATGTAACCCACGGTACCGTGTTCTGGGTCGCGGAAGTAGATCATGAGACCGGATCCAAGGAGGTAGAGAGGGATAGCGCATTGAAGAAGCCATTTAAAGCGACCCGTGAAACGCATTGCGATACCGACGATGATTAGCCATGCGGCGTTGACGATGTCGAAGGTGCTGTCGATGTACCCCGCGGTTGAGACGGAGCAGTTGTAGACAACCATGAGGTAGGACGTGAAGTAGCTTTTCCAGCAGTACCAGGCGATTTGGTAGCTGAAGTTGATTAAGCTGAATGCGACGACCGTGCGTGAGGTGAGGAGGGAGTAAGGGATGAATGGTTTTGGAGAGATGAAGCGTTGGCAGAGACCGAAGAGGATGAGGAGTACGACGCCGACGACCAGCATGGCGATGATGTGAGGGGCGCGCCATGTGTCGCGGGCGGAGGATGCAATGGTGAAGGGTAGGAGGAAGCAGGCTAGACCACCGGCGAGTAGGAGAACGCCGAGGACTGTTGGATATGTTAGTTGTAATCGTGAGCCAGGTTGTTAGGAGTAAACATACTATCGAACTCAACAGCATAGAACCAGATACTCTGGGTCAAGGTGCGACCACTAGACTCATTGATCAAAAGACCCTTCTTCTTAGCCTTCTGCTTGCTAATGACAAGAATGCTGCCCATCCCAAGTGCGACAAATGGAATGATGATTGAGAATGCGCCAAATCCCCATCGCCAGCTTGAGTTGTAGAATCCTTCCGATGCTTTGGAGCCAGCGAATGCAATGATCATGTAGGGTGAGCTCGTAAATGCAAAGGCAAGACCACGGTTCTCCAGTTTCGATGTATCGGCTGTGACGACGTCGATGGAGTAGATCATTCCGGTGAAACCGACACTTGTGAAGACCTAAGATGTCGTGTGAGTTCAAAGGTTGCGGAAAAGTAACGGGACGAACTTACCGCTGCAGTGCAATAAGTCTCGATATTCTTGCTAGCCGCCATCAAGACGAGACCTAGTACTCCGATCGAGGTCAAAACAGTAAAGCCGACCACACGATCGAACAGATTGAGAATCTTGGCAGTTGGGATATAACAAGCTGCACCGAAAACACCGGTAAGAGTGTTGACCACGGGAATTAGGGAATGCTCCGAGAAGTCGCTGGTGACAAAGGGTGTCAAATTGCCAGTAATGTTCATTTGAAAAGCGTTCACAAGATACATGGACCACATGCTGGTTCTAGTTAGTCGAGTTTGCTTGCAAGAATACAAGTGCAGTATAATGCGCACCAGGCGTAGATTGCAATCAAAGACTTCTTTGTCCAGGACAGAGTGACTGCCTCAGCAGTCTTTACACCACCCTGGGCACTGTCGTCGGGTATCTCAGAATCGGGCTTGCCTTCCAAGTCGTAAACATCGTCACCTTTGTTGTCGGCATGGTGGGCGGGAGTGGGCTCTGAGACAATCTCAGGAGTTGAGGTAGGGCCTGCCATGATCGTGTCGCAGCTGGAAATGCGACAGATGTGCAATCAACAATAAATGTAATAGAGCAGTTGAAGTAAAATACTTGACGCGCGAATGCAGGGAGTTCAATGCTGTCTTATATCCCAACAAGGTTCCACTGTAACATACTATGCTGCTGCAGCGTAGGGACTGACTTCCGAGTGTCGGCCAGATAATCTAATCTCCTAGCTAGAGCAGGAAAGGGACCGACAAAGTTTGCGACGAATACATCCAATCACGATCTATGGCTGTTTTGAATGACCGTAGCTCACACGAGATTCCGATCAAGCGAGGTCGCTACAGAAGTTAGCCTGCGTCTGGCACGCGTTCAAACAAGCCACCGCGTTCCTGGTCTGCGGTCCACGGCTCTGGATCATGCATGGATGGCGAGCCGGCCCTCGTGTTTGGTAAGGAGATGTGGGTTCATCCGCCACAGGCAGTGGGTACGCCTGGGCCTGGGTGTTCTGTGATTCACACCATCAGATTAGATTCAGGATCAATATTTTTATCAGATGACGGCTAAGCAACTTCGAAGCAACCTTGGCTAAAGCTTTGCGTGGCGAGCGTATCCGCCTGCAAATTTGTGCCTCTAGCTAAAGCCACATGGGATGATTTCTCGTCACTCGTCACCGATTAGCGTCACTCTACCCGTGCCCTTTTCCGTGTGTGGATGGTCTGCCGCTCGCGGATCCAGTCAGGGTCCATAGAATTTCCAGCCTTAAAACACGCCCTTTGAACGCACTAGACACGCCCTTCGAGAGCTCCACTCCTCTAAATGGGTCCCGGCGCTGGTGCATCCCACCGAGACCAGCCTGCCAATATACATTGGTTATCTAGCTCTCAACGCATGCCGAAAGCGCCGTGGACGCAATCAGATAGCAGATCAGGATTTTTCTTCGCCCACCGTATATTCGTCGATATTTGAAGAGAAAGTAGCAATTGGGATCGAATGCGCTTGTTGATCGACATAATTGCTTTTGGGTACAGGTTTCTGATTGTTGTTCTGGCGGGGCCTCGACTCCAAAACGGGAACATCGATCGTATATAATGATCTGACTATCCTCAGCTAGATTACGAGTAGGCGTAACACTATCCAGCGAGATCACATATGATCTGGACGATTCTTCCTCTTAGCCCAAGAGTACTCGTAGCAACGGAAAAGACATTCTTTGTGGAGGATAGAGACCAAATATCGCTCTTTGGTCGTTACCTATCCAATTCAATAAGCTACTTCTCCGCCACTCTTCGCTACCGGCGCTTGATCACGGTCATACTCAGTCTCCTGCGCCAACGATAGCTTCTTCCGTTGAGGTCCTCTTTTAAACTTCCTTCGTACTGACTTTGTTTTTGGCGCCACGTCCAGCCGCTCTTGTGGCTTTCATGTTTCTTGGCCTCAACGCTTTGGTCACGCTACCCCCCTCCAGCTTCCAACATCAGCTCTTGATTTTTCAGCTGTGGGCAATTCCGTCAGAACCTTGCATATAACAACGCCAAAAACCTTTACATATTCATCTCAGCAGATTAGCTCATGTATCGGAACCCTTGGAGGAAAGATTTCAAGGAATGACGAACGGTGGGGCCGCAAACACTCCAACTCGTCGAACGCTGGCAAAGTTTCAGGGGGTTTACTTCTATTGAAACAACCGATACCATAAGCATTGAGTTTACTAATAGTCTATTTGAATGAAAGTTGGGGGTTCCGTTGTGATGATGTAGCGACGCGATCAGGTGGCCTGCGGATAAACCCGAATGAGGTGCAACAAGCTGAGAGGCGTCAACCTACACCTTGCTGACTATTCCGAATAGATAGTATTCGTTCAAATCAATTACGTCGGTTTACTAATTCACATAGTTCTCACACGTCAATCGACTACAGATTGCTCGACCCCCTGACTAGAGTAACTAAGTGATTGTCTGGCGCTCAGACATTTTTATGCCGTCGATTCACGATATCGTTCATCGGTCGCAACACGGCTCAAATTACAGTTCTCAGATATCATTTACCTAAGGTTAGGTAGAGGAACACTGATCTGGTCTTTTTTAGAGGCGCACTGCTTTTGAATAGGCCAGAGTGCGATTGCGCAGGACAGGAAGATCTATTTGCTACTACCTGCCCTACTTTGCAGTTGGATGCCAGCAGCTGTGGTGGAGGATCTGTTGTAGACGACTCAGTGCTGATATTATTTGATCTACGTTTTCGAGATGATAATTTTGATCACATAGTGATAGTAAGAGTGATAAACTGCTCTGTTGCTTAGGTCCCGACTTAAGAAGTTAACAAATCTGAAAAAGCTCATAGACTTCTATCTTGGATATTTAATTGTCGATGCAGATACGTCCATGCACGAAACATGATGTTCCAAGCTCTGAACTCTAAACATGGGCGACGTGAGCACCTGTTCCTGACCCTTCCAATTTCAATGTCATTTATACGCGGAAGATCATTGGCGCTGTACCGGGATAAAAGCATGGATAGGGCTTCGCTTGGGCAACAAGGGGTTTAGTTGAGTGCTGGAATTCGTATGAGGAGCTGGAAGAGGCAGGTGGATCACGTTTGCGCCTTGGCCTCTTTGCTGTGCCGCAATGTCCTGAAATTTGAAATGATGCGTATAAGCCATATATCTCAGTCGCGCAAGCGTCAAACGGCCTGAATGTCAGCCCTACATTGCAGCTCTGAGAAGTCAACAATGTCGCGTACACCTGGAAAAGTATCGAAGCCTAAATTAAGTGTCGACATACTCAGAAAACACAACATTATCTTCGATCATCGTCAAGCAGAAAGCAAATATTTACCTGAATGGATTCAATCTATCCAAAAGCAACTAATAAGAATACGCAATAAGCTCCCAAATGAGACAGAAGAGCAGTTCAACGAGGAATATGACTCATTCTCAGACTCGGATTTTGTCAAATTGGAACCATTCATAGATGACTGGAGTCTTCGGCCTCCAGAGACTGAAGCATATATCACGCGCGAAGGATTTAAAGGAGACCAAGTGCGACCAAAGATGCAAGATGAGCTCCAAGAGTGCAGTGAAATCGCTACACAGGTTGTGAAATTGAGGGAAAGGAACGAGAAAGAGGCTCGATGGACGGAGCTATTCCAGCATTACTTTTTCAGATCCTACCATGAAGTGCACCGCAATAGCAGTGAACATGAGTAAGTTGATGCTCTTCACAGGCCGCCAACACATAATCTAATTTATCTAGCGATATGTTCAAGCGATGGGAACGGTTAGTTATCACTTATTAAACTTCAGAAGTAGAGCTCAATCATCTCGCAGGCACGGAGAAATACATTGGGACCAGTTCTCCGACCAGGGGCCTACGAACAGTCGAGTCAGGAGGCTTACAGGACCCAAGCCTGACCTCACATATGCATTTCCAATCATTGACATTGATTTTAAGGAAAAGTCAGCCAGAGCGTATCAATTTGATGAGCAAGTGAGAAGCTTCTCCCTTGAGGTCCTCGGTAAGCTCCGAACCGACCAAGACATCAACCTGCGGTCTTCTCCAACAAAGAAACTGCAGCAATGGCCATCGACCAAGTTGTACGCAGCGGATCTCATTTGCTTCCCCTGGGCGGTAGTTGAATACAAGAGAAACAGAACCGACGAGTGGGCAACTCGGAATGCGACTAGGTCTCAGAACAATACCGCCAACGAGAAGGAAAGGGAGACGTTTTGCTATTGTCAAGCAGCCAATGCTACTGCTGCGGCACTTACACTAAGGGAAGATCTCCTTGAGAAAGCTAAAGATTCATCGCCGAACAAAGACGCCCTGATTATCTTCGCCTTCACATGTGTTGGGCCTAAGGTCAAACTTTGGGTCACCTATCGAAGTTCCGTAAGTCCGATTTTCAAGTTGGAATATGCGCCAGTTCTGACTTCGCTCGAAAGTCCTTGCGAGATAGAAACATGATCAAAATGCAATGCATATGGGCGACTTTTATAGAACTAACATGGGGAGCAATCCACTTGCGAATGGTCATCAAAAACCTGCGCGAGTGGGTATATTCCCACGTGAGGTCGGTGCTTGCAGCCTGGGTCCGCATGGTTCGCACTCGACCTTCTTCACAAGCTTATCTTATGCCAAACGGGAATCTAGCGGTGAGAAGTAGAAGGGCCTTATCTTGCGAACCAACTGATCAAAAACCTCAATTTCGAGAGGTGGGGTCACCAAAGCAACCACAACGCACGAAAGCGGTCCCAAGGCTATCGCGTGGGAAGACCGAGCCCGAATATGTGAACCGACGCCTTTCTGGCAGTTCCCGATCTCATATAGTTGAATCTGAAGACGATGAATTCGAAGTTGAAACATCAGACGAGGATGAGGACGAGGACGAGGTAGAAGAAGAAGAAGAAGAAGAAGAAGAAGAAGAGGAAGAGGAGGAAGAGGAGGAAGAGGAGGACGAGGACGAGGACGAGGACGAGGAGGAGGAAGATGACTATGACGATGACGATGACGATGACGATGAAGATGAGGATGAAAATGACGTATTGGGGTCCCAAGAAGACGAAGGTGAAGATGAGGATGATGTATTGGAGCCTCAAGAGGACGAAGATGAAGGCCTTCTATCTGATGATCTCAGCGAAGACTCTGTATACGAAGATGCGCATGAATATGGCGACAACAGCGAGGACGAGGTGTCCCCAGAATCTGATCTCTCAATCGTTGAAAAGGAGCTTGGAAGCATGCATATACCAAAAATAGATGTCTTAGAGTGTGGGGATCAAGGTGGAAGAGAAGATGAAGCATCGAATATTGATCGGAAAGTTCCCGACGCAAAAGCGCAAACTTCTAATGCTCCCGATTTGGACCCTTAGTATCGATGCAAGAGGTTCGACAAACATGATTGTCGCTGAATGTCGACAAAACTTTCGATTCTAGACCAACGGTCGCAAGAGTGTATAATAGATTATTGATGGTACGAAGAACGAAGGGCAAGACAGCTAGAGTATAATAATTCTGATACCCAATCTTAAGAAATCCCCTCTTCTTCTACCAACCGTGCCGTATCCACTTATCGCAGACGAAATGTACTATAGTGACTTATAGAAACCCCATGCAACAATTCCATTATGATGCACTCTCCTTCGAAGGCTTCGGTATTCGACCCGAGAACGCTATTCTCCTTTGAGGAAAGAGGAGCAAGTCGCATGACTACGTTGAAGAATGGCCTCTGCGAGACTGGCTTTCATCTCTCGTCCTTTTTTGCTGGGTCGCACATTCGTAGTGCTTCACTCACTTGCGAAACAAAAAATACCCAACAGTGGCCGCACCCCGAACAAAGTCCGGGCAAAGTGTTTGGCCATGAGGAAAACATGGAAATCAGAACGAGTTCTTAGCACTCTGGACATCGTGCTTATCTAAGAAAGTTTGATATAGTTCTTGGCATACTCCGACTGAGGCGGAGTTGTGTGAGGTGGTAACGGGAATGGTGCATTGGGGAGATTTGGGTAGGGCTAGACGCCTCGTCACCCCGCTTCAAACCTCCACTGGAAGATGCAGCTCCTACAAAAGCAACCCTTGGAAAGCTTTACCCAAAGCCAGTCATTCAGCTTTGTACCGGATGCAAGTCGGCTTCTCTTTCAAGCGAAACGGAGATCACAAATGTTCTCGCGTGTATGATAAGAGCCGTAAGAAAAGTGGAGGTGCATGCAAACCGTGATATCTCTCATGTGGAACATATCCTCTACCATCTTGGTAGGCTACAGGCTGTGGGAAATTTAGTTTTGAAATGGGTAAGATAATACAATGCCTTGAGAGCTGCTGATATCGTTGACGATACGGGTCAAGCCGAATTGGTAGCATGCTCCATCCGTTTCGTCGAAAGCGTTTCCTTAAGGACACCTCAAAAAAGGGTCATGCTCCACTCCCAACGCTCAAAAATCCCATCGCTCAAAGAAAAAACTGCACTTCGAATTGAAAGCCCCAAAGAAGGGTTAATTCTCATGGAGCTGCGCCTTGAAGAAATGGTCTTGGCAGATCCCAGCCAGTTGAGAACGTTCCCATCGTCCCTTGAATCTTGCAGACAGTATGCTCACATTACGTCGCTTCAAAGAATCTTATTAACCGGCTCCAATGGAAGGTTCAGTGATAGTATTAACATTAGATAGTCTTCGAACGCCTCAGAGATTCTTGTTGTCTCTTCGGCCGCTTGCACAATCAAAGGCCGCATTCGGACACTGGGAGCATGCGCGCCCTCCCACACCAAATTAGATGTCACTCCAGAGATCAAGTTTATATTATGTGCAGGGATTAGATATTAGTCTTGCTTGAGACGTGCACGAATACTGAATTAGTCCTCTGTGAATCCTGTACGAAAATAGGAGCCATTAGCGCTGTGCCTGGAGCACATTGCAAATGTGAGCCATGCGATCAGGAATAGGCAAATCGGGTTTGAACGGGATAAAATCTCCCTTTGATAATGAGCTTCGCCTGTTTCTATTTGATTTAACCTTTTTAGATACGTGTAATGTTTAGATAGTGTCACGAATGCTGTTCAGCGCCCGCGCACGCCACGATACTCGATTATAGTAGCAGTGCCTTGATAAAGCTATCGCTGAGCAGATCAATTCAGGTGGCTACAATAGAAATTTCGTAGCATGTTTGAATTGTGCAATTCGAGATGAGATCGTGCTACGAAACGATCTTTGCACTCAATGTGGCTTATTGAAAGCCAGAGAAATCCATGTGTGAGACGCTCTTGAGACCGCGTCTTTGCTAAATTTTGACTGAATTGTGACAAGGACCGTAGGCAGCCAGAGGTGTTGATCGATATGCCATCGAATACGAGAAATTGAGTTTCGCATTGGTTGCAAGTGTTGCGAACAGACCATGAAGCCCTCGTAAGCACTGAAAGAGGCAGCTGTTTTGCACCTTTCGTTTCAGCCCCCGAATGCTGTGCCACATCGCTTCTAAAGCTTTAAGGGGATTAGAACTCTCTATCTCTGGGACACCCAAAGGCCATCCCCATCGCCGCTAAAACTCGTCAAATCTCACAATGCAATTAAATCCTGGGGATGTCGGGAAACCCAAATTGAGCAAGAAAATACTTGCAGAACACAATATTTTTATCGTTCCGGAGCGGCAGAGCAACTTGGATCTGGAGCGTTGGATTCGAACAATTCATGACCAAGTGATACCTTTACGAACGAAGCTTCCAGCAAGGGACAAAGACGATTTCGAAAAGGAGCGTGATGCATTTGTAAAATCGGGACAGGATCATGTGGAAGCAATCCAACAGCACTGGGATCTCATCCCTCCAAAGAGCGCGTATATCAGCTGGAAAGGCCACGGAGCGGGACAAACACCTTCGGGGATCAGAGCTGAGATAACATCTTGCACGGAGATTGCTGCATCGGCGGTCAGCAAGCGTCAAAGGCATGAGTCGGAGGATTCATGGACACTATTCCTGCAGCAACATTTCTTCCACTCGTATGATAAGGTTCGGGAGAACCCAAACACACATGAGTGAGTATCACACCTGGAACATTTGCAGTGTTTAAGCTAACGAGTGAAGTGATGTTTTTCAACGTTGGGAATTGTTGGTTTCTCAACGCTTTTCTGTTATCGAATTTCATCTAAATCTCGTGTAGGCATGCAAATCTCCATTGGAATGAAGACATCCGATGGGAAAGTTCGAATCCGAAGATCAGAAGATTGACGGAGCCGAAGCCCGACCTAACTTATGCGTTTCCGATTATTGATACTACCTAAAAGGACGCGAGGATTTATCGATTCGATCGGCGGGTGGAGAATTTCTCGCTTTCTGTTCTAAGTAATCTACGGACTAACAATGAAGTCAAATTGGTCTCTGCACCTACATCCGGGCTCCAAAGGTGGGGCTCAGGGAAACGTACGGGACTGGGCGCGTCGGACTTGGTCTGTTTTCCGTGGGCAGTTGTTGAGGTGAAGAGAAGCAAAAGAGCAACCCACCCAGATTCTTTCGGAAGAAACGACTCAGAGAGCAGTTCAAAAGAGAGGTTTTGTTATTATCAAGCTGCCAATGCATCTGCGACAGCCTTGAGACTACGGGAGCGGCTTGCAAAACATGCCAACGACTCATCATCGTCCAAAGAAGCTCTTCTTATTTTCGCCTTCACATGCGTTGGCCCCACTGTCAAGTTGTGGGTTACTTACAGAAAGGACGTTATAGAAGACAAGAGCCTTGACAAGAAAGAGCACGATCCAATTGTTATGAAGTGTGTGTGGGCGACCTCTCTTGAGTTACCATGGGGCGTTTTAAAACTACGCATGATAGTTCAAAATGTGCGCGAATGGGTGTATTCGCAAGCAAAACCAGAAATTGCAAGATGGATTTTTATGGTCCGGACACGACACTCTCTACAAGCTTTCCTTACACCAACAGGTGATATTCAAGTGCGAACGAGGAGAGCATTATCATGCGAGCCCGCAACCGAAAGACCCAATACCTTGGTTCCTGAACCCGCGTCACAGTCTCATATTTCGAGGCGTCCTCCAGAAATGCCGCGACGCAAAACAACCTCGAAAGCGCCAAGGCAGTCACTGCCGAGTCTGAAGTTTACAAACGACGTTGGACAGGAAGTCTCAGAAAAGAAAAAGAAAAAGGAAGAGAAGAGACCGGAATTTCGACGTGATGCTGACGAAGGGTACGTCACCGAGGATCCGTGCCCCTCATATAGCGATAATGACGCATCTTTTGTTGCTTCATATTCCATTTCAAGCCCATTTGCAGCTCCGCAGGATGAATATGAAGAAGACACAGATAGTGAAGACACAGATAGCGATGAAGACTCAGGCGACGAAGAAAGCTCATATGACGAAGATGAGTCAGACAACGAAGAAGACACAGATGGCGAAGAAGACACAGATGGCGAAGAAGACACAGATGACGAAGGATCTATCGTCTACATGAGAGAAGATGCTTACAATGCCAACAAAGAATTCCTGAGGAGTATGGGGTGGGAACTAGCGTGGCGGGKAAACTAGCCGCGGTTTGCACCTTGCTCGATTCTGAAGAGCTGTCTGCGAATTTCTGAGCGACTCTTTCTGACAGTATGTACATGTATGACGACTGGTCAACCTTCCTAGTATTGATAACGAAATGCCTTATCCTGTTTTTCCGTGTGATCCGAGTCAACACTTACACCCATGTGATACCCATCCCCAAGACCAATATCATCCATACTTCCATTATCCCTGTCCCTCTTCTTGTTAGACTTCTTCGCAGTAAAGTAGTACACCAGGAAGAACACGATCAGACAGCACCAGGCAACTACACTGGTGATGCAACCCTTGCGGTATCGTGGTGCGTCCGACTTTTGCCACAACTGCGGACCCGAGATACATCCAACAGTGTACATGACGAAGAATATAGCGCTCACAACCGACTTCTTCGTGTTGCCTTTGATGTTGCTTGCCATGAGACTGACACAGATGGAAAGTGGAGGTGCTGTTGCGCCAGCGAACCAAGTGCTTGCTACGATGCCCCATGCCTTGTGTGCGGGAAGAAGGAGCAAAAGCAATGTACCCATTAAAGGTACTGCTGCAATGAAAAGTCCGACCAGGCAACGGCTATTGGGAAATATCCGTGGCACGAGTGCACCGACCCAGACGAGGCAAAACGAAATAGCACCAGATGGCAGCCCGACCAACATCGTCCGGAATTGAGAGAAACCGAAGCCGTGAATCACGAGAGAAGAAAACTATTCATTGTTAGCTATACAGGTTTGAATGTGTTGGAAGAGTACGATATACCTTGACAATTGGTGTTGGGAGAGTGAAACAGAGAGCCATCAAGCCATAAAGTGCTGTGCGTGGGTCCATGAAAGCTTCCCTAAGCTGGCCCATATCGAAACTTGACTTATCGCGGGTGACTCTGTCGACAGCTAGACGCTCAGTCGCTACTTTCCTTTCCCGCTCGTTCAAAAACCATGCTGTATCGGTATGCCGCGGCATTGCAACAAGGAAGACGATTCCGGAGGCAATCGTTAGCCCACCGCAGACAAGGAAAAGCACCCTCCACGGCGCGATGGCTAGTCTAGCATAGCCAATTCCGTACATCATCAATGCACCGACAATCTGAGAGACGCCGAACATTGATACCCAAGTCCTAGAGTTATGTGAGCGAAGGTAGCTTCTAAAAGGTAGGCTGTGTATGGACGTACGCGACTCGAATCGGATGTTCACTTCGTTTATACCATCCACTGGTGATGATCATAAAAGAAGGCGCCACAGCTCCTTCGAAGAATCCGAGCAAAAACCGTGCTGCGGCAATCGATGGCCAGTCTTTAGCGGCACCGAGGCCCATTTCTGCAATTCCCCAGATGATGCTATATTCGTTAGTTCGCCGTCTGGGGGGCCCCAACCAGATTCTATTACTCACATGGTAACACCAACAAACAGTGTAATGGGAAGCCTGCTCATCAAATAGGCAGCTGGATATTCGGAGCAGAATTGACCAAAATAGAACAGCGATATTGCCCAAGAGAACTCGGAGCCTGATAAACCGAGATCTTCCGAGAGTCCAAAAACCGCGGCGTAGTTGATACTTTGCTTATCCAGATCTAACAAGGAGAGCCTGTAAGTATGAAAACATGAAAAGAATTTACATTGCGGGACCAAACGTACATTGAAAGAAGTAGACCAAGGACATCAATGGCATGATAACTCGATCAAGCTTGCGGACCACCCTTCGTTCCTCCTCTGGGTCCACGCAATAGGCGACAGCTAGCTCTTGCCCTTCCTTCTCGGGTGCTTCCTCCATAGTCGTGGTACCATTATCAACTGACGGGACTTGATTGATCTTTTCCGACATGATGCAAATGCTGTGACTGGATCGTATAACAGAGAGTCTTGTTCGAATTGTCGCAGGTACCGAACCTCAAGCACGGGTCAAATAATTGCTGCAAGGCGGCACATATTAATACAATGAGAGACTGAGGGATGGATATAGAGTCGACAACGTCGAAAAGTCCTAAATTTGCAACTAGGGTCCCCATGGGGGAAAGAAGTGTGGAGAGAACTAGTAGTGCACCTCGGATGTGAAGGCCGCGTTTGATCGCGCGCGCGGATGTTGTTCCCGCAGTTCTGGCCCGCTCGCATGATTCGAGTGTACGTCGGATGTGCATGCCGCCCATACCAGCGGTCAACCGACTTGTCCAGATTTGCCGAGATGGACTCTTTGTGACTTTGGTGAAGAGGCATTAGATGTTGTGGGCGGATGTGCATGCCGTGGTTGTAAACGTAGGGATCTGACTCGTATAAGTTTGAAGCACGTCTCCGGCCAACACTGCAAAATACGTACCGCTTGATCATATACATTAATCACCCATGGCGCCCTCTAGAACAGACGACCTCGAAATTACTCAGCCTGCAACGCAGAAGAGGCATACTATATTCTTGTTGGAGGAATTTCCTCCCGAAGCTGTACGGCACTGTCAGAATTATTTCCACACGATTCTTCCCACAGATCCAGCCATTGAAACATGGCGCGAGAAAGCCGACGCGATTCTGGTGCGAGAAAAGATAATCTCCGCTCAAGACATTGAGATTGCGCGCAAGCTACGAGCGATCGGCAAACAAGGAACCGGAACCGATATAATCGACCACGAAGCGTGCGAAAAGCGAGGAATAGCCATCTTGAATACCCCAGGCGTAAATGCCCAGTCGGTAGCTGAGCTGGTACTCAGTTTGACAATGGCAGTAGCGCGACAATTGCGATCTATCTCAGTAAAGCAAGACCGTGGGTTAGAGGTTCGGAAAGAGCACTGTTTCGGAATAACTTTGACTGGAAAGGCGATTGGGATTCTTGGGATGGGTAATATCGGGACTGCAGTCGCTCGGATATTCCAAGGAGCTTTTGGTGCGAGGGTATATGCATATGATCCCTTTGCCCCAAAAGACGCATGGGAAAACATTCCCCATGTAAGAGTGGATCAATGGGAAGACATGCTTCCGCATGTAGATGTTCTGACGCTTCACATCCCACTCAATTCTGAGACACGCGGTATGATCGATATGAAGCACTTCAAGAAAATGAAACAAGGAGCAATAATAATCAATGTCGCTCGAGGGGGAATAATAAATGAAGATGACCTTGTACAGGCGCTCGAACAAGGCATAATTTGGGGCGCAGGATTGGACTGCCACGAAGAAGAGCCACCAGTGTCGGCTAGGTACGAAGCACTCTGGGCTACAGAGAAGGTGGTGAGCACGCCACATATAGGTGCAACTACAGCTGAGACACAGGTCCGCACAGCTACTGCAGCTATTGACAATGTAGCCAAGTATTTGTCACTGAAATAAGATTTCGATTTATTGTTCCGATCATAATACAATCTTGCTCATTGTTCGCGTAGTTAGACTCGATCCGAACCTTTAAGCATATGCCCAAAAATCTTCTATATAGCTCATATAATTGTTGAAAGACTATTACTAGTCCACGAGAATGCCATTTCGGACCTTCTTTGCATGTTGAATTAAAATGAAAAATGGACCGAGGCAATGAATGATTTTCATCACGTGATAACCTTTAGCTCGAAGATCCGCAACTAAGAATCACACAGGACCCTCTTATGTAATTAGTCCGTATACTAAATTATATTCCCACGAGAGCAGAAGCACCTGAGACCTTCAACCTTCACCTCGAGCCTAAACTCTCACTACGAGGAATGGCATCATCCCCACCACCATCAAAGCGACCACGGCTATCTTCCTCTACAGGGGAAGGAGCACGAACATCCCTAGCGTACTCAACCCTGGTTTGATGGCTTAAAAAAGTACTGAACCATATTAGATGCAACGCCTGTCGGGAGAGGAAGATCAAATGCTCTGGAACACAACCTTGTCGTTACTGTATCAAGCGAAGCCAGTCTTGTGTCTTTCCAGACAATGTCAGGAAGAAAATGTATTCTGTAGCGTTCGTAATTTATCTGCCATGCTAATATCCATTCTGGGTTTACTAACATTTGTAGATATGTGGAGGAGTTGGAGAAGACGATATCTACTTTGCGACGTGGGTCGATGGAACATGGTACGCATATTATAAATTGCAGAGCTCTGGTTTAGTATTAATTGGTAACAAGATGAGGTCGATGATGGAGGGCGAGGAACATCGTCTCGTAGAAGGCCGGACAATGTCGAGGCACTCGCTACTACATCCACGAATACCGACGATCAAGACAATGAAATAAGTGCAGAGACATCACGTAGGTTCTCCTCGTAGCCAATGTGACTAAACACTGATATCCAGGACTAGCTATCGTACCAACCTCTGCCATGTCATCCAGCTTAAACTTTGGATCACATATAAAAAGTCTTCCTGTGAAGTCCACATCATCTATAGGAATATTGACCGGTCAGCACGCACCCAACGACTGCGAAAATGCCTATAACCTAGAGATTGGTCGCCCAAAAACAAACCCAGCTCAGAGCACCCAATTACCGCCAGAGGAGGAAGCGCAGTACCTCCTCGACACAGTATTGAAATATATCGGAATGCTCCAACATCTCATTGACCCAAGATCTGTGGCAGATCGCCTATCCGTATTCTACGAAGAGCAAGAACAACCTCTAGCCACAGAGACGCACGACCTTTCTCGGTCGCAGATTTTGATGGTGTTTGCCATTGGCGAGTTACTACGTGGGAAGGCGAAAGAGGGACATTCCCTACCTGGTGCACGATATTTTCTAGAGGTCGTGAATAATCTACCCGCTATACCGGTTTTGCGAACTTCGGGTACATTGGCTGTAGAAGTTTTAGCTATGCTGGCGTTCTACTTGCAATGTTCGGATCAGGCGGATGATGCTTATGTATATGTAGGCGCTTGATGAAATCGATTTGATTACAGCTTTCTAACCCCTCTTGTTATAGGCCGGACTGGGCCTGAGATTGGCCATTTCAAATGGGCTATCTAGGGATCACGCAACAAAGCAGATGAGCAGATCACAAAGGACTCATCGGAATCGGCTATGGTGGACCGTATATATGCAAGAGAGGTACTAATTCTGTCAGTGCGTAGAGTCGATGACTGACTGTTTGTAGACGCCTCGCTGCGGCAACTGGCAATTCATTTGGAATTCCCGATGAGGCCATCACGGCAAAGTTACCCACGGAGTCCCCCGGTTTCTCGTCAACGATCGCATTGAATGTTAACATCAGACTTGCAAGAATCACGGGTCAAATTATGCAGAGTAAGTTATGAACGTACATGTAATCAGCCCAAGATGTTGAACATGTTCGTAGCGGTGTATGGCTGCAAGCCTCGATCCGAGGGCACCTTTTTGTCTAATATTCAACACTTGCTCGGCGCACTCATTGATATCCGACGAGAAATGCCACAGGAAATCGCCCTTGACTTCTCGAAACCACTCTCAATTTCTCGTACCAAGGGGACCATATATTTAATGCTTCACCAGGTAATGACAGCTTTAATCTGGAAGCTTTGAACACTAACTCCTACAGGCACAAATCCTTGCGACCCGTCCCATTTTGCTACATTTGGCTAAGTCTAGATTTGAAAATGCCACGCAGGATTACGTGCAGCCTGAATCGGGAGCTCTGCATAAACTCTCAACCACATGCATTGAAGCTGCAAGCCGCAATCTTGATGTACTCCAGGCTCTCAAGCGACAAGACCTCATTAGTACGTGGGATACCCCAGCAACAGTTTCTCAGATAGTTTCGACTAATACAGAGTTATAGCAAGATTCGGGTTCTTCGACCTCGACGCGACCTTTTCTGTAGCTTTCGTCTTCGTGCTCGTGGAGACCGTTTATGCAATCTCAAATTCGGGTTCTGGAGTGCATGGCATAAAGGGTGCATTTGAGATTCTGCAGTATCTCGCTTCACACGGCAATCGAGCGGCGGAGAAACGACGCGCAGACATTGAACAGATGTGCAATCATCTCAGTATCAATTTGGACTCTATTGATCAGTCTGGGGATACCGCGACAGCTGAAATAGTAGAAGTAAATGGAGAGAGGCCAGAAAGTATCGCATCTCCATTTCCCCGTCGATCGACTCTAAGCGGCGAGAACACTCCGATACCAAACGACCATCCGCACGCCGATTTCCATTCATCCCACCAATCTTCCCAGCCCTTCAACTTCGAGGATGTAGGATTAAACGATGCCCTATTCGGCGAGGGTAGCTTCGATGCCTTCTCACTCTACTTTAATGACAACCTCGCACTCACCGGAGCAGTGCAGACAGACTGGTGCGAGCTCGAGAAGCAAATCCCCAGATTCCATTAATTCTTAGGCTTATCCCCATTCCCATTCATCCCCCCACCCTTCTGAAGACTCCTCAACAATTCCAAATTCGCCGTACCCCCCTGAAGTAATAGTCCAACATCCTGCGCTCCAACCACCCACCTAGCACCAAACTCATTGATAACCTTCTCCAGAATATCAGGCCTATGATACAACCCCGCAATCCCCATCAACTTCCCATACTTCCTAGCCGCCGCTCCGACCTTCCCGAGCGCCTCAATGAAACTTGGCGCATCCCAATCCCCCAAGGTTCCAATTTCCATAGCGAGATCATTAGAGCCTACAAGCAGTACGTCGCAACCAGGTAACGCCGCTATATCGTCCACAGCTTTCAACGCATCTGCCGTTTCTATCATGATAAAAACCGTTGAGCCAGATTCATTGAGGAGCGTTGCAGTGGTTGAAGTAGGTAGTTGTGCGTATTCAAATTGTGGGAAGCCAGCGCTGGTGGAGCGCGCACCTAGGGGTGGGTATTTTGCTATTCGGATAGCTCGTTTCGCATCCTCTACGATGCGGAAATAAGGATCAGCTTTCGTGTCCCAGTGGAGCATTAAGTTGGATAATAGGATGAGATGAGATGTGGCACAATACATACCAACCCCATGGATATGCGGAATAATAACCCCCATAGCCCCGGCATCTAACACCCTCTGAATAAACCCATCACCACACTGATGTGGCACTCTAACAAACGGCGTTATACCCGCCGAATTCGCGGTTATGCATAATTGTCCCGCATCCCGGATTGTCAAGGTTGTGTGTTCGAGGTCGATGAATAGCGAGTCGTAACCGCTGGATTTAGCGATGTGAATGATTTCGCCGCCGGGGGTGATTTTGATGCCGAATGCGGTGCAGATTTTACCCTTGGACGCGTTTAATAGTAGATTATTTGGTCGGATTAAGAACGTTTGGGATTCGTTGTTTGCGGAGGGCATTTTTGAGGCAAAAGAAGGATTAGGTGATGCATAGAGGGGAAGATCTGAGTTGGGATCAGCTTTAAACTCTTCTTGTATGATTACTTTGGGGTTTGGAGTACACCACGGATGTCGAAGCCGCACTTTTGCTTAGTGCGGCGGACGCTCCCGCTGCGTAGATCGCGTACCGAGGTGCGGTCTCGCACTCCGCAAGGTCTAACTCAGTGATCGTAGAAATGAGATTCTAGATTGCAGCAGGTTCCTCGGAAGTCTGACCATCACGATCTCTGACTATCGACTATGTCCTTTGTTAGCAGATCTCGTAGTATAGCAAACTATGTTGTGTTATCGCGCACACGGCAGAGTGCGAGGCTCATAAACAGTTCAAGCAGACCTTATATGCTTTCTTCATACAATTTCTTCCATACGCCACTTCGTATTCTAATTGACTACACCAATCCAGAGTCTCGCTAAGAACATAAAACTTCGTATCAGGCATGATCTCCTTATTCCTGGAACATTCCTCCCTGGCATCATTGTCTACGGCTACGTGGCACACACCAACAATTTTCGCTCGAGAAATCGGGTCTCATTTGCCATGAAACCGTGTGGACAGCCAAGGCAAGTTACTTACTAGCAGAGTGTTGATGCTGGGACGCAAGGTAAGAAGAAACCGATAAGGGAATGGTTAGTGGGGTGGGTGGAAGAGTGCTAAATATAAGCACTGTGATAAATATATACGAATGTTACTCTGAGTGCGCGTAAGATGACTTGATTCGGGGCCTTGAATAAGTACATTGTAGGTGATTTTGGTTCAGTATATGTTTATTGGTACCTCAACATTCATCCACATACGTATAACGCATTACAAAGAAACGCAATTGAACCAACAGAAATATATTCACACCACATCAAACCATCCATAAATACCCTTATATACACTATCTACCTCCCCACCACAAAACCCTAGCAAATACTCCTCTTCCCATTCCCGGACAAATTCCACTTCGTCCCCTCTCCACACGGACTCTCCTTAACAGTAGTCCCATCAACCTTAGCCGTAATCTTAATATCCTTATTATTCGCAAACTCTGATCTCGCCGCCAATCTAACCTCCCCACCGCCATTAACAGTTCCACCAAGGATGGAAATGTTGTTACAGTTTTCGATGAGAATAGCGTTATTCCCATTATTAGCAAGATCAATAGATTTTATCTCAGCGCCACCAGATTGCGAAACGCAGAAAATACCACGACCACCACCTCGAGAGATGACCTTATCGATGAAAACGTTGGTTGCGTAGCCGCCGTTGGATTGACGGCCGTTTTCATTCGCCATGCGGAATGTGGCGTATCCGTTTCCTTTGGCCACGTTATCCCCGTTCACCGTACCTACTCTCGCATTCGTGGTTTTTTGCAGTAGGAGTCCGCATTCCGCGACGTCTTTGGCGATTACGGAATCGATGGTGAGCCCGTCGATGTTCCATGTCTCCACGGCGTGGCTACCGGCCCCTGTGACGTTGATGGTACCCATTTTTACATTGGAGTTTGCGGCTTTGTCACGGTCGAAGCGGATCCCGAGACCGCCTGAGAGTTTCATGGTGATTTGGCCTAGGACTAGTCCTTTTGTGCCTGAGAAGCGGAGGCCGAAGTAGGGGTTTCCTGTCATGGTCAAATAGGGGATTTGGACGTTTGTGGTGTCTGTGGATTCTATGGCGCCGCGGCCGGATTTGTTGCCTACGTCGATGGTGCCGCATGCTTCGAAGATTTTGCCGCTGGAGATGGTGATGGTGTTTGCGCCTATGGAACCAGATGCTATGACTGAGACGCGTTGGCCGCTGCTTATTGAGTCTAGGGCTGCTTGGATGGCGGCACGGTAGTCGGAGCCTGTGTACACGTTGTTGGAGCCTTTGGTTGCTGTGAAGGAATTGCCGGATCCGGTGACGCGGGCATCGGGGGTGCCGGAGCCGCACTGGGCCATTGCAGTGGATGCCAGTGCTAGGACTGTAGCAGCGAGGAAGGATAGTCGAGCCATGTTTGCGTATTCGATGGGTGATCCGACAGTGGGAAAACTAGGGCGACCGACCTATTTCTTATATAAACCCAACATAGACCGACTCATTCATTTATTCGTTTTAGCGAAACATATTTATTGCCCTGCAAAACCAGCATCCAGATTCCCCGGTGTCCGCATGTATTTCCCCCAGTGCAAGTACTTTCATTTAGACTAGCGCGCGGTCCGAGATTAACGTCGCAGATTAAAAGTGTGGAGAATAGGGCCAAGAGTGGCCCTACAAATTCCCCGGTGGCACCAGTGAGCAGTTCCACCAGGGAGAATTCGAGCTCGCGTATCACGCCAAGCACATACATGGATATTTGAACATGCCCGTTTTGGGTCCTGGAGATCCCGGTGGAGGTTATCATTGTACCGAGTAATAGGGTTGGGTTGCCATGACGGAACATTTGGCCCCGCCATGGCGGTTTTTGATGCGATTGCTTTAGATGGGGGGTTGATATGTCCCCGGCCCGTTGATCCCATAGAAGATAGGAGTGTGCTATTGTTTGCACCACAAAGAGCTGAGGCATGACACGGAAGCGAAGAGGAAGTTTTAGTACGACGTACTGATGTTCTGGAACGCCTTCTCTCACGTGTCGCTCGGAACTACGATCGAAATGAAGGGCGCGCGGAAGTTACTCAACGCTAGTGGCTGAACTGCTTGCTGGGCATGTTTCAAGACAGAAACAAATCACGAGATGACAGGTGGCCACGGGAAATAGGTTGGATGCTGTCATTCTCTTAAAGCATGATCCAGGTGTGCTCGAATAGTGAACTGAAGCCTTGTTTGAAACAAACGTGGGCCTCTAGGCGACATACATCGCCTCTATATTTTTCAATGTCATGCAAGGTTTTCCAATTACGTGACACTATTCCGCTTTCTTAATATACATACGTCTGGTATTGGTAACAGGCGCACACGCAATATTGTTCCAAGATTCTAATAACGCCATAACCAACATTTGCTAATCATGATAAGCCAGTATTTGCTGCCGTTGCGCAAAGGCTCAGTCGTCGTCTCCAGTCTCCTTCGCGCATTCCTGTGAGAACACCCTGACTAGCTGCATGAAATCGCAGACATTCATGGATTCAAAAACGGGATGCTTTTGCAACCCCCAAGTCCTCGTCCAGGGGGATTTGATACCAAAGGCGACTTTTGCCAGGAATCTTGGATCGTCGCGGATGGTGCATGCCTGCATTACTTTCCTGACCTTTACGGGATCTGGTGGCGGCGGAGGTTCATCCGGAAGTTGCACTTGTTCGTGGGTTTCACACCAGGTACAATGGCCACATTCTTCTGGGAGATCTGTGGTGGTGGTCTCGCCGAAGTAAGTCGCCAAAGAGCGTGCGAAACACTTTTTCGCTGTAATGAGACCAATGAAATCCTTGGTTCTTTGCAAGTCTTGGTTTTCTTTTTGCTCCATCGCCCGATCCAGTTGGACAGCCATGTCCTCTATTTCCTGCTGACTCGACGGGAAGGCTTTTTCGAGACGGAACACGTTCATGACACCTGACTTCCTCACCTCAACAAAACCCCTCTCGTTCCATTGGTCAATCTTACGGACGAGATCAACACGGCTTATACCTTGATTCGCACTGATTGTTTCGAGATTCACCGTCTTCCATTTAGCAGTCCCTGTAGCGGCAAACGTGATTGCTTGAGCCTCGACACTCTTGTCCTGCGCTAAAAGGTGGGGATTTTTCACAGTGTATTTGTACTCTGAATATTCCGCTCCTATACGCCGAAAGAGCTTGAAATGAAGTTCCAGTTGCGCGTAGATGATACCTAACGTAATTGTCTATATGTGTTAGCAAGGACACAACGTGATCATCGTAACAGCATACATACCCGAATGTCAAAGTCCTTCTCTTGGGCGTAGAAGGACACTTTGAAGCTGTCACCTACCCCCAGTTTTCGTCTTTGCGGGGAGCAGATGTCCTCCAGCAAGAGACGGAGATTCTTCGACGACGGCCGGTCGCCATATGTGAAAACATTGCGAAGGTAGAAGTCCTTCATTGAAAGCTTGAAGAAGCATACGCTTGGCAAACCATCTCTGCCTGCCCTGCCAATTTGTTGACTGTAGTCCTCAATGGTTCCCGGAACATCAAAGTGAACAACGTTGCGAATGTTCGGCTTGTCTATCCCCATACCGAAGGCGATGGTTGCGACAATAATCATTTTGTCGCTTGCAAGGAAGTCCTCTTGCGTCTTGTCTTTCAATTTGCTGTCCATCCCGGCATGATATGCCCTCGCGATGAACTTTTGCTTCCGCAAAGACTCCGCTAATTCTTCTGCGCCTTTCTGGATGGCGACATACACAATCGTCGGCCCAGGATGTTTGCGCAGAAATTTGCACAGAATGTCGACGTCATTCGCGTCTTTGGTAAATGCTTGAGCCAATAATCGGAGGTTTGGCCGATACACTGTGGTCCGGAACACGCCTTCACGGGGAATGGAGAATGCTGCACGGATATCGTCGACGACCTTCGGAGTTGCGGTAGCAGTCAGACATGCCACCTTCTCAACGTTTGCTTCTTGGGCGAAGCGAGCAATCTTCAGATACTCAGGCCGAAAGGAATGGCCCCATTCAGAAATACAATGCGCTTCATCAACGGCTAGGAGTCGGATTCCACCAGGTATGGCCTTCAACGATTGAATGAAGCCTTCGGCACTCAATCTTTCTGGAGCACAGTAAAGTAGGTCAAGTCGTCCATTCCGCAAATCCTCTTGAGTGGCCAGGAATTGGTGTCGTTCAACAGATGAGTTGAGCACTGCTGCTCTGATGTTGCGTCGAAGAAGTGCATCCACTTGATCTTTCATTAAAGCTATCAAGGGTGAAATGACGACCGTTACACCACTGTGACTGTTTGCGCTTGAAGCCAAACCTTCATTTTGTTCCTTAAAGGCGACTGCAGGAACCTATTACGAGTGAGCCTGTTGGGTCAGTCTTGTGCAACTAATTTGGGTGCCGACCTGGTAACACAAGCTCTTTCCGCCGCCGGTGGGGAAAACAATGACAGCGCTTCCGCCATCAAGAATGCGTGTAATCGCTTGCTCCTGCTTGAGTCGAAACGATGGAAGACCAAATCTCTCCTCGAGGACTTTTCGAGCGAGCGCCAGTGAAGGAGAGCCAATTTTTGGCCTCTTGCTAACTTCTTGGTCCTCGGTAGCCCCGTGTTTCCTCTTTCCTATGACGGCGTTGTCGGATGCAACTACAAGGGCGGCTTCGAAATCATCATCGGAGTCAAAGCCAAACTCACCATCCGACGAGGCCATTCTTCCACTTCGGTACGTTAATTAAGAGACTTAGAAATCAGATCTTGGATGTGAAGGAGGTACGGATGTGTTGGTGTGCGATGAGCAAGAGAAGGGGCGGGTGGCTGAAACGGGCTAGAAGCTGCGGGAGCGCGCTGATGACGCCAGGTCACATGACGGCTCTTCTTCCATCCAAATCAATTGCTGAAATCGGAATTTGAAAGAAGGTGTATTACTTGTGAGTGACGATTTAGACATAAATACTCTAGTAGTGGTGCTTTGTAGGTAATGTTCTAGCTGAGATGTGTATTGGTATTACAAGACCACACCGCGAGACCCGGAACTCAAATTAACGACTAATATCCACCTTCTTCTCTACAGAGCTTTTCTCGCACGGGCGATGGATACAAACAAGTTTCGGTGTTGCAAGATCGACAATCTAAAGCCCATCGAGTTCCGTTTCCATCTTTGTCTGCGCTCGCTCGTTAAACAAGATAATACAGCTGACTTGATAACGCACATGATTCTAGTCGCGCTACGAATATGTATCACCCAGCAATAAGCATCCACGGTGACCTCAGGCTACGGATGCGCATTGATCGATGCTTCAGATTCGTCCTGCGAGGCTTCAATGCACTAAAAGGAAAGATGAAAGTTTGGACAAAGAATGCAGGTCGATGATAGGCATGCTGACGACTTGTGTTCCCTCGTGAGATATGCCATCCAAAATAGAACAGATGATATGAGGAGCATCACTGCCGTTACCGATCATAGAAGTATAATCGTCCCACCAAACAAATCGGAGACTTCAACCTTGTTCCGCAACCTGGCTGGCATAGCGAGGACTAACCGCCGCCATAGTACCTGGCTGTTAACATGCTCTGCTCTTTGCTTACTTGATCAACTGAAAGAATACTCGGAAATACTTTCGATAGAATGAAATGTAGATCTGAAAAGCGTGCCTCTAAAGGTTATTGTGTCCCAAATGAATGCATCCTAGTCAAGGGTGCCGGCTACGACGAGTAAAACCACAATTTTTCGTCACTGTAGAAGCTCTTCAATGTTATCAAACGGATACAGTTGAGTTGACCAAATGCAGGTTAGCATCCGATTATTATTATCCGAGCAATAGGAATCTAGTACGTATCCGGTACGTATCCGGTGCAGGGATAAGTCCCGCATACACATTATCCGAGGCCAACCCCCCCATCGCCATGCATGACAACCTAGGAGCTCACGATAAACCTCACACGTATTCAAATAACAGCACAATACAAGCCATAGTTCTTCTACTCGTAGCGCTCAGTTCATACAGCAATGCCGAATAAGAACTGAATCATATTCTCCTACTTATACCAACTTTGTTGCTCGCTTTGTTACCAAACCGTACCTGCAGTACTACCTTGTCACTTTGATTCAGGAACCCACACAAGACAATGGAGCCTCTAGAACAAACCGAACTACTCATAGTTGGTGCAGGTAGTCTAATCCCACATCCTCCAAAAACATATTGTCCCACCACTAACAAAACGCAGGATTGCACGGTCTAGCAATGGCAAAGACATATCTCCAAGTCAACCCAAAAGCCAAAATCATGGTCGTTGACAAAGCTGAGACATTGGGTGGCTCATGGGCAAAAGAAAGACTCTATCCTGGCCTGAAAACCAACAATGTCTTTGGTTCTTACGAATTTGGCGATTTTGTCATGGCGCCTGAAGCTTATGGGGAGAAGCCCGGACGACATATTCCTGGAAACGTTGTCCATGCGTATTTTAGTGAGGTAGCGAGTAGTTCTGGTGTTGACTTGTTTATTCGGTATCGAACCAATGTTAATTCGGCGACGCGTCAAGAGGATGGTAGATGGATGGTGCAATTATCTCAGACCGACGATCCGAGTTTAAGAAGCACGATGATAGCCGAGAGACTCGTGGTAGCGACGGGATTAACGTCGACGCCTTACTTGCCTGATATTCCTGGAAGATCTTTATTCAATGGCATGATCATACATTCAAAACAATTGAAAGAGGAGGCAGCAAATTTGAGTAAATGCAAGGATGTAGTAGTCTTAGGAGGAAACAAATCTTCTTGGGATGTATGCTATTCCGCTGCCAAAGCGGGTTCCCAGGTGCATATGGTGATGCGTCCGGAAGGAGGTGGACCGAGCTATCTTTGGCCAAGATCATTCAAGATTGGGCCATTCAAACTTTCACTGGCATATTTGTCGAGTTCACGATTCTTCACGTTGTTCGATCCGACGCCATTTGGGGAGAAGAGTCGGATAAAGAACTTTCTTCACGGGACTGTGCTTGGTAGCAGAATCTGTCAATTCTTTTGGAGGATGCTGGACTCTCGGATTCGAAAGCTGAATGGATATGACTCTCATCCCGAGATGAAGAAACTTGAACCCTGGCAGACTCCATTTTGGATGGGTAATTCACTGAGCATACACAACTATGACGACGACTGGTTTGACCTTGTGCGTGATGGACAGATACACATTCACATTGCAGAAATCGAGTCACTTTCGAACCACGAGGTCTTACTCTCTGATGGTCAGTCTCTTATGGCAGACGCACTAGTGTGCTGTACAGGCTGGGATGCAAATTATACCTTCCAAATCAAATTGAGCGAGAACTCCGTTGGGATATCGAATTCCGAAGCACTGGACATTGGCGAGGTTATGAGGGTACAAGCCGAACTCTATGGGCAGATGCCTTTCCTATACACCGTGGACAGGAGAACACGGAATGCCCCGGTGATAAAATCCAATATTCCGCCAATTTGTCGGATCCCGCCTCCGCATTATCGCCTAGTGGTTTCAGCGAAGCCGAGTCTCCTGAACCAAAGAAACTTGGCTTTCATCGGCTGTCATTCATCTCCCCACGCAGTAGTCGTCGCACAAGCACAAGCTCTGTGGATCACCGCCTTCTTCCAAGGAAAGATTCACCACCTCCAACCTGCGCATATCAACTTAGACGAAGTAAGAAAGAGTACAATCCGGGATTGTGTATACAGCAAAGTTCGAAGACCGAAGGAGACTGGAGGCTCCGGTGAAATATATCCTGATTTGGTTTTCGATAGTATTCCTTATGTGGATACATTGTTAGATGATCTGGGCTTGGAGAGGCGAAGAAAGGGGACTTGGTGGGCGGAAATGTTTGAATCGTATCGTCCGAAGGATTATCGAGGTATTGTCGATGAATGGTTGGAAAAGTGTGGAGATAAGCAACAATAGATATTAGACTTGGTGAAAGATCATTTTGAAGATATCTATGCAGTCTCAATCGATGCCAGGAGCTTGTATACGCTTGCTCGACATATTGTTTAAAGCGTGTGCCAAGGCAACTGAATCGCCGTTGGTGCCGTGTTAATTGGTGAAATACTACCAAAGGACTTTTGGTAGGCCAAACTTGTTCCCTAAGAGAAATTCTCAGATTCAGCTTCAAGATAGCCTCATACAAGGACGATGTCTAATTCATCATACTGGCCTTGCCAATACGGTAAGTCGATGATCATGTGACGATTCACAAGCCTCGGGAATGTAAGACGGCAAATAACCAACTAGCAGATCCGGGGTCTCCGCAGTACACATCATAGCCCTACTTTTAGTCTCGGATAGAACCCCTCTTATATCCTACCCGCCGGATTATGCTTATGTTCAACCCAAACGTATTCTGAACAACCATTGAGTCTTTACAATGCCCCGTCCAAAAGTCACAGAAGACCGCCGACGCCGTGTCGCAAAAGCGTGTATACCATGCCAAGAAGGGAAACATAAATGCGATGGCGTAAGTCCATGTGCGCAATGTACGAAACGTAACCGGGCGGCCAATTGTGTGTTTTCGGCGAAAGAGCGTTCGTATGGGCGGGTTCGGAATAGACGTAAACCATTGTATAAGGAAGGGGAGTCCTGCGTATCACCGGATAAGGCTGGGAGTGAAACGTCGACACCGGCTCAGTCCACTTCTAGGCGGATTGATGACCAGGATGATCGGAGGATGTTGTATGATACCCGGGGACGAATTGGTACTTCATCGACGCACAACCATTTTAGGTACTTCGAGCTGAATTGATGTAGTATACCTTGGCGAATGTGCAGCCCCAGCTTTCCTACAACAACTTCAAGACTTGTTCGATAGTGACCCGAGTCCTTCGGCAGAGAAATTAGCTTCGTCGAAACTTACTGCTCTTGAGGAGGTCCCGTTGGATGATGCTGATGCGAGTTCTGTAGGGGAGTCTCGATCGTCTGGTGATTTGGAAGAGTTGGTTGATGTATTCTTCATCTCGGTATATGACCTACATCTTGATTGTAAGGCAGTGCTGACAATCGCAATAGTCCTGTGGGATACTCGACATTGTCGATCGCCAACATCTACAATTTCTACTCGAACGTTGGAGCAGTGGTAATTTGTCAGATCCGGGTAGCACAGCTGTTCTTTTTCTCGCCATCGCATACGCAGCACAAGCACGAAGTAGCAGTAGTGATGACGCCCAATGCATGCAGTACTTCTATCACCATGGAAGGCAGATAGCGCTGTTGAAACTCACAGATGAACCGAGCCTTGAAACAGTTCAAGCTTTCATTCTCATTGCATTATATATGCTGGGTTGTTCGCAACGAAATGGGTCATTTCTTAATCTCGGGACTGCGGTCAGCGCTGCAAAATCGCTGGGATTTCATAGGGATGATATTAATGCGAGATTGAGAGGAGATAATGGATCTTTGAGGTACGTCCCTTAAGATTCGTGATACTGGGATAAGTTTGGTTCATTGTTATAGGGCTCGTATTTGGAGAACACTTCGGTATCACGATCTGTTCTTCTGCGCCATGATGGGTCGCACACCCCTGACTTTGACCACTGATTCGAATTACTTGGACGATCGATCATCAGATCTTAACATGTCGAGTAATGACGTTGGACAAAAACTTGCACTCCTCGAATCGACACGAGCATTTTCAGTCTTTGAGAAATTGGTAGCAGGGACCCAGCCAAAAAATACCTCTACTCTAGTTCATCTACAAAGTCTAGCTCGCGAATTGCAAACCGCGACATCCAACATCCCGTCGATACTTCGCACGATATCGTCTCCAGAGAATCCAGCTCGGGTAGAAATAATTCGCAATGCACATGTTGCATGCAGTTATTACTTCAGCATGATGCTTCTCACACGCCCTTTCCTAATCACCGTTGTCAGACAACAGTGTCCCCAGCCACGAGGTACTTCCACCCATCCGCCTACCCAGTCCGAAGAGACTTGTACCCAGCTCGACACAACGCAAGGCGCCTTGACATCCATTCACTCCGCTATCCATACTATCCAACTCCTTCACGATCTCCTGACATCAAACATACTATTCAACAACATGGTTCTCCTCGTGTAAGTCCCTCCACACATGCCCGCCCCCAAACAAATACACTAACAATCCCAGGGCCTGGGTCTTCGTAGCCTCCCTAACAATCTGCTCCGCGCACGTCAGCCGACTCGGAGACACAAACACCAACGATCGCGCGATACAGCAAGCGCAAGAGATTCTCCAACACTTCTCTAAACATACTAGGCAAGGGAAACGATATGGATACATTCTCAAGAAAGTGTATGGATCAGCGAAAGAATATGTACATGCGATTGAAAAAAGAGAACGCAGGAGTGGGCTTTTGGGGATGCCAACCCTATTCACCCTCCACCCTCAACCCAGTTCCCCAACCAACAATCCAAACCAACCAACAACCCCGCCAGTCTACACCTCCCAATACTCACCAATACCAACATCGGTAGACTCCAATCCCACACAAACCCCACAAATGGAGCAGAATTTCGCAGATGCGCTGTTTTGGGATGCTTTCGAGCAGACGAGTCAGTGGATGAGTATGGATTCTGCGTCGTTGACGGGAATTATTGATGCTTTTGTGGATGAGTCGAATCTTTCGGACCTGAGTATGGGGAGGCCGCACGGGACTGAGGAAACGGGGGAGGGGAGTGGCCCCTGGGACTTTTGATAGTACACATATTCAAGAGGTTGCAGCTGAATACATCACGTTATGGTTGCTATATCCCACCGCTACCGGATCTAAGTCAATACGCTGGGTTCTAAGAACTTATGGCGGAGGTAGTGTGGTATGAGTCTCGTATCGAGCTGTCTAATCCCTACCTCTTAGGCCCTACCTCTTAGGGAATACGCATGTGTACCGCACTATCATCCTACTTCGTTCACGCATCAGTGCTCCCGATAAAGAAGGCTCTGTTTTGATTTATCCTGCAAATCCGAAAACTATCTTTTGATCGTCGTAATTGGAACAAGGCCCGAAGTTTCAGTCGCATACCACCGCACTTCAATAAAGTGTCAGTTCCAAAATCCCCGCTAAGGTGCCGGAGCCGCCGCCGATGTTGACACTCTTCTGAACAAATAGCGTCATAGGAAAAGAAGGTCCTTTCCTTCGCGACACAGAACTTTTCTGTCGTATCGCCGAAAGCTTCCCCCGCCACCTTCAGGATTGATATGGCAGTATTAGGGCAGATCCCCATTGTAGACTCCTCATAATATTGCACGTTCCAATATTGCCATATTCATGACGTATAGCAACGAAAAGCACGGTCTCCTCATCCAGAGCTACGAGGAACTCTGTAATTGCTTCGTTGGCGACTCTGACCTTAAAGACCCTGACAAGTCGCATAACCACGGCTCGAAATGTCATTGTCATCTTCAAAGGCGTTCGCGTTATGCATAGCAGCTCGGTAAGTTGATCCTGAACATGAGACTTTAGAACTTTAGAGCATTGAGTGAAATCGGTGTTTCCTTTTAAAGATTGACAACTTTGTCCACTTCTCCTCTCCAAGGCTCTTTAACTTTTAATTCTGCTAAATCTACTAAGAACTGGAACAGATGGCAATATCGCCATTCAGGTTGTCAGGAAGGTGTTGCTAGCGTCGAAGCTATAGCCAATCCTCTGGCGATGGAGCTATTCACCAGTGTAAGGGTTTACACTTCAAATGCGGTTCATTGAAGGTGACTGCATCCAAGATCTAGTCAGCACTTGAGGAATGAAAAGCAGATTATGGTCAATTACAAATAAATTTACCAAATGTAGTCAAAGACCCTAAGAGAATAAATTACTGTGTCCTTTTGTGCAAAAGGGGAATAACTACTAAAATCGTGGCACACCGTAATATCTTATATCGAGCCATGAAGGCTACAATTATCATTTTTACATGTCGTCACATTGGCCATGCCTTCAAAACCTGAAAATGGACGTCGTTTTTGGAATGCTACAGTGGCCTATCCGCCAGCACTATCCTTTTTTAGGTCTTAGGGGTAAGTTTCGGCAGTCTAAGATAACCTGCCTGCCGCCGGCGCCGGAACCCCTTAAATCCATATAACCGAGGCCGGTCCATCATCTTCGCACGTTTACCTTCCCTTAACGCTAGATTCACCCAGAATCCGATCGTTCTTACATTAGCGTTTGGTCTACGGCAAGTTGGAAAAGACGCCATTTCGACTATTACAAAATCTATCATATTGTTGAAACCTGGACACAGACCAATTCCTCGCTGCCCCTACATTTAGGCCACCGAAAGAGCACCCTCGTGATGAATCATCTAGGGCCGACGGCTTTGTTTGCTTCTAACCACGGCCTTTGTGTGGAGCAAGCATGCAAACATTGTAAAGGGAGGGGTATGCTGTGCGATCATGTGTTCGTCGATATTCCTTGCACAAATTGTCGTCTCGACCACCTGACCTGCAGCACTTCGTCACAGCGAGAACTGTACGTTACGGACCTCCTTCTATCTGACTATTGCACAGCGCTAACGTGCTTACCAATGAACAGGCTAGATTTGGGATCAAAGAGTTATATCTGCAAGACACTTGAGCCGACACTAGAAAGCAACCTTCTCACTTTCCCACGGACGATTCGGGACGATAAGTATCTTACCCCTTGCACTTCTTCCCCTGCCGTAAACATGTCTTCGTCTGGCATACATGCTGCACCATTTGCTAAAGATAATGAACGGGATGGTTTAGTGTTATGCAACACATACAGTTGGGTTGATGTAGGGTCACTGCCGCAGCTCCAGCATTGCGACAGGGCATATCTTGCGCAAAAGGGCTGCTTTCATCTACCTAATGAATCTACCATCGTCCATTTCATGCGTAATTACTTTACGTATGTCCACCCTATACTTCCACTGCTCGACGAAGATGCATTCTGGTCAATCTTTTACCAAAAGAGCGCTGCTTGTGGAGCTAAAATACATATCTTCATACTGCAAGCAATGTTGTTCCTATCATGCCCAGTAAGACTATCCGCTGCCTCAGTTTGGCCATTGTTGACACTCAAGATAGTTCGTACCGCTTCAGGTTCTCAACAGCCTTGGTTTAAAAAGCGTCAAAGATGCTCGTGCCAAGCTATACGTCAAAGCTAAGGTAGAAACTCCACGCTCAAAATCTCCCAAGGAACTCTATCAATTAAGCTGGAGCGCAGATTCTTTTTGATTTCAATCTCCACCAAGATAGTGTTGTGGGCGCCCAGGGAGCACTTATGATGACCTACCATGGTCCAAATTCTTGGGATCATACCAATACGTCGTGGCTGGTGACCGCTGTGCATCTCGCTCGCCACGCTGGAGCAGACAGGTCTTCCGCCAGACATACGCGCCATCCACAACGTACTCTTAAACGATTATGGTGGTGTTGTATTGTTCGCGATATTATCATGTCTCTAAGTTTCCAACGGCCACTCTCGATTCAAGCGCCAGATGAGGGTCTCCATACTGGGCTCGTCGAAGATGACTTTCAGGGCGAGCTACAAGGTATATCGGTATATGGCCCAGAAGCCAAAAGAGAGCTAGTACAAGTTGCGATCAAATTATGTGAACTCGGAGTCCTCCTGAAACAGACACTTACCATTATTCATCCTTCACATAGATCAGAACATCCCAACTATGGCTCACAAGAGAAGATGTTGAGAATCAATTTACAACAATTGGACTTTTGGTACTATAGAACGAGGGCATTGCACAATGCTCAGGGATCATCAGTGTTGCATAATAAGATGCTTCATATCTACTACTAGTAAGTTCCTATTTATCATCAGTATAGGTTCAGAGGACTTATAGGGACACTAGTTCCGCAAAGGTGTCCTCTTATCACCATCTCATATACCTAGGCTTCTCGAACCGCGCAGTCTCAAGGGATGCAAGAGATTTCCTGCGAACCCATGTGGAAATGAGGGCGTCTATGGAAGGCCTACAAGCTGAATTCAAAGATCTTGCGGAGCTTCATTTGATAGGATATTTGCCAAACACGTTGTAAGCAAGAGTACATATTCAACTGCGATAACTCTGGCTAAGTCGCTAGCATCTCATTCTCTACGATTCCCTTTATCTGGGGTTTCATAGATTCGCAGGTTTTCAGTTCAGACTACCTAAGTTACGCCGCCCAGCTAGACTTGAATTTATTCACAAGCATCATAAACGTGTTCAAGGGCTTGTACGAGGGGGCTGATAGTACGTGCGACTCCATATGGCAGATCATCACCTGTGTGCGCCGCAAGGTAGCATCAGCATTGGAACAAAAGGATTCGAATGACGGCGCAATCGCTTATTCGCGCAAATTGCAGCACCCAGACGTCAGCATTCAGGACTCGAAATGGCTGAACTTGCTTCTACGCAGGCCTCGCACGTATCTTCAGATCACAATCATCATGAACTACTTTATCCGCCATAGAGAGTGCCCCCACGATGAAGACGTTGCGGATAATTCCCAAGAGTCTGGTTCCGAAGAGATGAAGATACACGCAAGCGATGTTTCATATTATCAATATGTTTACGACATAGAGTCGACGCTACTATTCGCATAGTGCGCGAGGATCTTTACTTACTATTTCCAAATAAACCCCTAAATACTTTAATAGTTCGTGTTTTCTTTTGATATACATATTAAAAGTCACGGCAGCTGTTACTGGGGGCAGCTGAAATCATCAACATATTTGGCGTTTTCTATGAGTTAAGTAATTACATAGCGTATCGTTACGTAGTTAAGGGGGCACCGTGTGCAAAGCCCGTTCCAATTATTACTTCTACATGCGTTATTGGAATTCCACACTCAAGACCAACAATCAATCACCTGCGAGTTTCCTCTCTCCTCTCCGCCCTCCCCGCAGACTTTGGCCTCAGCCTCAGCCTCTTTGAACAGTCAGTGTAAGCAACTATCTCCACATGCATGTTGAGACTTGCAGGCAGTGCAAGTCACGATGTGACGGTTTCTGGAGATGCAAATTGTTAAACGCTCCGGAATGCCGGATGATATAGGACACGCCGTTGTTTCCTGGCAAGTCCGGAAGCGGCCTTCATTACCGGCCAGATACTAGGAGTTAGTGGCGGAGAAATACTTCATGAAGAGGTTTCTTGGGTCCGCCTATAATTGAAATGCAAGGAACAGATCATTACTCATGTTGATCCTTGTAGATCCGTATAAAATATCACTCGTGACTCGGAATGGTCAGATATTCCGCCAAACACTCTAAGATAGCGGAATTCAGCGATTTATAGAATAAAAAAGTGGGAGAATGTTGATTAACAATGTGCTTAGATTTGACTATTGCTTATACATGACTGACCATATCCTATGACCTTGGCATTGGTGGGTGAGGTAGACGAAACAGACTTATATATCTTGTATGCTTAATGAATGTGCAACGGCATCGCTTGAAAGAAAATTTTGCCCAGGGAAGGCAGTTTGATTCTCGTCCTATATAGTGAAAGGATTCTGTACATGGGAAAGGAAGTAGTTGATACGGATCATCGAAGTGTTTCTACACGGCTCCAAGTTCCTGTGGGTGATCGAACTTCGTATGAGATAGCAGAGCCTCGATCACTTGATATCCTGGGAGCGTACCTGTCGGCCTGTGGGGTACTCCCGCGTTGCTCCCGAGTCAGGATTTCTCACTGTTTCCTATACAATCTCTTATCTCTCATCATTCTACAGGTATTTTCAGCTCTTTATCATCCCCACTGCAGCATATCGCGTCTACGAGTCACCTAGTAGTGGCAATCAACTCAGTTATCTTCCATTAATCACCCACGGCTGCTTTATATTACTAGGGAGTATAATACAGGAGAGTCTGATCGAGAGTGCGGGAAATCTCGTGGTTTGAAAACTTATAAAGTCTTCTTCGGGGCGCGGTAATAAAACCTGCTCGTAAATTACTCGACGAGTAGCTTATGGGGACTTTGGGCGTGGCTGGTGGGATAATGCAGAAGCAACGACGTCGATGCTAATGAGTGCTCCGAGGAAGATGGAATAGAGGTGGGCCTAGAGGTAGGACAAAAGGAGTCGTTAGAGATACAAATACGCTTTGACAGATCTGGCAGAGGTCTCACAAGTTCTGGTATCTTGAGTCCCACGATCCGTAGATCTGCTGCAGCCCGGGCCGAGTCTGCTTGTCAGGTATTCCTCCGCTGATCTTGCTGTTGTTCTGATTTCCTCTCTGATCCCTTTCTTCGTCCTCTGGAGCTCACTTCATAGCAGTCGTGATTTCATTATTGGGTTGCAAATACACAGCTAGAGGCGCTGTTTGTGGCAGACATCAATGAGACTCGAACATACCAATCTTGGGAAGGATTTATCGGTCATGCGCTTTTAGATGGACAAAGCTGAACAGGTCAAAACAAGGCTGAACTTCTTTCCCCGCACCGGTGAACACCGCGGAAGCCTCCGAGAGCGCCCCTTTTCAGCCTGATCGACCGAATGATTGGCCTTCGAGAAAAAAATGCCCCCCATAAGATGGGCGCTGCAGCTGACACAACGCCTGGACTTAAACCTGTCTGGCTGCTTGCCTCAGCCGCCACCCCTCTTTTGCCAAATTGCTCTTTACTTCTGCGTTCTCAGCTTTAGGATTCACGAGGCTCACCCATCCATTCTCATGACAATCAGACTGACGACGGTATGCCGACAACTCACATCTCAGCGTCTGAGTCGAGGCGTCAGTCGAGGCGTCAGTCGAGGAGTCAGGGTGCCGCAGCGCCCTTGCGGAACTTCCAAGGCCTATTCAAAAGACACTGCACGACTGACCTACTGTTCATACTAGACACCACATCGTCCATGGAACCGTACATCGACGAAATCAAGGATCAGATCAAGGGTATCATGACTGAAATTCAGAGCAATCATTTACAAACGTCTATTGTGCGTGTCGCTTTCGTCGGCTACAACGATCACTGCAACTCTCCTAGCGTAGAATTCTTCGATTTCACAAGATCGATGGATGAAGCTCGGCAGTTTCTGGGCGACCTCAAGATCCGTCGAGCGGAGGGGTGGACGGCAGACGTTTTGGGTGGTCTCTGGCAGGCCAGCAGAGCTTCTTGGATGCTGAAAAATCGGCGTCTTGTCCACATTGCAGATGCACCAGCCCATGGCCGCGGATTACACGACATGACGTTGGAAAAGGATCCCAAATACTACGAGCCAGGGAGCGAGCCACACGGCCTTGAGCATGAGTTTGTAATCCAACAGCTAGTGGACTTGTGCATCGATTATACATTTCTCCGCATTCATTCTAATACGGATCGCATGGTCTGGGAATTTTCCCGTGTGTTTGATACAGCTGGAGCTCAAAGTCAGCTTCTCTCTACCAATAGCTATTATGGCAAAAACAGCGGTCTACTCGACTCCAAATCCAACACTAATAGTAATTTGACTGGCCTATCCGGCTTTGATGGTGGTCCACAACCTCTATTCCAAGAACTACCACTAGGTGTTAGCCGAGTTGTTTCGAAAAGTGGCACAGAATTCAGGACTAGTGAACCTAGCCGACGCTCCACTGCGATTCTGAGGGACAAATCTAGCACAAACTCTGCTACGCGTCGTCCCAGTATGACCAGATCAAAGAATTCTCCGCTAACATCTGTCAACGGGGACAAGGCCAAGGTCCCGAACAGATCAAACAATTCCCAGCCACCAGCTATCAATGAGAAAATGCCCAAGATTCTAAAAGCGCTTCTCGAGCCTGGACCCCCACAATGGAATTCACGAAGTTGGTTTGACACAAAATTGGAATTGAAAGGTTTTCTTCCTGAGGTCCTTTTACACAGTCTTAACGACATGATGGATTCCGATGACAACATCAAGCTGAGGACGGTACAGCTAACCGTCAACGCACGATCAAAGCCTTTTGGGCGAGGGACATCACACAACGTCTCCTATGCGAGGGTAGCGGGATCGGCTACCCAGTTCGTAATTAAGGAATCGATCAGCGTTGGCAAGAGCTGGGAAAGCCTAATTGAAGAAATGCGGACGCAAGCCTTGTGCAAGGCTTTCGCCCTGGAATTCAATAGCCTAAGGAGGGAAGGGCAATATGTCGACTTCATTACGACAGCGTGTTGGCATGAAGCCAAGGAATCTACGCGCACAGCAAATAGCTACATGTTGCTCCAACCCTACCTCCCGGGCACATATGTCAAGTATAACAACAATGGGATATTCGTGAAAGAAGACAGCCCAGACGACCAAATCAACCGGGTGGCCCAAGCATTCTCGCATTTCACCTTTGAACGTTCATGCGGCGAGTTCATGGTCGTCGATTTACAAGGCGTAGGTAACCTCTTGACAGACCCAGTCATCCACACAAAAGACCCCACGCGATTCAACCTAAACGATCTAAACCTGTCAACCGAAGGATTCAAATGCTTCTTCGCAATGCATCACTGCAACGACATCTGCCGCCAGCTCCACCTACTCAGCAACCGCACCATGGCCATCTTTGAAACCTGGAAATTCCGCGGAGCGTGGGTCCTCATGGAACAAGTCATGTGCTGTTCCAACAAATTCTGCCAGGCAATCATCCACGTAGACTCTGCCAACACCTCTGCAGAATTTCCGGGACACAGCTGGTGCGCCGCTTGTTGGCCTCAGCTGGAGAGGTCCAAGACTTCGTATATTTGCCTTGCCAACGGCGAACCTCATGATTATGATGTGTACAAGTTTTTTTATGCGTCTCAGGGAAAGCCGCTACCGAGGAAGTGTGCTAAACATGCTGAGAAGGATCGGACGTGGCTAGTGCGTCGTTGATTGGTGGGAGTTTATGGGCGAGAAGGAAGATTAAGATGGGGGAAGGGGGCTACGCTTAGTAACGAGTATTGAATCATGATTTCTTCTTCTTCCTAGCCTTCTACCACATTGACTAGTACTGTCGTGGATATGGAGGTAAATCGACCCGCAGTCGAGTAACGTGTGAATAACCATGTAGGATATCAAATCGGAGTAATTCAAGTGCATTTCCTATCAGCGTGGGATCCTCGGTGAGGTCTAGGATGCCTCCTTACTAGTTCTCTAATAATGAGCGAGTATACCTGCTCATCACATGACTACTTCACTACACTATATAGCCAATAAAACGCAAAAAATCATAGCATAACTAAACAAAACTAAACTAAGGCGACAAGTACATCCAATCCCAACAAACATAAAACGCAAAACAGCCGACCGAACCAAAGAAAATCATGAAAAGAAAAAGGTCATAACACATAATCCCACATGACATCACACCACGAGTCCGCCCCCAGTCCCTCCTATTCCCCTCTACATTTTCAATCCACCTCTCCATATAGACCTTCGCCGTCTCAAAACTACTCCTCAAACCCTCCATACCTCCTAACAACAACCCCGGCCAACGAATCCGCCGACGCACCACCCAAGATCTCAAACACCGAGACCTCAACCTTCAGGACCTTGGCGAACCAATTCCTCAGCTCCGATGCAATGAGTGAGTCAATACCGTACGAATGGAGGGGTTTGGAGATTTCGAAATGGGAGGGAGAAAGTGAGAGGAATTTGGAGAGCTTTTGGATGATGGTGGTGCAGAGGGATGAGGTTGCTTCTTCGAGGGTTGGGTGGGATTGGAGGAGTGTGGTGATGTCTTGGGAGGCGGTGGTGGTGTCGTTGGTGTTTGAGGAGGTAGTGTTGGTGCTGGTTAGTTGGTGTAGGTGTGTGAATAGTGGTTGTGTCATCCATGAGGGTTCGACGGCGCCTTTGGCTGCTACGGAGGATGGGAGTTCCAGACCGGTGACTAGTTGTACGGGAGGCGTGGGATTTTGGAGGCAGTCATCTAGGATTGCGAATAGTTCCGGCTGCGACATTGGTATCAATTGTTTGACGTTGACAATTTGGTCAAATATGTCTCGGTTGTCTGCAAAGACGCCTTCTGATTCCATGACACTGAGGTTGATGGAGATTGCGTTCATTCCTTGAGATCGTCTATGCGCCGCAAGAGCATCCTGGAAAGTGTTTCCAGCAGCATAGTTCGCTTGTCCTTTGGATCCAATAATGCCACTAATAGAAGAGAGGAAAATGAAGAAGTCTAGGTCTCGTGGCAAAAGGCGATGCAGATTCCAAGACCCACTAACTTTAGGAAGTAAAGGGTCCCTCCACTGTTCCGATGACATGTTTCCGAATGAAACATCCTAGAAAACGATCAGCTTGTAGCCAATATCCAGCAATTCTCCAAGTCTTACGCGTATCACCATTGACGCCTGTATGCACCCTCGAATGGGAGGCATATTCTCGGCGCAATGGTCCAGCACCTTTTGCAAAGCGTCTGCATCAGTGATGTTGCATTCAGGAGCATATACATTCACTCCAATTGCTGAAAGCTCTTGGGCAAATCTGCTAGCAGTTGCGGGTTTGATGCCGCTTCTAGAAAGCAGAAGCAAATGACGTGCACCCTTTGACGCCATCCAACGGGAGATGCTCCGGCCTTGGCCTCCTAAACCTCCAGCAATGGCGTATGTGCAGCTTCCGTCAAACCTCAAATCAGACTTCGGTTCAAGGATTGCCTGCGAATGATCAGCCTGAAATTTAATAATACATAGATAACAACACTTACCGGAACTTGATCTCGCGGATCAACTTCGACAATTACCTTGCCTGAGCTCTTCCCACTTTGAAGATACCGAAATGCGTCTTCAACCTGGTGGATTGGAAAAGTCTTCATTGGCTGCACCACTCTGAGCACACCATCCCTGAACAACTGAAGAACCCCACGCAAGGCTTTGGAGATGAGCATTGGGCGTTCCCTTCCCATGGCAGCAATATCGATGGCGCTGAATGTTACGTTCTTCTCAAAATAATGCATGGGTAATTTTCCGCGGGACAGGATATCTCTCTTGCCAATCTCAAGGAAGCGTCCGTAAGGTGCAATGCACTCCCAGGAAGCCAACAGGCTTTCCCCGGACAAGGAGTTGAGCACGACGTCGACTCCATTCCCCCCTGTGAGATTCTTGATGCCCTTCGCGAAGGAAAGATCGCGACTGCAGAGTATGTTCTCTGAAGGAATGTTGTAAAGTCTCATCAGAAGCTCTTTCTTTGATTCAGAGCCCACCGTGGTGAAGATAGTGGCACCGCAATGTTGAGCAATTTGGATGGCTGCTTGGCCAGTGCCACCCGCTCCAGCATGTATCAGCACCGTCTCACCTGGTGAAAGACCAGCAATGTCGATGAGAGCTCGATAAGCCGTGATGAAATTGGTCGGAATCGACGCTGCCTCGGCGAAAGACATGTTTGTTGGGATCGGTTCCGCCACCGATTGCTTACATCGAATCGATCGTCGAAAGGTGCCTAGGTGACTGATGAGGACTCGATCACCCTTCTTCATTGGGCATTCCGGGCCTGCTTCAAGAACAGTGCCCGCACATTCCGTTCCAAATGAGCTGTCATTCACCTGTCCCATCGCAACAAGTACATCTTTAAAATTGACCCCGACAGCTTCGATTTGGACCTCCAGTTCATCCGGCTCCAGTATCCGAGGCGGGTCATTCACCTCTTCAAAGTATAATGTCTCAAGTAAACCGGCAGATCGAATCTTGAGATCCAGGGTTTTGTTGCCAAAGGGTGTATCGACCTCTTTTAGCGTGGTCATAGTGTGGACATTTTCGTTGAGATTGTCATCTTCATATATGCGTGGAATCGTGAGTACTCCATTCGTCGTAATCATTTCTGGTTCGTAAATTCCCGTCTCCACGCCTTTCTTAGTGTTTTCGAGTGCTTTTGTGATATTGGAAATGTGGGTATCATAATAATCATTATTCAAAGTAAGTGTCGTAAAGATTAGGCCGCTCCTCTCTAAGCGCAGTGTCCTTGCTAGGCCGGTGACCAAGTCATAGATGGGGATTTCAGTCGTTTGACTTGAGGTCTCGTTAATCCAAAGAACAGCCTTGGCTTGAGTAAGAACGGAATGAAACTCGCTATACTGCTGCTGATTCAACGTGTCAAGTGATGGCCAGGAGGAATTGTAGACAATGACGATGAGTTGTTCGCTCAAGCCTGCTTCGCTTGCAACGCCAGCAAAGTTCCCTAGGGACCCACAGGTTTGCGACTGCACCAACTGGGAGATTTTCGAATCCAAGATTTCGTCGAAGCCAGTAATTATTCGTGTCGGTAGATCGGGCATTGTTTGAGATGTCTCGTCAACAGCCGTGGATATCATGAAGCTCACAAAGTGATCCATGGTATCGTAGTCACGGAGCACGACATCGGTACCCGAGAAACCATTCTTGGAGAGGGCCATGTCCCATACTTGCTCCGTGACGCAAGGGCCGTTCGTTCTATAAGAATCGTTACCTGTCGGTCCGCTAGTCAGTCTTCTTGTCCAGCGCACGTCTAGCAAAATGCTTACTTTGCCACCACCCGGGTAAGCATCCAAATATGAAACCCTCTATCAAAGAGGTTGGTTGTGTAGGTTCGATGAGTAAAAGTTTGCCACCCCTGTTGAAGTTAGAAATATGATACTAATGTCAAATTTTCCGAGGAAACCAGACTTACGTTTTCAAAAGTTTCCGTAGTGAAGTCAGTGTTACATCTAAAGACGTTGTCGCGTGAAGAACCTATTTTCCTTAGTCAATTTTCGGGCTTCTTCCGCCAGAACTCACATTTGCTGCTACGAGGACATCATAGCTCCGCTCCTCGTATCCTTGAGCAACAGGGTCGCTTTCAACATCGAGAATACCAAAGTGCATCTTTGGGTACGACCCAAAGTCGCCCTCAGCTTTTGTGAGAAAAGAATGTGAGATGTCGGTGAAATCAAATCTGGAGTACTTCGCAGAGCGTCCATAAGACGTCGGAGTTGTTAGAGATTCCATTAGCATCTTTGTCGTTGATCCGGTGCCAGCCCCGATTTCCAAGATTTTCATTGAAGGGTTCTTGTGCGAAAGAAGCTCTAAGTAGTATTTCATGGAATTGTTGAATTTCCATGTCTCCCCAACAATACCATAGTAGTCCTGGAGGACATTGTCCTGGCTTAGCAGCTCCAAAGCATCGCGCTCTCCTTTCAAGATTTCATGCAAATGCCGCCCAAAGTGGCTGTAAATTTCGCCCAGCCTCCCATGTTTTTGGGCCCGGGAATGCAACTCCTCAATTGCGAAGCTGCATGGAATAGACCAAGAGAGTCGACTCTGAATCCACGCAAATTGGCGAGACAAATGAGGAGAAGTACATGGAATACTGTCTGGAAGCAATTCGCCAGACGCCTTCGCTAACAAAGCTGAAGTGAGGGACTGAAGATCGCGCGACAACTGTATCGGGTCCGGAAAAGTCGACCGTCGGCTGTCCAACAATTTCTTGAGCTGGGTTCGATCTGCGATAGTGATATCCGCTTTAGATACAAGATTGAAGCAGAGTTTCTTCATGGCTTCTCCTGCTGAAGTGATCGATGAAGAACCCGCCAGGGCCTTGACTTGAATACCTTCCACGTCGATTAGAACGCGGCCATCTGTGGGGTCGAAGGCACGCAGTGTAGACTCGCTTGTTCGGGAATCTACGGTTTGAAGCGAGGAGTGCACTCGCAGAAGAGAACGTTCTGACTTCGCTAAAAGGCCAGTCTTGGAGATCCAAAGACGATCTACTCGAGTTGGTACCATAGTTGACATCTTGGAATTCCCTCCCTTGCCTACTGCGGGAAGCATCATTTGTAGAATACCATCAAGAGTAGCGGGGTGTATGATGCTGGGTGAATTGGTGCCTTCGCCGAACATGGAAACGTTTCCAACCGCTTCACTGACTTGGTCGTAGTACACCTCTTTAATGCGTCGGAATGTGTCTCCAAATTGATAGCCGTGTCTATTGAGGCGGTTATACAAGGCCGAACCGTCGACGGTTTTAGTACAACGAGCCAGACATTCTTCAGCTTTGGTTGCGGCAGTACTGACCGCTGCTCGTGGCTCGTGCCTATCATTCATTTGTCGAGAGCTCTTGTCGAAAATGGATGGTTTGATGATTCCACGGCAAACTTCGGTCGTAAAGCCTCCTTGGTGGACATGGATGCAAAAATCGTAACCGCATTCCAGATTACCGGAAGAACTGCCTAGATCTCTTAGGCGGACATGAGTCTCCACACCATTATCATCTGGCGGAACCTTTAATGCGGAGATGAACTCCGCGTGGCGGATCTCGAAAGCGCTGATACATTTGCCTGCCTCGGATAATATTTGGGTGACGGCCTCGAGCGCCATTACAAGCATTCCTGCGGCTGGAAACAAAATTTGACCATCAATCTGTTGGAGTCAGGGAGTGTGACAACAAGTATATGTATTACGAACTCACCCTGTGATCTCGTATCCATGACAATGAAGAGGTGGATGACGAGCTAAGGAAATGTCTCCATCGAGGTTCAAGCGCATTCCAGTCAGCGACTGGAGCACCAAGGAAGTTATTTATCCCATGTTTCCTGAATCTCATGTTCTTGCTAATGCGAGATTCGCTCCAGTACGTACGAGAGTGGTCGAAAGGATATTCTGGGAGAGATGAAAGGGCTATCGCTGGCTCCTCATCTTGACCGAAAGGGTTGTTCACTTTTGGTATGTCGACAGCATAGCCCCAGCAATGCAATTGACCCAAAGCATGCATCAAGGTCGACACTGCAGGCTTGTGGCGAACCAATGCTGACGTGTAAGATATCTCCAGCCCGCTAGCCATTGTACGGAGGGTTTCCCGTATGGGGGCTTGCAGAGTAGAATGAGGGCCTATCTCGAGTAAGTGAGTGGCGTGGGACCTTTTTCGATGGCTTAGGTCAATCTTTTTTCTGAGACTTGCTCCCGAAGTTGCGCAGCATGCCTTGACAGCATCAACAAATCTGACAGGAGACACTAGATTTTGTACCCAGTACGAAGGACGAAGTAGCTCCTCTGCATTTACCGGCTTACCGGTCACAGAGGAGATCATTGGAACGATGGTGTAGTCGTCCTTGCCTCCAGTAAGCAATCCGATCTTGTCTGTGTATGCGTCTGCAATTACTCTCATATGCGGAGAGTGATAGGCCACTGGGACAGATAAGACTCGGTTGAAGATACCATCCCGGTCCAGTAGAACCTTGATGGCCTGAACAGCGGCCATGTCCCCGGACATCGTCACATTGCTCGGGCTGTTGATGCATGCAACGCAGATCATTCCGGTTGTCTGCTCTCGCGTTACAGCCTCAATGTATCTCGCAGCGGCATCATAGGACACGGCTGCCGAAATCATAGCTCCCACAAATTTACCTTGATGGGTAATTTCGCTTGATAGGACTCCTCTGTAGTATGCTAATTTCCACGCAGACTCCCGAGAGATAGCTCCGGAAGCATAAGCGCCCGCAATTTCTCCACTCGAATGCCCAATGATGACAGCAGGAGTGACTTTGAAAGAACGCAGAAGATCGACCAAGGCTATTTGTAGAATGGTACACAAAGGCTGCGAATTCTCGGGGTTGTGGATGCTGGACTTGGACATATCGCGCTCAATAAAAGTGGCTGCCAGGATTAGTATTTTGATGGACCATTGTTCCAAAGTAAGAGGAAGCTCACCAATCAGTTCTTGTTGGCAACCGAGTATTTGCAGGAATCCTTCAGCTTCCAGGAGACTCTGTCGAAATACCGGGTATATCAGAAGCTCTCGCCCCATACCCGGCCATTGTGCGCCTTGACCAGTAAATACATATCCAAGCCTGGGGCTGGGATTCGATCTGATAGAAGGAGCTGCAGTTTGGAGCTCCCGGATCAACTCCTCTCTAGAGCTTGCTACAGTAGAGAATCTCCAATCTAGGATACTTCTTCGTTCAGATAAAGTGGATGCCAGAGCTATTAGGAAACCATTCTCCATACCAGATGGAATGGAAAGACTGTTTAGATAGGACTGGTATGATGAACGCAGCCTTGAGACGCCATCTTTGTCTGCTGAAGACCACACAAATAGACTTGCCGTCTCGATCCGCCGTTTTTCAGGTTTCCGAAATGTAGAATGTACGGGTTGTGAGGTGGGCTTCGACGCCATATTATCGATAGGGAAAATTGTGGTACAATGACGGCCACTAAGGCCATGCTGCTCAAGGAAATGATATGCATCGTCAAGAATGACGTGTGAATTAGTGCCGCCAAAACCAAAAGAATTTACAGAAGCCCTTCGGAGGCCTCTTTTCGGCCAGCCGATTGGGGTTTTTGGAAACTAGCCATCAAGTACGCATTAGCCTCAATCGTTGAGGGCGTGTGGTTGGGGCATGGGTGCTCACAATAAGGTTCAAGAACTCGGAATCTATGGCAGGATTGACGTTCCGAAGATTTGCGATTGGTGGAATGATGCCCTTCTCAAGAACCTGGATGGTCTTCACTACTCCTGCCAGGCCGCTGGCACCTTCAAGATGCCCGACGTTTGCCTTTGAGGCACCACTGTGATGCCGAATAAGCAACCTAGATTGACCGTGATCGAACCTAGAATACTCACATATACAATGGGGTTTCTTGGGGGCGACGTGAGCGGAAAGCTTCGCCTATCGCCATAGCCTCGATAGGATCCCCTACGGCCGTGCCCGTGCCATGTGCCTCGACGAATTGAGTTACAGCCATATCAAGCGCAGCCCGCCTGTACGTATCCTCAATCAACCTTATCTGTGCCTCCTTGTTTGGCTGAGCAAGGTTCGTGCTGCCATTCTGATTCGTGCCAGAAGCTCGGATTACAGCCCTGATGGTATCGCCATCCCGGAGCGCGGCTGAGACGGGCTTGATTATCAACGCAGCAACACCTTCGCCCCGAGCATATCCATTTGCTCGCTCATCAAAGCTATGGCAAACCCCATCAGGAGACAGAAAGCCCATGTTGGACAGTCCGATTGTCAAGTCCAGGGAGTACATGAGGTTGCACCCCGTGACAATACCCTGGTCACGTAGGTTAGGTCAGGTTGGTCCCAGGGATTTGGATACATTCAATGTGCTTACCAATGACGACTCCCCACGACGTAGTGACTGGCAAGCCATGTCTAAGGCAACGAGGCTGCTAGAGCATGCAGTATCGATCGTCATGCTCGGGCCAGTCAGATTAAAGAAAGTGCTAATACGATTCGACAACATCGCCCCCGCAAACCCTGTCGCGGAATACTTTGGCATCCTTTCAGGATCCTTGCCGGAGAGCAACAGATAATCTGCCGTGAAGTATCCAGTGAAGACCGAAGCATCCGAACCACTGAGTCGGAGTATTGGAATGCCAGCTTGGCGCGAGGTTAGATTAAAAAAAAAAAGGTGTATAACTGCCGATGAAGTGCAACTAACCATTTTCCAGTGCCCTGTAGGTTGTTTCCAGGAGTAAGCGCTGCTGCGGATCCATTGCGTCGGCTTCGGCAGCAGTGATGGAGAAGAAGGGTGCATCGAATGCTGCAATGTCCCTGTCTACGAAATACGACTTTTCCGGCCGGATCTATCACGATCGGTTAGATTGTACCAGGACGCAACACACGAGATATGGCGTACGGTTCCTCGAGACGACCCATCGCTGCTTTGCCATGCATCTTGATTCAATCTCTCTGCCGGAAATCTGGTAGCCGCTGTGCGACCCGAGACCACCAGATCCCAAAAGGCCTCTGGGGAGCTGGCGGATGGGAAATCGATGGAGAAGCCAACAATGGCGATTGCATCATCGCACTCGTGTGCATCAGCCTGGGGTCCCCCACTGGTAGTCCCCTCGGAGGAGTCATGCGCCTCAGATAGATGAGGAGCCATTGGTGCTGGAGGGGAGAGAGGGCAACGATGTTCAGACAGAAACGAGGCTACGTTTATCTCTGGACGGTCATCAGAACCTGCCGCGCGCCGCGCCCTCTTCTCCTCGGCTGAACCTTCAACAAGCCTCTTCTCGTGCTCTATCCGACTCCACCAAAGCTACTAGTGCGTGGCATACGATCGTGGCGTCTATCGCGAGAGGGCCGGGAGTCAATTATGGATTGCGGCGTGTGCAACAAGGAGCGTTTTGTTACCTCCCGTCTGGCCATGGACGATCCAGGCCACGGGGATACGAAGACGCAATAGCCTGGATGCGGGTGTCGAATGAAATGGGCCATTGAAATTAATCGTTTCACTCTTGCCCACATGGGCTCATCTCCGCGATACCAATGAGGACACCCTGGTACGGCGGAGCCGGGTGTACGGTGGGCGGGGTGGAAGCGGGAAAGTGTCAATGGCTGCTCGCTCATTATCCCCCAATAAAGCCCACGAGCCCACCCGTCGATGCATGGTGGAGCCAAGGATGCAACAAGACCTCGGTCAGACCGGGGGTTGTTCAGAGGCAGCCAAAGAAGTGTTGGTATTTGATTGACTCTGTCCCTGCCGACGAAGGTTTGGCGTCTTGACAATATGTACTGGAAATTTGAAAGGGTGGATTCATATTTGAACTATATTCTTCTACGCTGTACGAGGTTTATAGGAAGGTGTGTGTGTGAGAGATAGAGAGAACCAAGGATTGACCAGAATCGATAGAAGTTGACAATATCTGGAAAGTATCTGAAGGTCTCACACTTCGATTCAAATTGGTCGGCAAGAGCGATGCATTTCTTGTGTCTCCATGGAAGAGGGACGAACAACAAGGTAATCATGCAAAAGCACATCAGCATGCAGCAGCGGTAGCAGCAGCTCACCTTTGATAGGTCTTTGAAACGCAGACAGGTATTTCCCCGTTCCCAGATTCGGGGTGAGCGCCAAAGACTGATTGACGCAAATTCGCAGCTGCTCTGAGGTACGCCATCAACGATCATCACACGTATGAATTTGCAGAGGGGGTAGTTGAGTCTGAGATGAACGAAGAGATCCGCGACTTCTTCCCGACATCGGACGAATACTTTGAATATTTTGATGGCAACGACCATGGCAGCATGATCAAGGTGCTCAAGGACCTGGAAGCATTCATTGCCGTAGAAGGCCCTTTCGATGGGGTGATTGCGTTTTCACAAGGAGCGTCTGTGGCCTCTACGCTGATGCTGCAACGGCTGATGCGGGATCCAGTCCACGAAATGGTGGAGCCCGTGTTCAAGTGCGCAATATTCCTTGGGGCGGGGATGCCGTGTGATCCCGCCGAGCTAGAGAAGGGGGTAGTGAGGATGATGAATTATGAGACGGACGGCGAGGTCATCAGAGTGCCAACGACGCACATCTGGGGAGAAGGCGACTCATCGCCTCACCCGCCGGAGCTGGCCAAGCTGTGCTGGAGGGAGCAGAGGAATGTCTATGTTCACGGAGGCGGGCACGGGATTCCGGGAGCGCAGAGCAGCGAGGCTCTCCGGGAGAGTGTGAGGGTGATTAAGCGCTGCATCTCCATGGCACAGCATAATTCCCCGATGTGTTGAGTCGGTGGTGACGACAGTGACTATGGCGAGGCACGGATGGAAGGATGGCTGGCTGGCTGGTTAATGCAGGAGGTGAGACGGGAGGATGAGAGGTAAGCCGGAGATGGAGATGAAGATGAAGATGAAGATGGATGGTGATGGTAAGATGGGATGAGGATGGGGAGTGCGAAGCGATGCGGGATGGAAGCGGAATGGAAGGTGGAAGGTTTGCGTGTGAGATTGGCGGTCGATGATTGGCGGACGGCGGAGTTTTGGCGGGGTACACGCGCGGGGGGCGCGGGGGGAGAGACGCACGACGGGCCGGATGGGGAAGGAAGCACCCTTTCTTGCATTCACCTTCACCTTCACATTCACATTCACCTTCGCCGTCATCTTCGTCTTTACTCCCCCACATTCACATTCACATACATCATTCAATCGACACTCCCCGCTCAATACGGACCGTTCACACCATGACCTGCTTCAATTCAAGGGGATTGGAAGGCAGAGCAAGAGAAGGCAAGACTTGACAAGACGGCCGAAGTATCAGACAAGACAAAACGCCCACCGTGGGCAACGCCGAGGTCCATGAGGTGCACTAATAATGATACCGTACTGCACTCTACTGCACAGGACTGGCACAGCACAGCATCAAGGGAGCGACTTGAGGAAGGTGGACGGCCAAGGAGAAGAGCGAGGGCACACATCACGCCAGGCCACCTGGGCAGTCACCCAATCATCCAGTGAAGCAGCCAGCCAGTCGGCCGAGTCGCTGCTCCAAATCCCTGTGGTGCTCGCTCTTCGCTCCTCGCCCGAGCTCGCCGTCCTGATCGACCGAGACGAGTGACAGATGGCAGATGGCAGATGACAGACGACAGACTAGGTAACTGGTACCTGACTTGGCCAAACCATCTGGCCTTGTGCTCAACAACGCCAAAAGCCCCCACTCACTCCCGTCCCCTAACCAAAACTTTAATCCAACACCACCTTTTCGCTCTTCTCCGCCTACTACAATTCTTCGCGCACATGTTCCCAATTCTAGGGCCAGGTCAACAAACACCAGAAATCAAGAAGAAAAATTCCAAAGACCAAAGACCAGCCGCCCAAGTCGTCGTGGACCTGTCTTCCGGGCCACCACACGGCATGCATGGATTCCAAGTCGCCGTGCCACGCTAGGGCAGGGTAAATTCACACACCCACGCCACTCGAACCACCAATCCTCAACCGCAATGCGCGTCCCCCTGTGCTTACACTCCTTGTACTTACATAGATTGCGGGTTACAGACTGCACACCTGCACCCCTCTGCCATTTATCCGTCCACCCGCCTGCCCTCGCTACCTCGGTCGCTTTCTCTTCTTGCTTGTCTGTGCAACGATAAGACGGGTATCGAATAGATGCTGCTCCTGTGCCGCAATTAGGCCTGCTTGACCGTTGCCATGTCGCACACAGCGAAGCGCCGCATCGCACAGGCCCCATGCTCTCGTACTCGCACTCAACCGCCTCTGCATGGCGAAGATGGCGCCCAGAGAATGCTCTTCGCCTGGGCCAGGACCAAGGCCAAGGGTGAATGTACAGAATGAGTGTTTCTACGTAGAAGTTGAGGCTCTGCCAACCCCCAGTCGTGAACACAACGGCCATCACGACCACCCGTCAAGTAGAGAACAGATCTTTAACTGATCGCATTCCATATCTCTTTCAATGGCAAAGGGCACCTGCAAGGACAAGGGCTGGTCGGGGTGGGCACTCGTCATTTCCTTGATCCACCCCTCCGCACTACCATCCCCGACCCTACCTTCTGCTTAGCTAACTGTCCGTCGCCCGTCGACTTTTTCCCATCTACGATCCCTCAATCAACATTGCGAATGCCACTCATCGCACCATGGGCGACTCTCCGAACAACGAGGTACCGCTTTCTCCGGTCGATTTCAGCGACAAGAAGACCACGGGTTCCGACCATGACAGCGAAAAGAGGACCACCGATTCCGAGCATCAACAGCTAGATGTCCACAAAGCTTCGCATTACCTGACTGGATGGCGGCTTCACACACTTACTTTGGGGTACGCCCCTTCGCTTCCCCTGTCACAGTCTCCGTTGTTGCGCTCTGCTCACACGTCGCAGGCTATGTCTAGGCATCTTTCTCGTCAATTTCGAAATCTCCATTGTGAGCACTTCGCTCGTCTCCATCACCGATGACTTGAAGCACTTCAGCCAGAGTAGTTGGGTCATTACTGCCTACCTCTTGACCTACACCAGCTTCATGATTGTTCTGGCCAAATTGAGTGATGTCTTCGGCCGCAAGACCATGTTACTGGTTTCAACTTTTATATTCACCGTCTTCTCTGGCGGGTGCGCTGCTTCCCAGACCATGGTACAATTGTGCGTTCCTGTACTTCATTTTCACATGCCTCATCTGACAGATAGCTCAGAATCGTCTGCCGTGCTTTTCAAGGCATTGGTGGTAGTGGCGTCTATTCTCTCGTCACAGTCGTTCTTTTCGAGATGGTGCCTCCAGAGAAATGGCCAACATACCAGGTACTGGTGACATCACTATTTGGATTGTCAATGGCTTTGGGCCCTATTTTCGGGGGGTTGATCAACTTGCACTCCACATGGATATGGGTCTTTTTACTCAAGTATGCCACTTACCCCAAGGAGGCTATCCATGACTGACGCCTGCATGCAGTGTTCCTGGAGGTGTCCTCACCATGGTAGTCCTCGCGATTGCCATACCGAAGCATTTTCCCAACCACATGAACCCGAGCGAGAGGGCTCCAACTTCAATCTTGAGGGTGGACTTTTTGGGTGGTTTTCTGTTGCTTGCAGCAATGGTTCTCCATGTCACCGGTCTCGAACAGGCTGCAAACATGTATTCGTGGTCATCTGCAATGGTCCTAGGCCCAATTGTAGTATCGGTTGTCGTTTGGGTCGTCTTTTTCATATCGCAATGGTATGCGACCAAGCCAGCGGTCAAACGCGAGCCTGTGTTTCCCTGGAGGTTCTGCAGAAACAGAGTGCTGGTCGGCCTTATCGCGTAAGATATCCTGAGCAGGCTTCTGGTCATTACCAAGTAATTTTGACCAATTGCTAATCTGATTGTATTAGAAATACTTTTCTGAATGGAGCTGTTTCAACAAGCTGCATCATTCAAATCCCAATACGATACCAAGCCGCAGTTGGCACTTCTCCCCTTTCTGCGGGCATCCGGCTTATTCCATTCTCACTCACCATACAGTTCGGGGCAGGTCTAGTAGCCGTGCTGGCAAAGAAGCGTCGAATGCCACCAGTGTACCTCTCGTTTGTGGGTGCAATATTCCAGCTACTCGGCCTCATCTTCATGGCACGGGGCTCTCCTTCAAGCCCGGATTGGCAAGCGCTTTACGGGCTTGAAGTTCTTGCTGGCACGGGTGTAGGACTTGGCATCGGAGTAGTGACGCTGATGACGCCCTATGTCACTGAGAAGAGAGATCTTGGTATGTTTGACCACAGTCCCAAACTCAAGAAATATCACAGTCTTGCTGACATTCCTTCCGCGCAGCTGTCGCCACGGCATCCATTGTACAATTTCGATTCCTCGGTGGTGCAACTGCACTCGCAGTCATCACCGCAGTCGGCAACAGCTGGTTGGAGGGCGTGCTCGCAAAGGTACTAACACCGGAGCAAGTGGCTGCCGTCTTCAGGGAGACTAGTGTCATTTCATCGTTTTCTCCTACCGTCCGCGACACCGTTCAAGGGATGTTCGTCAAGAGCTTCAACCTCGAAATGCGCATCCTGATCGGTTTTGTCGTTGCTCAATTTCTCTTCTCCCTTCTCATGTGGAAAAAGAAGCAAATCATGTTAGAGTGAAAGGTCTCGAGACAGGCCATCTCCATGTCAACGGAATCAAAAGACATTTTCAGACTGAACTCAGACTCGCACGTGGAAAACAAATGATACTCTGTTCGCAAGCGCATTTGGAAAATCATTCGAATCGTTACGCTTGCTACACATTCGTTGCAGCATCGGCCTCGAATGCAAAATGCCTCACAGCAAACGCAAAAATCACATTGCTGGCACGCAGGGCTGGTGGAGTGAAGTCACATCAAAGTCGATTCTGATATTCTGATAGCTGCAAATGTGGCGCGCGACTCTACGTCTGGGCAAAGCTGCAAGTGTAGCCAACGCCCAGTTCGATGTGGGGAACGCAAAGTACCCTCAAAGTCGCTTCTCGGCTCTCCGGTAAAAACGAGTGGAAAGAATTCAGTCCGCACGAGACGCTGACCCTTGCCAACACAACAGGATCCTTAACAAATGTCGACGTGTTTGGGCAGCGGGGTCGACGGAGATAGCAGAGATGGTCGGCGATGCGCTACGATCACCAGTTCGAATGCTTGTTCCAGGCCTATCTCAACCCCTACGCTGTATGCATGCAAAGTCGAGCAAAGATGAAACGGGATTCGATGTCGCAATCCCTTGCGCATCTATTTCGCAAGGTCGCATTCAAGGGAACCAAGCTGCGCCTCCCACTATAGGCCATTAATATTCTCGCATTGTGCCGCTCGTACACCTGCCGTTACCATAGAGGAAGCTCCGAACCATCCCCGTCGTTTTGTTGTGGCAGAGATTACCATACTATGCACGTACAGTACAATCCGCTCTAGCTAACCAACTACTGAACGAACTATCAGTATTCGTAAAGAATTCAGACAAGCTAGTTACCCGCTTTCCTTTCGTTCTAGCTAACTTTGGGGCCCCCTACTATAATGGAATCAACACTGTTGGTGCCGCTGTTGGCCGAAGCATCCTGTTCGCTGGACGGGGTCAGCAGGAGCAGGGGCCCGTGATGGCTGCACAGCGTTCAGACAATCGGATTCAATGGTTCACCAAGACCCCCCTGCCCGCCCAGCACCCATGTCAGATTCCTATACCATCCTGGTCCCCAATCTATTTGTCCGTTTTAAACGCGGAAGAGGCTGAGGGAAGGATCCCGGTTGATTGATCATTTCGCTCGGACGTGGGCGTGGAATGATGTGCCGCTCAACAGCCATCTCACGCTGGAGCTCGTCCATCCCTCTTTAGTCGGGCTTCACCTCCAGCGGGTCATTTTTGGATCCCTCGAGTACCTCTCCCTCAAGCCGCGAACATGAGGTCCCCAGCACTCAAAGAGGTGTTGGATGGGATCGCGCTGAAGCCGCCTGACGGTGTCGAGCCAAACCCGGACAACCCGTGGAGTTTTCGAGACCACGCGTATGGCGTCTCCATCTCGCTATGTGTTATCATCACGGCGGTAGTCGCCATGCGCATTTTCACCAGAGCAAAGCTTCTGGGCCGCTTGTCGCTCGAAGATTGTAAGCATGTTCCCGTTCCGCTCAAACGCCCGGTGGCACTAATGTCGCGTCCAGATCTGCTCGTCTTCTCATGGGTAAGCTTGACTCGCACAAGTGATCTTCGAACCGCACGGCCTAACCTCTCACTAGTTAGCATACACGGCCGGGTACAACACCATCGCCATGCTGCTGGCAAAGCACGACGTCGGACGCCATCAGTGGGACATTACCGTCCGAGAACTTATCCAGTATCTTTATGTGCGTACTGATTCAGACACACCGTGTCCTCAAATTTCCATATCAGCCAAGACTCTCTCTAACGACCCCGCTTGCAGCTCTTCCACACGGGTGTCATTCTGTATAGCGTAGTCATTCTCCCGCTAAAACTCTCCATCATCATCCAAGTCCTGCGCGCTTTCGGATCCGACGGTTCGCGCAACTTTACTTTTTGGATGTCCCACATTCTCATCTGGGCGAACATCATCTTCTACATCATCTCCACGTTGCTCGTCATTTTCGCATGTCAACCCACCGAAAAATCCTATGATCCGACCATCCAAGGAGGACATTGCCTGGACTCGGTGGCAGTCAACATCTCTGCCGCTGCCATGAACAGTATCTCCGATGCGCTGCTGCTGATTCTACCTCAACAAGTCATCTGGAAGTTGTCACTGCCTAAGAAGAGAAAATGGGCGCTCTCTTTCGCATTTTTTGGCGGAATATTGTGCGTCGCTGCCCCGACAAGTCATCACAGATTGCTAACATTTCATCTAGGAGTTTGGTGTCAGCTGTTGTCCGTCTAGTCTACTTGATCGAGCTCGAGCGCACCAAGGACGTCACCCACTACACCGGTCTAGTCGGTCTCTGGAGTTTCCCCGAAATCGCATTCGGCTTTCTTGTCGCTTGTCTCCCCGTAGTCCGAGGATTCTACATCTACGTCCGCGACACTCACTACCGCCCGAAAATGCAGGCCCTCAAAGATCGACTCCGCAACGTCTTCGGCAGCAACAATCCCGGCGCCAACAACGCAGAGGGTAAAGAGCCAGAAAATGAGCAGCAGCCAGCGCGACAAATTTCCGACATCGACTTCCACGAACTAGTCGTCAAGAGTGGGAATTCTTGGGCCAACAGGCCGAAACCTGCGGAACCGGAGGGGACCAAGGGGAAGGGGTTCTGGACTTCGACGAGGGCTAAACCTGTGGATGCTGAGGTTAGGAGTTTTAGGATCCCGCATCCGGACAGTGCACATTCTACTACGACCCACAGCACAATTTCAAATCCAAGGTGAAGAGTTTTGGATATCTTTCATGCTTGAAAAGCATGGGAAGATATGCGGATTTTACTTTATGAGGTTTTACGACCATTATCATGAGCCTTTATGAAGGCCACGGCAACGATCGCGAGGATAGTGACGTAACATCATGCACCTCGCCTGCATCACGGTCCCTAAGATAAGCCGAAGCGGGCCACGAGGCGTGTCGCAGTCGCAGTCGAGGGAACCGTGAAAGGAGCCCGATCCGAGCCCACTCGTCTTTCAGTCATAACCCGGGGATGGGTTAACGACGCAATCCAGCTCTACGACCGTATCAGAGCGCTACGGTGTCGTGTGCACTTGTTTTTGGGGCTCTACATCACATCGATTTGCGCAGTTTTGTCGATAATCGGCGTGGTATGCAGACCGTTGAGTTGTGCTTGAGCTGGGCAGGGAGTTCAGCGTGAGAGCGCTTTACCCCGGTATACCCATGAAAATGGGCGGGATAGGGACGAAGGATAGGAGACTGCGCGCGGATCATGGTTTTAGAAACGTCTGGTCGAACACAAAAGTGGCATGTCAGACAACCAAGCAAAATGGGAGAGAGGCAGAGGGAAGGGAAGGATCCAAGCTAATCCATCCTCCCTACCCCTTCATCTCATCCGAAGGGTGGAGAAAAGCAATACCACATGACGAGCATGCCACCATGACGGGCCAACCACAAAACAAAGATCGAATGAATAATTCGAAGGAAGAAGCCCAAGAAAAACCCACGAACAACAGGACGTGAGTAGAATTTAAGGCCACTCCGAGTCAGCGCCGAGTTGATCTAGGATGTGAAAAGAAATAAAAGGAACGAAATAGATAACATCTCTCATACCAACCAAAAAAAATAAAGAAAAGTTCAATTATTCAATATTATGTCTTGTCTGAATTGTGAATCGACGCGGCAATCCCTTAAAACGTGTGAGATGGCATCTACCATGAAATCAACAAAATCGCGATCAATCGAAACTAGAAAATAACCCATCTACACATGGCATTCACGTACCGCATATTTCTAGATACTTTCTTTACATATTATAGGGTTACTATGATATGTTTGAGTCTATATATATACTCCCTAGATGATTGATTTTGATTCTCAGTACACAATTGTGAGGAGAGGGGAGAGATTAAGCATCTAGGATCCTAAATTGTCGGATTTGTTTTTTTTTTTTTAATAAGTAGAGGCTTTTAGCATAGTGCTGTTAGGATAGTAAGTATTTCCGCTCATGATCGTTGGAGAAACCTATAAAATGAAAAGATATGTATATATATATCGGCTTTTCACCATCGCTGTATGCGATATGACATACGTTCCTCGGGACTTATTGTTATTCGTGTGATCTCTGGCTAGTAGTTGCTTACTACTTAGTACACATGCATTTGCAAATACTATTTACGTCGTTAGAGAGATATGATATTTCTTGGTACCCACAGATCAACATATCCCTCTTACAGTTTAAATTACCGCGTATGCCATCGTTCTATCTTCGCCATACCGCCACCAACACTTTTACCTTGCGTAGTTACAAGACTTCGCGAGTCTATGTTCACGTTCGCGTCTGAGTCGTCGACCCTTTCTGAGGGTAACATGATAGCGCGGTCTAATTGGTACGGTAGTCCGCGGTGCCGACCTCGGATCATCATACCGCAAATGACGAGTTTGCTGAAGGGGGTGAAGTGGCCAGTTAAGGAGGTTAGGTTTGTGGGGTGGCCGAGGGAGAGGCCTACGTTGCCGCTGTTTTTGTGGAGTTAGCTTGATGGTAGTATAGCAGGTAGACTATCCCCCCCTTTTTCGGCTTTTTTGGAACTTTGGATTGATGGAAGGAGATATGGATGGGCGGGGGAACGGGAAAACTCACTAAGCAGACACGACCTCGAAAAAGATGGGAAAGATGGCGAACGCGGGATCGGCATCATCAACAATCTTATCCGCCTCTGCAATGGCAATACAGAATATGCCGAGGAATATATACCACAGGTCGAAGCTGAGCTGATTCTGCATATGTCGAAGGACATACGACGACCCCCTGGCCTCATCATCGGTCGTATCAGCATCAACCATATACACGCCGAGCGACTTCTCTTCGTACGTGTTGGATGCACGCACCGCTATCGCAATCGGGAATACGGAAATGTACATCATGACCAGCAGGCTGAATTGCACGGCTGGATGCACTTCTGCGAGGTTGAAAGATGCGGTGCCAGTGTGTCGTGAGGATGCGGCTTGGAATATGGCAGCGGTTATCCGGGTCCCGGTAGAGAGTCCTTGCATGGCTTGGCTGTGAAGGTCTAAGATTAGGATAATGAGTATGTCGATGAAGTTTAGGGCGAAGAGGATGCCGAATAGGATCCAGGTGGGGCGACTGGGGAATAGTAATGTGTAGCAGCGGCGTGGATGCGTGAGTAGGAAGTTTAGTGGCTCTTTGATTCTGGACTGGTTTGGAGTCGCTTTGTACATGATCCATATCATCAGGCGCAAGAGGCATGGGTAACATGTGTTGCCGGCGTATGCGAGGAAGCTCATGAATATCATGGGCCATTGGGCGTCTTGGAAGGTAATCATGGAGTCTGGGGTCAGTGTAAATCCAAGATTATCCACCATTGTTTGCGCGGAGTAAAAGCCCCTGTGTCGACAAAATTAGTGGAAATGTCCCCCAAAGCAAGGTCAATCAGGGAGACACTGACCACCACGTTTTATCCTGCCCTTGAGAGGCAAGATACTCGCGATACTTTGGATTGCAGGTATGGATCCATCCCACGAGTACAACGGCTCCAAAGAGATGAAGGCCGAAGAAGTATCCTGAATCTGTCAGTTATTGTCCAAGGAAATGACATTGACGGTCGCCATACCGATTACAATCTTAAGCAGAAGCTTAAGCGAGCGATACTCGAGACCGCCCAGTACATCCCGGTCGTCATCTGTGAGATTCTGAAACTGCGAGTTTCTACCGATGGTAACTTGTGACGATAGGTGAGGCAGGTCAGGTTGCTGCGGCGTGGTGGGATGACCGGTTCGAGCTTTGGGACGACTAGAAGTAGCACCGAGCACAAACATTGAGGAAGCTACACGCTCGACCGATGTTGCTTCGGTGATGCTTCGGCCGTCTGTTCTCCGCCGCAGAAGGGATCCAACGGGTTCGGCGTTTGGGTGAGGAGCCTTTGTGATCGTGTCGCCATCTTGATCTTAATCATGATCTTGATCAGCAAGACTAGAGTCAACCGCGGGAATAATGACTCACCGTCATCGCTATAGATGTCGCCATCAAGCTCACGTACAGGTTGACCTGCACAATCATTAGTCAAACTACATTGCATACTAAAAATGTCACACCCGACCTTGCTCACGCTCCCTTGGGGAGGGGATGTGTAATGTCTTCTGTCCTTGACGAGGATGGGGTGTATCGTCGAATGTAATCTGGGTAGATGTGCCTTGCGGCTGCTTCTTATCGATGTCCATGCTAGTATCAGTGCGCTCGTTGTTCCTAAACGAAAAATCAATTTATCAACCAAAAGACAAGTATTTGAGTACGACAATACGCACTTTGCACTAACGCCCGAAGTTTCGTTTGTATTGGTGTTGGTAGGTTGGCTATCGAGCGCGATACCAGAAGCATAACCCGAAGAAGCTTCTAGGGTGCTTCTTTCTTCGGTAACCACATTAGCTTCCAGATCCTTTTGACCGCTGATAGTGGTTCCTTTAGGGGTCGTTCGGAGCAGAGAAGGTGCTAAACCATGTCAATGATATCTACCAATATTTCATCCATCAGGTGTAAAAACAGACATCCACCTACCAATCTTCTTCAGCCGCTTCTCAAACCAATAAAGTCTAACGACGACGACTATTATGTTTATAAAACCCAACTGGCCAACAATCGGTATAAAGTAGATGACAATCTGCTGGTACGTCTTGAGGGCTTTTACGTCGACACTGTGGCTTTGTTAGACGCCTTGGTGCATATGATATTGAGGATTTCGTCGCGCGCACGTATTCAATCCTGATTCTGTCGATGCGCTGACTCCGAAAAAGTAGGCATCGACGGCGCGCAAATTTCCATATGGATACATTATGATCAGGCCTATTATTCCTAGACTCAATATGTATGCATCTGTCGTCCTGTTAGCCGCGACGGTATCTTGCGAAAGCAAGACTTACAATGCAGGGTGATGAAGTTTATCGGAGGCCGCCACATTGTCAATCGAATTGGAATATCGAAGTCGGTGTGCGGGTTGTGTTAATTTTTTGTGCGATGCAAGCGTGGTCCTTTTCCAAGGGTCTCTCCGTGCTCTATCTTTTGTAGGTGGGTAGGCGGAGTGTACTCCGACGGTGGAGCGGGAAAAAAACCAAAGGGTTCTGTCAGGGCAAGGTCGTCTCCCGCCTTTGAAAGGCGGCGCTAGACGAGGGATTTTTCAACGTACCAAGAGCGACAAACAAAGTATGGATGTGACATTCCCTTAAGACTCTCGTGCGCTTGTCTCTACTCAGACAAACCGAAACAAGCCAGATTGCGTCCGATTGGCAGGGCGGTTTGTGTGGCGGAGCAACAAGTCTGAAGGGGCTATGCACACATCATCGGTACCTCTCGAAAATCCCGCAACTGGTTTTGTTTGAACGGAAACTGGGCGGCAGGAAATTGGAAACTCGTGGGGCATACTATCCGCTTGAATTGGTCAGAACCTGACCTTTCAACAGACTATCGCATGAACTGATCAGGTGGTGATGCATTCCAACAATATGCTGGAATGTGATTTGATTCAGAATTAGAGTTGTAACACCACCTCAGAAAACAAAATCTCCATAGATCCCCCCCGACGCCCCAATTCCTCCTCTATGAATGTGAAATTTATATGCATATGTACTACAAGAAAATCGACAAGCTAGAGACCAGGACAGATAATTTAGTTCTAGGGTCCGGCGACCAAAGGTTGTCGCTCTGGATCCGGATCTGGATCTGAATCATTGTCAGAATCCTGAGACCGCTGAGTGGTATTATTGAGTTTGTTTGCACCCAAGCGCCGAATTTCATTGAGTATACGTGGAGACAAAAGCGCCAGGTTTCCTAGAGGGATGGCAAGTCCATGCACGATCTGAGGCACAGTTAGCTTTACCTACGTCATATGGCTACGATGACTACTCACAACGCTAGAAACAACCAGAAACCACACCGTAGTCATGGCCACTTGACTTAGATTATCATCGTCTTCTCGCTCAGGGTCCTCGGCCTGGATGCGGCGCAGAAAGTCTAGTGTGACATACAAGTAGAATATGGCGCTTATCCCAATTGGACCGAAAAACCCCATGATGAGAGCATGGCGAAAGTTCCGGACCTGAGGGATCCAGCTTCGGAGAGCAATGATAACGGGCAAGCGACGTAGAAGAAGTACCGAAATACTAAATAGAACTAGCCGATAGCTGGGAATAAGATCATTTGAGAAGAACTTTTCCCAGGGGCATACTGCGCCAAGCCACATGAAGACGGTTATGTTGAGGAGGAAATCCATGATCGGCTGAAGGGAATCATGTTTTGTTTCTAATCGGAATTGATCACTGGAATTGCAAGTTAGCAAAGCGTAAGTATTGCTGCTTCAAAGAAAGGGCAGAACTTACTCCCATGTGAAGGTATTTCCCGCTATAAAGCATGCCAGCACGTCATCAGAGTCAATGAGCCCGACGGTGCCAATAATCAAGAGCTATCCAAGCAGTCAGCAGCTGACCTCCAATAACGCAAGCATTTTAGAATCTGTACCGCGAGAGCTATGACAAACAAATGGAAGCTCTCTCTGTCCACAAGCCGTCTCCTCTCCGCCCAGAAGAGCGCGTGCTTTGCGACCCAGCCGAGAACGGCAGCATATACAACGCTCAACAAGACCGTGTATAGGCATGTAATAGTGAAAAAAGACGCTATAGCTCTTCCAACACCTCCATCTTGACCGGAGTATTTGACAAGGTAAAGTGGAAGGAAAAGAAAAAGGTATCCAAGGCCATCGTTAGCACCGGACTCTGCAACGATGATCTTCTGTAGAGGCTTTGACATGTGTTTATCGGCAAAGGTCCCCTTCACAATGGAATTTGACAAAACCGGATCTGTCGGAGTCACGCAGGCGCCGACTATGAGGCCTTGCACGAAAGTGAGACCCGGTATGAGCTGCCATGCGAGAAGACTGGTGATCGCCCACATGCCCAACATCCCAGGGCCAAGCAGGACCGCTAGACTTCTCCATTCTGTTCGTAGGTACTTGCTGGGCAATTGTACTCCAGCTATGACAAGCTGAATTCCCAAAACAAGGCGAGTGAAACAGAGTGTGATGGTACCAATAGCTTCCGGAGATGCTGCGTATTGGTGTGGTCGAATGAGATGGAGGCCATACGGTGACAAGAGCACACCAGCGCCAAGAGATACAACTAGAAATGCGAATCAGTTACCGCGACTGCGTGGCTTTCTAATTTACGAATGTGCGCACGTGGTTCTGTTACATAAAACCCCTCCTTGAGCAGATATGACACCAATCCGAACAGTGCCATAAAGCCACCAACCACACAGCAGACCAGATTGAAGTTCTGAATGGCATCACTCCCCGTAGAGTCCATCTAGGTAGGCTGAGGGGAGACTGACCGCAGGATAGACGGGAAGGAAGTCGTTGTAGCGAATGTTATCCTTGAAGAGGAGTGTTGTGGAAGATGAACGCATTTTGGCCAGCTTGCTTCATGCACGGGATGGAACGAGGCTATGCCGTCATAGCGTAGTTGCCCTGCATGTCCAACTAACTACCCACGTGGTACCGTGCCGCTCTTGGCTCAAGGCCACCTCGGCTACCTAGATAAATAAATAACGCATGTAAGCTTATCTGCTACCTGGTGATGATTAAATCGCCGCGGATGTCTATCTGTTCCCAGAACTCGGTTGGAGAAGTGATATGATATTGATTAAATCAGCTTGGTAATTGAATGTTATCGCGCATGAACGATGTAACGATGCAACAGTGGTCTCAACGATTAGTTTGATAGAATTTAAATGGTAGTGTTAATACGAGGAGTCTTTACGGTTACTAGTCACGAGGTATGGTCAAGAAAATTCTGGGGGAAGCGTCTTTGTTTTGGTAATTGGCATCGATCTTCTCAACAAAGGAATACTTAACAGATGATTTGCGTTGTCGTGAGCTATACTCGACTAGCGAACTACCCATTCTGCCCATAGCTAATAAATTCAATTTCCAGAAAAGGCGGCACACTCCTCATTCAGCGGCCCAATGATATTCGCGCATGCCCCCTTCCACAGATTCTCATCATCCCAGTTCTGTACTCGTGTGTATCCGAGGGAGAAACTCAAGCACGTCTCCACGACCTTCGCATACCGTTCAGTCATCTCCTTGCTTGTGACATCGAACCACTCTCTTGCAACTCCGTCACGTGCAAAGCCAGTGGGTTCAATATCGTGCTCTTCCCTGGCGTAGACTTCAAAGGACTCTTCATTCCAAATTTCCATGAGCAGGATGCCAAGCTCTCGAAACATCAGTCGTGGCTTTACCTCGTCGGAGCAATCTTGAGTAGACTCGGAAAAAGCGTAGAGCACTATTGGTTGGTCTATGTCAATACGATGGGCGCGGCTATCCGGTAGTATCTTTAGAAAGAAGACTTGGCTATTCGACCACTCAGAGCAAAGCCATTGTGAACTCTTTAACTGTAATACCGAGGCGGCTAGTTTCAGGGCTAGTCGTACCTTTTGCCGAAGAAAGATCCTTTTCTGAGAAGAGAGCAATTGCTCGAAACTGATTGTATCCCAAGTCCCCGTCGATGTTTTCCCCTGACATGATACTAGATCACTGTACGCGAAGGGTTCCCCACAACGAAGATGTAATTCTAGGGACTTGGAGGCTTGCTTTGCTCTGGCAATCTCGATACACAAATCCTTTATGTGACCTGATGTTCCTTGAGACGGTGTGCCTTGAGATGATGTGTCTTGAGATGATGTGCCTTGAGATGAGGTTGCTTGCAGCGGATCCGGCTTTTCGGATATGACTGTAATGGCTGGGAGCGGAGATATCGGTCTATTTGATCGCGTATGAAAGTCCCTGCTTACAAGGTTCGTGAGTCAAAACATTTGACGGAAATGTAACGGTCTCAGGCACCTACGAATTTGATACATTTGGAGTGTCGCCTTCTCGCACAGTGACGCTAGCCTCGAGCCACGATGGCCGTACCTGAGCATCTACCGGCTCTTCACTAAGCAACGTACGGAAATTGAACGATGTTATTGATGAGTGTAAATATCCTGTAGAAGGAAGTTTCGGCAGATCTAAAAACAGAGCGACATTGTGAGATGCATGACACCGCGGCATCCAGGCTATAGAGAAGGCCTCGAAGAGTTTGTCTGTGTACATTCGAATTTGTCTCATGAGCGAGGCTATGGAATTAGCTTTTCGCTCGTCTAGGATGATTTTCGATGCTTGTATACTCTTCAGCTGGCGTAATTCTCGTTCATTCTTCAAAATTTTGTTCATGCGAGAATTGAAGTTACCAAGGTCTTTTGTGAGACCTCTTACAGTCGATTCTTCGATCAAGTAGAAAAAACGTTTCGATATATGTTTCCCTTCTATACCCAGAAAAGGCATAAGCTCGTGGATATTGTGTAGTGTGATCTGTTTGATCGTCGCCTTATTTTACTCATTGTTTAGCACTCAAGATTTGGCGGTCGGAATAGCCTTGTGGGTGTAATTATACTTACTTTCCGAGACCTTTGTACTTTGTGAAGCGCATCCGCTATTTCGAGAAGGGCTTTTTCGAAATCAGCCATGATATCTTCGAAGAGCTTCATTTTCTTCTCGCCAAGATAGTGTTTGACTTCTGGTCCGCAAGCTCCGCTGAAGAATTCTGACAAGTGGTCGTTCCCAAAAGTGATACTCATTCCGGATGCAGAGCCTGCAGCAAGTAGAAGCTTCTCAAGGTTATCTTCTAGATCAATCCTCTGCTCTGTGACTCCTCTAATCAGCCTCTTCACTGAATTATCATAACTGATTGATCTCTTGATTGCCTGAATGCCGCTTTGGTAGGCTTTGAGCGCTTCGATCACAAGAGGGAGTGAGCCCACGATAAGACCAGCAGTCTCAACCCCTGTAACCATCTTTATCAGTACGACTTGAACCAGACACTACTAGTTTAGTCTTTGAACAATACAATGGGGTGTGAGTTGCTTTGAAGCTTTTCGATGTTGTCTTTCAGCCTGGTGCCCTTCAGCTCAAGTCTGAGCGCCCTCGTATTCTGCTGCCTCGCTTATAGACAACCAGTTATAATGAGAAGGAGTACAAAACACCATTGGAGAATGCAGAACCGTAAGCCCAGCCTTCTGTGACCCCGCACCGGTGAGCTGGACTCCGTGACTTCAATGTCGTCAGGTCAAGTTGCGGAGTGCCGCTCGGTGGCTGTCACCTTTCTTTCTTTCTTACTCCCACATAGTGCCCCTTTCAGCATGGAGTCGATGACATTGCGCAATATTGGAAGTGAAGCCCTTGCTTACTTCAGTTCAGCTTCTTTGAAGCTACAAAGGATCTCCAAAAACCGAGATAAGAAAGATGAGTCCAACCGGTTGCTCGAGGCTCTGACCGCAGAACAAGAGCGCTTCCAGCTATGGGCAGCAAACCTGGGGCTTCAAGCATCTGGTGATCGATCGTTGGATTATCGGATAAGGGATAACCCAACTCTACAGTCGTACGCAAATGAGCTTCTCAAAGAACTCGTAGAGGATCTCTCCAAGGGTAGCTGCCCCAATTTTCACCTGAACAAAATTGACTAACATGGATATAGCCAATGACCAGCTAAACACGTCTCGAAGGCCTTTCCGACAATTCCAGGACAACGAAGCACTACCTAGATCCGATTGCGGTAAACAAGCGAGAGGGAAGGATATTGATGGATATTCGTCAGAAGGCAGGCTATCTGAAGATGGAAATTCAAGTACTGGTTCCACTACGGTCGAGAGTACTTTCGAAGACGTTTTGTCCTTACTGGAGGACATTACCGATATTATCGACCGTCTCTACCGGTTAGCCTCTAAACTTAGGTCTTCTACAAATAGAGCTCCACCCTCAGCACGAAACTTTTATCGGGAGCCTTTCGATGAAGTCGACAGAAAAGAGATTTTCTTGACTAGTAGACAGAGGCAGGCTGCGAAGGCGCAAACCGAGGAGTTCCATGTGCGTCGAATTGAGGAAATCGTTCGCCAGTCCCGGCGTGACCAAAGCGGTGACCCATTTCCAAGAGAGAACGGAACGCCGGAACTAGGACTTCACACAAAGGCAGTAATCCAGCGTATAGCAAAGGCTAACGCCTACAGACAACAACAATTTATTTTCTGGAGGCGGAGGGAATGGGACAGAAGAAGGGCAGTCATCACCCAGCTCATCGCGAATCGCAGCGTTCCTTTGCCGACAGTGCTCAAAAAAGAACCGAAGCAGGTGCCAGATCTTGTACAAGAAAACCATGTTAATTCAGGCAATACCAAAGTTATGCTTTCGGATATACCATCAGCAACTTGGCATATGCCCGAAGAAATAGAAATGTTTCCCATTGAAGAAACGCGATCGGTATCCTCGAACACAGAGACCACCACAACACCAACCGTCTACGAGCCCAGCGGAAGGAAAGTTGGCTGGCCCGCATTTCCAAAAGAGCTTGGAACAAAGAAACATTTGATATGTCCCTACTGCTTTACGACATGTCCTGCAAAATACCGTGGCAAAGCGCACTGGAGGTATGTTAGAAGAGTTGATGTGAATTTATTCAAGTACTTAGGGCTTACTAGAGCTAGAGCACATTTGATACAAGACCTCTTACCTTATACATGTACAGCGCAAGATTGTACTGAAGGAGACAATAAGCTTTTGAATTCATGGGAGGATTGGATTGTCCATGAACAAGTCTACCACCGGATGGAGTACACGTGCCCGATTCATCCCAAACAAACTTTCGAAACCAGAGAGGCATATCTGCAACACATCAACAATCAACACTCCAAAGAAAAAGAAGAATTATTGCAGCTGGACAGAGTCGATAAAGCTGTTAAGCTCGCGACGAGGCCGGCGAATGGCTGTCCACTATGCTCGTATAGAACAGAGACATGGGCCGAATTAGACAAACATTTAGCTTTCCATCTGGAGACTCTGGCATTACTTAGCCTGCCTGTTTCGAATGGATTAGAGAGAGATGATATCAGCATGGGCTCTCTTCAACTTGAAGGCGGTGAAGATGACACAGGGCAAATGCATGATGCTGATGCCTCGAGTATATTGTCGAACTTTTCCGAAGTAGAAAGTAGACTAATTGATGAGAACGGGAATGAGCTACCCCATGGCACGAAGATTACGCTCCAAGAGTTGAAGGGCCTTGACACTGGGCGGTACCGGAACACTGCCACAGAGAGGCTCCAAGGGATGGTCATCGATGCCCAGAATCGCCAGTATGATCAGACGCCACTCTCGCGGGCAGCCGAAGATGGGGATGAAGCAGTTGTCAAATTACTCCTCGAATCAAACGATACTGATATCAACGTGGGGGATAAGCATGACGGACAGACGGCACTTTCGCATGCATCCGAAAACGGATATGTTGGCATTGTGAAGCTGCTCCTTGGGACAGGCAAGGTTCACGACGGTGGTTACGGGAAAACGGAAAAGGCGGCACTTTTAATGGCAGCCAAGAATGGACACGATGAAGTAGTCAGGCTACTTCTTGATGATAAGAAACTTCTCTACTCCACTAGATTTAGAGTCTCTGCAATACGGGCAGCAGTTGAGAATGGGCATGGGAAGGTACTCAAGCACCTTCTCGACACGAATGCACTTGGTACAGAGTTCAATAGCGTCGTGAGAAGTGTGCTCCTATTAACTGCACAAAATGGAGATGAACGGGTGCTAGAGCAGCTGCTTGACTTAGGCGACTTCGACATCGACTTCAAGGACCAAGAAGGAAGGGCCATGCTATCACTGGCCACTGAGAATGGAGATGAGACCTTGACCTCCATGCTACTCAATCGCAAGGCCAACGTTAATGAAGAGGAGGAGGAGGCTTTGCTAGTGGACCCAGCCTGGGCCGCCGAGGTCCTTCTTCTCGTAGGACTCAAACCACCTGAGCCCGTGAAGCCCCTGCGCCATGACTACCACTCTTTCTCTTCTAGTTCAAGGTCCAGATTTATCACCACTTCCTCAGAGCAGTCATTGACATCGATTTTACCGTTTGAGCATCTGCATGAGTACCACGAGGAAGCTCATAAGCTGCTCGTCGAGTATCGCAAAAGCAGGCCTAATTACCGTGCCCCAGAGACGCAAAAGCGGGACTTCTTCCGTCGTGGCAGAAAGAGGAGAGAGTCGCACGATGAAGGCCTTTGGAACTTCTCAAAACACGAGGTTGCCTGCACTTTCCATCAGCTCTTCTCGCATGATACACTCCCAGACCCTCAAATCACAGAGTCTCTCCTATCTCATGCAATGTTTAATTGCCTAGAGGAACTATGGTTTCACTTCAATGACCCAGGACTGGAGAAGACCACCAGAAGCCGCTGGCGTAGGTCAACATACCCTCTTGTCCCTGACATGCCTTGGTTGGATAATCTCGTCGCCCTGGAAGATGTCAGCCACGTGTGTTTGATGTGCCAGACCGGAGTGAGTAAAGAGACTCTAGATCGCGCTTTTTCTGCAGCTCTGGCACAGCACTCGATGGAGGTCATGGAAGTACTACTCGCTTTCGGTGCTGGTGCTTCTTCCTGCCAGGACAAAATCCGCGACCTTTTCCAGAGCGAAGACACTGCTTTCGTCAATCTTCTACTGGCAGCACCCAAAGACGCCATGAGTGTCGAGGCATGGCGGCACTGCCTGGGCGGCAGAGGAATACCCATCTCTATCCTGCTCTCTTGCCTCGCCCGCTGGCCAGGCATATTCTGCATTTCTCTCCTGCATGACGCCATCAGATCAGAGGATCTGCGTGCCACGGCAGCATTACTTGCTTACAAATCCCCAGATGCCCGTTTCGATGACTTTGATACGTCCGCATGCGAATTAGCATGCCGTGTGGGCGATGCCAAACTCCGGCTTAATTTCTTTATTCTCCTGAAGAAATGCAGGCTCACCGCCGATAGCATTGTACTTCGTGAAGAACTTATGACCGACGTCAAGGCCCGGGACATTCCTCTTGTGCGGCTGCTGGTCGACATCGGAGTCGTTCCGAATGTGAAGCCACATGATGCAGTCACACATTGCATTTCCTCACTGGACCTGGATATCCTTGAAATATTGGAGTGCGGTGAATTCTCTTCGTCTTCCTCAATCTCTCTTTCAAAGGCCCCCAAGTCAGCGACAGAGCCACAGCTACTACGACTCATAGACATATTGGCGCCGCGGAAACTATGCCGTAAATCTCTGAACGACCATCTAGTACGGGCAGCACGTCATCAGCATATGACTCTTGCCGCAAGGCTACTAGATCTTGGAGCATCCATCGAATATGACGATGCTTCTGCTTTACAGATAGTCGTAGCAAACGCCGCGTTGGAGATGCTTGGCACGTTGCTAAAAGGAAAATGTTCGAGGGCCGTCCTCTCTACCGTTCTTCCTACCGCCATTAAACTACAATCCAGAACCGATCGACGTCGCGTCATCGCAGCGCTTGTGAAAAAGGGCGTTCTTAAGAGTCAACTTGGTATCTCTCTTCAAACAGTGGTGATGGAGACTAATAATCCCGATTACGCTCTAGCACGCGAACTTATTCAGTATGGCGCCCCAGTCGATGGCATAGGTGACGACAGCACCAATTCTATACTGAATGCGGTGCGAATATGCGACTTGGGACTTTTGCTGGTGGTATGCACCGCGGGAGCTGCGCGTGAAACTGTTTCCAAAGCTGTCCCTATCGCGTTCAGAGCGAGAAACGACCATGGATACAATAAAGCACTCAAGGCCATGGCATTGCTGCTAGACCGAGGAGCTACAGGCACCTCAGTGGACGAGACTCTTCTGGCCGCGACAAAAGAAGATAAAGAACTGGATATGGTACGCATACTGGTCAATCACGGAGGCGACGCAAACTTTGCTAAAGGCGCTGCCTTTCGAATTGCCCTGGAGTCGGCCAATGAGGAGCTCCTGAAGATTCTCTGTACAGGGTGTCCACCCAGTCAAGCAAGTGTTGAATATGTATTATACACAGCCATTCATCCAAAATATTACAGCCCAACCGCCTTGAGCCTACTCTTGACCTCCACTAAGCCCACCGGAGCTGGCCTAAATGCAGCATGGGCGTCGAAGAAGCTTCGGGAAAACCCATACCTTAGCAGTATTATCCCGTGCTTCTTAGAACACGGGCTGGACGTGGATCTTCGAGATGGAGCTGTCCTTTGCCTGGCCGTTCAAAAGATGGACATTACTCTGCTCAAGCACATTCTCTACTCTGGTCCTAACTTAAATTCGCTTACGGCAGCGTTCAAGATGGTCAGCAGTGTTGAGCCAAGAGACTTTGAGCTAGAGACAATGAAACTACTTCTTGGCCATGCCCAATCAGCTGAAATAGGGCAGTCAAAGGCGTTACTGGAGCAGACTCGAGCGGCCCTTAATGGCAATTTCGCTGGCTTGAACCTCCTCATTCTCCATGGGCCAAAAGTCGACTACGGGGATGGGGTAGCTCTACGGGCCGCGGCCGAGGAAGCAGATTCAAAGGTACTTGACTGCCTCCTCGCTCTTAAGCCGGCCGTAGAGACCTTACATAAGGCGTGTATTTCAGTAGCCGCGAGCAGCACTTTAGACGTCGGGTCTCAACTCGCGGTATTTGGGAAGTTACTGGACGCCTGTGGAGGAGAGTTGAGAGAGCCGGAGCACATGACAAGATTATTGGACGAATCCGTGGCTTATTATCCTAATTTTACAGAACTCCCTCTGCTTCTGATCACATTTGGCGCCAAAGCCAGTCTGAATACTCTAGAGATCGCCATGAAGGCCTCGCCGCGTGATCTTTTTGAGGCACTGATGAAGTACCAGGAACCTGACACCATCACTAGGGTCTTTGAAGAAGCTCGGATGGCACAAATGACGGCTAACAGGAGATACTGGATATACGACGTTCTGCTACCTCTGGGTATTTCAAGTGACGAAACGTCGATGGCTCTTATGAACTCATTGCGAAGGGGGAACGACTACGAGAATTCGACCGTTGTCAAGCTTCTGCTTGATCACGGCGCTGATGTGGGCTATTCAAACAGCATGTCATTCGCCCACGCCTTTCTCAGCAATTCCCTTCTAACTGTGCGACTTTTAAGCCAGTATCTTCAGGACGATTACTCCGCTAATGTTGCTTTTGAGATTGCACGAGATCACCCGGGGGTCAGTCCACGGGTTCGGTCTGGAGCGTACTCGTGTCTATTACAGTGGAACATCAGTGCGGCATCTGCATATAGGGCCATGGTGACCTACTTGCAAGGTGGGTACTATGATGATTCTGTCTTGAGATTGTTGCTCGACAAAAGTGCGGACCCAAATCAAGACAACGCTCGTTGTTTCACTGCAGCCGTCGAAGCTTCCAACGAGCCCGGTTTTCGCTCTCTTAGCAAACGCGCAAATCTATCCCAAGTGTTGGAGGCCCTTTTCAAATATGGTCAGAACGGGGTCCTTTTTGATGAGAATGAGGTCCTTCATTGGTTCAATATATGCATCAGCGAGCAGCAAGATCGAACGACTCTCGATGAGGACATCCTCCGATTGTGCATGAAGAGGTTTCCAAAGAAGACTAAGCTCTTGAAGGTTCTGATTGACCTTGGAGCGTCCCCGTTTACTTCAGCGGAAGAAACCTTTGCCGCCCACTGGCAACCTGAACCCTGCACACTTCTCATTTGGGCTATTCAAACGAGGCCAAAGATTCACTACAAAACTATACTGGCCTTACTTAATAGTGCCGGCAAAAAAGGTGTGTGAACCCGTCAATGTTCTCTGATATCGTTACTTGAATTATCGAACACCTTCGTAAATTATCATATTCTGTGAGGGTAGCTATAATGATGCTAATACAGCGGCACAGTAAGACATTCGTATTCGACACCACGTCTCGGTATCACCGCGGCATTTGCGTGTCTCCTTGACAATTCTCGAACCCCAATCCTAGAGCATCTTCTCACCCTGGACCGTGGTAAGATCTTAGAATCTACTATTCCTCGATCTACATTTTGCTACTTTGCCAGGGGTTCAGAGGAAGAGTTAGGTAATATCGAATTGCCACCCGAGCTTCTCCTGCATGAAGCATCTCTACTACTGGGCAACTTTGATGCCTACAAAGCTATGGGTTGCTATGGAGCAAGGAATGATGGTACCCTTCACACGGCAGCTTTCATGGCGTTACCAAGGTTCGTTGAATGGTTACTTCAATTCCATGATGCAAACGCCGTAGCACCACAAGGCTACGACCAGATGATACCGCTCGCCCTTGCCTGTACGTCTCAGCCATTTCCTTGGTCGAAGATTGCAGACCTGGAGGACACTTTCGAGGCCCGGCGAAAGGAATGCATCACGCTCTTAGCGAAACAAACCGATTCCAAGTGGCAGTACAGGAACAAAACTGTGCTTCATATAGCTCTAGAGCAAGGGCTGGAAGTTACAAAAGCATTGGTCGAGGCACTTGACATTGCGCAAGACCCTGAACGCAATGAGAAGTACCTATACCAGGACAGAGATGGAATATTCTATTCTTTGGATAACTATGTCAAACTGTCGATGCCGGCGACCAGCGAGGTAGATAAGGATGTCCTTGTAGCATATCTCCAGAGCATTGGAATCAGACCCCGCTACTTTAGATCAGTTTATCCTGATCAAGGAGAATAGCCACCGGGATACCATGGCCTACCTGATCACCTTGTGTTGAAGTGGGCTCGCGATGATTAACGGCTTTCACGGTACATGCTATAGTAGTATTCTATACGTAAATATTAGACGAGGCCTATGTACTTTAGAACTTTACAGCAGCTCGTATGGACGGAGTTGGGAGACTGTTTTAATGTAAGATCCGAACGCTTAAGCTTACGCTGTATTTCTCTAAATAACATTTTAATAAGCAATGAAAGAAAGCAACTTTTCTCTGGATACATAATGCCCTTTGCACTGGTGAGATACGCCACCTTATTACTATCCCCATGTTTTCCGAAATCCCCGTTTCAAATAGCTCTGTTAGTGTTTGCAGTATTGTGATAAGTATTTGTGCATCTATTATGGTGCTTCCCATATCCGCAAATTGAATCGTGGTATCTAGAATTAGCACTATACGGAAGGTGGATTTGATGTTGTGAAATTAGGTACAAGGTCATCTCATGACCAGGCTTCTACTCTGACGTTCAACATCTCTGCATTCAGAGAAATCATCTCTCATTACTTCGGAACTATTCACCCTCTCCATTGCGCCTTGTAAATCTCCACCCTCGCAGCACCAGAGGGTGTCCAATCTAGGTACAAAGTTGCTTTCCATCGTTACCCGGCGTCTCGCACACAATTGGCGACACTCCAAGCTGCAACGACGTAGGGTACCTTATCTGATGCTGTATATGCCATGTTCGGAGTTTTTCCGTCCGAAAAGAAGGGTCTGCACGTCGCCCCGCTTTATATTCGGACTTACTCCGCACCTTTCATTATCAAAATCCATGCTCTAGATCTCGAAAATCGACACCGGATAATGGCCGACAGAGAGCAGAGACGGAGGAATCCGCGTTTGCGGCTAGCATGTTCCCGATGCCAACGGCGAAAGATTCGCGTAAGTGCTCTATGCTGCCTGCAATTTAAATACAGAAGACACTATCGCTGACAAAGACGGCCGCATATAGTGTGATGCGAAATTTCCTACATGTGGCAATTGCAAGAAAGCGTCCGCTACGTGTGTCGATGGAGAGAGCTTGCGCCTGCGCAATGTACCGCTGGATCGTGAGGTCTCGCGTTTGGAGAAACGAGTTAGATGGCTGGAGTCTATCATCCACGAGCGGCTTCCAGATGTGGATCTGTCAGGAGATGACTTTCCGAGCACACATACGGCCAGAGATGATACAGCTGACACCGTCCTATCTCAAGAGACACGAGTGGGTGAAGCAAGATCTGAAAATGGGCTGGGACAAAGCTCAAGCGCAGGCCCGAGCCATCCACCAGCAATAGATGGACCACTACCGGATCAGCGGGCTCATGAGATTGGTTTAGTCGCTGTTGGCAGCAATGTAGACCAGAAGTATGTGGGGCCATCGAGTGGCTATTTTCTCGCTCGCGTTCTCCTCAGTCGATCTTCCAAAAGACAGAATGGGCATCTGGAACAGGATAACAACCGCCTTGGTTCATTTGCACCCTCAGCCATTACTGAGCTTGTCGAGGCACATCAAGGACCAATACCACTTCCACCAAAGGTACATGCGATACGACTAAGTCAGGTCTACTTTGATGTCATCCACCCCCAATATCCGATCCTTCACGAGCCTTCATTCAACCACGCTTTGGAGCAAATGTACGATGAAGATAATCCAACAGTCGACAAAGATCCTCATGTTTGTTTCCAGATATACATGGTCCTTGCGATATCCTCCGCGATCTTATCATCTCGAGCCAAGTACCACATTCCAGGAGAATCTTATTGCTTATCTGCACTTCAATATCTGGACCAGCTCAACTTGGAAAGTTCGTTATCGGGACTGCAATTCCTTTTGCTGTTGCTCCTTCTCACCTTGCAAAGCCCTTTCATGAAGCTTAATATATGGTTCTTAAACTACCAATGCATCGCCGCAGTCCTAGATCTAGGGCTGCAGAGAGATGTGAGTGTTTCATCCGGGGTGTCCCTGTTACACCAGGAAATGAGAACTCGGATATTCTGGGCGGTGTTTAGTCTCGACAGAATGATTGCGACTATGATGGGTCGACCAATTGGTCTTCGAGATGAGGCTTGCGAGTTACGGGTATATCCACTTAGACTATTCCTCGAAGATATTCACTGACTGTTTCAAGCTGCCGAAGAATCTGAATGATCATCAATTGATCAGAGAACCTCAGACAGAGAGCGAAACAAATAGCAGCATGACTATCTCAATTCATCTCTTCAAACTAGCCAAACTAAATTCGGAATTCAAATACGTTGCCAACAGTATTATACGGGAGGCACCATCCTATGCCTACCCACCGATACCAGATATTCATGCATGGAATCGAAGCATGCTTGAAAGACTAGATGAATGGAAGCTAACCATACCCAAATCCAGTAATCAAAACTCTTACATAAATATCATCTGCGAACTCCGCTACCTCTCCATGAGGATGCTCTTACTACGACCGAGCCCTGCTATACCCAGCCCATCATCAGAATCCCTTACAGCATGCTACAACTCCGCTCGCCGTAGTATACAACTCTACAACACCCTATACAAAGATAACACTCTCATACACGACTGGATGACCCTCCACGGCGTCATCTTCAGCACAATCACTATGTTATACTGTCTCCGCGCCGTACCAGATATAGCGCGGAAGACAGAACTTGACGTACTGATGGGCGATTTCAAAACCAGTCTAAGCATTCTAAGTGCATCTGGAGAGCACTGGGCAGGTGCTAAACGGTGTCGCGATATCCTGGATGATTTGACGGGATCTACGATCCGATGGATCAAAACCCTCAAACCGCCTTTTGCTGGCGGAAATGACAACCCTGTACAACTCAACCCGGGGGTAATCGTGGATTCAAGTCCTTGTCTGATTCCAGACATACCTCACGCATGCCAAACCAATAGCGAGATAACAACTAGTACCGTTCTCAACCCAGATTCTACGCTACCTCTTTCCACGTTTACTCCTTTTGCACCCGGCACTGATATAGGTGACGGATTTTCCTTCGACATGATGAATGAAGACAGCCTTTTTGGTACAGCTAATTTAGACATCGTCATGCAAAATCTATTCGAAGACTTCATTCCGCAAATTAATGACTTTTCGGCTTTAGATTTCTACGATACTTGAGAGTACTCTGGGATCGGCGGTTGACGTCGGCGAATCGGAATTTGTAGGCCGGCACACCTGGTTTATAGAAGGCAAGGACAGCATTCCATATTCTCTAGCAAGTTTTAATGAAAGGGAGATACAACACGGGGTTGAAAGTTGGCGATAAATGTAAAAGCACTGTTCAAGAAGATATCAAAAGAATTAAGAATGGTTAGGAAATCGGAGATCTTTTGGAACAACAAATGAGTCATTGTAATTATTAGATCGTACATGGTATGACCTAAATCTATAACGGCGAAGAAGAGAAATGAAGAATGATCTACAGTCTATCTAGAAGAGTACCCATGCCATTTGTAAAAATGCAGGCCCACTTCGATATTATGTTGAATCTAGACAACGTTTGTTTTCAATTCAGTGTCTATGCAGCACCACCAACAGCCTTCTCCAAATCCTTACCATGCAACTTCTTCCAACTCCCGAAAAAGCCGATAATAGTAGCGACACCGAAAGCCGCGATGGTGATCGCAAAGACAGCCTGCAGTCCTACCATATACGAATCAATGATAATAGGTAATTGTGCAGGCGTGAAAACTTCGCGGATTTGCGTCGCGCCTGTACTGAGAACGACCATTGGGTCGATTTCTGGAAGTTTTGTGGAGAGGTTATGGAGGATTTGGTTGTTGAAGGCTGATTGGGCTGCGGAGAGGAGGAATGAACCGCCGACGATCAGAAAGACTGTATTCAATATCAATATGATAATTTGTTGGTTCTTTTGGTCCGTAGCCGGGATTAGACTTACAGTTGACGATTGCTGTGACCTGCGACATGTCCTCGGAACTAGCATGGACTTGGGCGTTGGATAAAGCAACCTGAAATGTCCCGCCACTGGTAAAGCCAACAATAATCTGATAGCCAATCCATTTGCCCGTGGAAGTATGAACGTTCATAGTGTAGAACAGACCGCAACCGATGGTGCCCAACGCACCACCAATAATCCAAAATAGAGGCACGATGCCAATCTTAGATAGCGCAACCCCTTGTGCAACAGCGGCAATTGTTAAGGGTATGATGAGAGCAAGCATTTTGACTCCAGATCCTATCGGACTATTGTCGAAGACGCTCTGGAAGTATATGGGAAGGTAGTAGAGGATGGTGAAGTAAGCCCCGCCGAAAAAGAACATGTACAAGGAGCCCACGACCACATAGCGCTTTACAAACTATAACACCCAGCACAATTAGCACAACACTGATCAGGAGTGGTTATGGGGTCAAGCTCACCAGCCTTGCAACGATCATCGCACGTTCCTTTTGGTACATCTCCCAGGCCACCAGCACCAAAAACATAACAAAGAAACCGACAAGCAATCCGATAACTTCGCTGCTGCCCCAAGCATGTGTTTGGCCACCATATTGCAGAGCCAGAAGATATGCGACGATCATACCCATTATAAGTACTGCGCCTACAGGATCTAATTGTAGTAGTTTTTCTTTTGTCGTGGCCTTGGCGAGTTTTACATGCGCTGGGGTTTGGAAGAAGAAGAGTATGGCTACGGCAGCTACTCCGCCGATGGGCAAATTGATATAAAAGCACTGAAAAGTTGTCAGTAATTCTGTGACGTACAATAGTGGTTCTAATACCCAACGCCATGAGACTTTATCAGTGAAAGCCCCACCAATAAGCGGTCCCAACACCGCAGCAATACCATATGTGGCTCCCGTATATCCCAACAGCTGTGGACGTTTCTCAGGAGGCGCAGCGAAGCCCAGAATGCTCAAGACTCCGACTGCGACGCCTGCTCCGCCCCAGCCTGCAACCGCTCGACCGACAATTAGTGTTGTAGGATTCTTGGCGATTGCGCAGATGAGGCTTCCCAGTTCGAAGATGAACATGGCGATTAAGAACCAAAGTTTGATGGGGAAGTATTTGTAGAGTTTTCCCCAGGTCGATTGGAACCCTGTGATGATTAGTTATGAGCATCAGGTCGAGTGGCAATTAGCTTAAAGTCCGGGATTTGCTCTGCGCATGTTTTTAGTATTCAGTCTAAAATGAATACGGACTTGACTTACTACCGCCAAAAGTCATGAAATACGCTGCCCCGTACCACGACACTTTGTTCAGATCATGAAATTCATCTGTAATCTTCGGAATAGCGGTTCCGAGGATGGTCTAACGACAGTCTTAGTCAATTTCCGCACCATCTCGCGAATAATGACTCACATTATCAAGAGCTACCAAGAACTGTCCGAGTAGAAGCGATAGGACTATGGCGGCAAGTCGAGCACCATGTGGATAGTCCTCGGCACTGATAACATTCGCATCGACATCCGTATCATCTGTCGAACTTGGTTCTGAGATTGCTTTCGTTTTGGTCGAATGTTGTGGAGGGTCTTCGTGGGCTGGTTGTTTCTCTGCGTCACTTGAATGTAGCTCCATTGCCAATTAGGTGCGCGATATTCGAACTTGGATTGATGAAAATATATGCTAGGTCGGGGCGTGAAATATTTAAAGGATATAGAAATCCACCTCGGTCGAATCAGCCGTATGGAGATATCTTCTCCGAGCCTGGCTATACGCTACAGTGGCGTTCACCCGAATACTGTATGCATCCATTCGGTCGAATTAGAAGCTAAGACATTTCGCAACCACAGATTTTCAATCTTAATTGGTTCGCATTATTAATGCTTTGAATTTTGCATTCTCTACTCAAGATCAAATAAGGGATCAAATAAGGGAACAGACGATATAGTCCGAGATGCTTCGTGAGCTCCGACAGAAATGAATAGTGGTAGATTGGGAGACTAGCCCTAGAAGCCTCTGTGTCGTTCGTTTCAAGCTTCTATTCATTGAAAATTCAAGCTTTGGTGGTGGAGAAAGTAGGAACGGAATAGCTCGGCTGAAATCGACCGAGCCTGAGGACATCTCACAGAACCTCGTACCAAATCCTTCAAAACAGCTCGATAAGGCAGGTAATATTTCGATACAATGAGGTGCGCATTTTTAGAGCTCATCAAAATCCCACAGTCTTCAAAAAAGTGCTAAAAGCGGGAACTTTCGCAACGCTCGTTGCGTGTCAAAACTCGAATCCACCTCTTACATGAAGCCACCCGGAGCTCACGAACAGTGCCCGCGTCCAACAACTTAGTCAATAATCGACGTACCATAAATATTTTCCACTTTCTTCCAGTGATACCTGCTCTGACTGATGTGCTTTAATCATAACACGATAAAGTTTGTGCATGATTACGGACTTTACAATTACAACTACTAAATTTATTCATTGTCCGATGCCTAGTCATTCAAAGTCATCAGTCGTTCATAGATCGAATTGATAAGTTAGCTCTTAAAAGTTCACTTCGCACGAAGTTTACAAAGCGTTTTTCTCTTTGCATCGAAACCACGACTCGGGTAAGTGTGATGCCAGAGAAGCCATCTGTGACTCTTTGACAGGCTGTGAGTCTCGACTACTCAGAGGTTCCCATTTGAAGGTTGAATGGCACAGCTCAGGAATAGTCGCATTTAGCACAATATCCCTGATTACGCGATTGGGAGTGTGAAAGGGAGAGCCTGAAGCCAAGACAAATTCGGCCGAATATGCCAAGGCAATGTTCATGATTTATCAGCCGCTCCGCTGAATTCGGCCGAACGTCAGAGCCTCAACAGAAATCCCGTTTCTATAATTCGGCCAATTTTTTTGCGAGAACACTTCGGACGGCTGTTTTCCCATTGAATTTCTGCTACGATCATTAAAGTCGATTCCTAGCGTCAATTTGGCCGACGATTGGGTTTTTCATTGGCCATGGAGGCTTTCTCGGACGAAAATGTAGCGAAACGAAGAAAGGTTAGAAAAGGCACGCACAGCTGCTGGGAGTGTAGACGGAGAAAAGTAAAATGTACTTTTGCATCACCGGAAGATACTGTATGCATCACATGTCAGCGTCGGAGTACGAAATGTGTCGGTCAAGAAAGATCAGATGGTCAGGAATCGATAGAGAACTATGCGCGCTATTCTGGAGGAAGCCCCGATATGAATGACCTGATGATCGAACACAATACTGGAAATGCTCAGTCAGGATTTCAAGATAATACTGCTAGCTCCTTGCAATCGACTTGTATTTCAATATCCTCAACACCGGCGTCGACTGTGCGTCATAATTCAGTGAGTACTAGATGTTTCGATTGTGTGGTGGTAATTTGCTGAATATGTCATAGAATCACGTTAGGACTAGTAGAAATACTAGACAGACTGCGCAGCAGGCAAATATTCTTGATGCTCTCCTGCGCGCGCTTCCCTCCAAGCAAGACATTGAAACCTTGCTAGCCAAAGTGCCCAGAACGTTGATCGCCTGCTATAGCTACAACCTCAACGGCCCAAATTCATTACCAAAAGACAACTTCAAAGGCCGTTCGTCAATTCCAAGCCTCCTGGATCCGAAACATCATCCTGTATTGTTAGCAAGACAGATGTTACATTTTGCAACGGAGTTGCAACGCATCTCTCCCAAGGAAGTGATACCGGGCATCAGAGAGCATCACCATATCATCATGGCAGAAGTGGCTGAGTCGGCGATCAAACTGGTTACCACAAATGATTCGCTCCTAGATACATTAGAAGGCCTTGAGAGCATTGTATTAGAGGCACTTTACCATATAGAAGGTGGCAACATGCGCCGAGCCTGGATAACAATGCGCCGTGCTGTCATGGCAGCGCAACTCCTGAATCTGCATCGACCAGGGTATTATCGTTTCAAACTAGTCAGTGACCAGAGCGATTTCGACCCTGAGATTATGTGGATCCATATCGTTTCCATCGAGCGTGTGCTATCTTTGCTCCTGGGTCTTCCCACAAGTACTGGCAGTACCAGCTTTACCGTGCAGGAAGCCAGGAGCGCTTCGCAGAGAGGGGGAATTCTATCGACACTCGTTATGGATGTAACTGCTAAGATAATCGAACGCAACCAAACCAATGGCCCACAAGAAGCCACTGATCTAACGCAGGCAATAGATCGAGAAATTGTTAAGATGGCCGAGCAGTTGCCATCTGCGTTTTGGAGGCCACTAACACTTACTGGTCTCGAAATCGACTCAATAGAGGCAGTTCAAGAAACTCGACGGGCTTGGGATCATATATGTTATTACACATTGGTGAATCAGCTTCACTTACCGTATGTGGTATGCCCGGACTTCAACTTGCAAACAATCTACTCCAAACTAGCGGGTATAAACGCTAGCCGCGAGATTTTGAACCGGCAGGTCATGCTCCGTACATTTAATTCTGTCGCTGCCTGTTGCCGGATTGGCGACTTTATGGCGCTGATTGCGGGCATGACGTTGATGATAGCACACATCATGAGTCACTGTCGCAACGAGATGAACAATCTCCTCCTACACCAGCGATTGAGCGACCGTGCAATTGTGGAGCAAACCCTCGAATGTATGGAATTTACATCGGAGGTCCACGAGGATGTGCTTGCTGCAAGGTGTGCGGCTCTGCTCAAGGATTTGCTAATAATCGAAGCCGATGCAGCACAAGGACACCGCTATGGAGTGCGCAAGATCCATCGAACGGACAATGAGTTTAAGAAATATCATGGCGTACTGACAATTAAGGTACCATATCTTGGTGCGATCAGAATTGCTCGAGAAGATAATATGTCTATGGAACCTCTTGGCCTAGAGCGGAGTCATGATGCTCACCATCGCGTCACTCTTGGTGGTATTGGATCTATCCATGCTAAAAGCCCTAATGCACTGGACGATTCCGTTGGCAGTAACGCGTTCGCCGATCCGAATCTGCGACCAGAAACCACGCCAGGAGGGAATACATCACCAGCCGAGCAACATACAGCACACTCTGCGCAAAGCACCCCCAGAGGTGTTTTCGTAGAGCCAGATCAGATGCTACCGGGTGCTGCCGCCGGAATGAACGATTGGGTGTTTCAAGGTTTTGATACTGCCTTCTTCGATGTTCTAACGCGAGAGGTTGGGGAGCAGAGACAGAATAGTACAGCTGCTGAGGGTTGGGATTTTAGTTCATTTACTTGACACATATGTCATTACAAGCTTTACTTATTTGAGCGTTATCTTTGTGCAAAATAGTATGTGTACATCCACCTACAATCCCCGCTAAGAATGGTTTCACGTTCAATCAAGAATCCAGCCATGGCGCTTATCCGTCTGCTGGCAATCACGTCCTGCCGGCCTCCACACCAGGGATGTACACAAATCTTCGCCCGACCAGGCTTGCCACTTTTGACTTGGATCTTGCATCGTCATGTCCGGCTTCAGTCTATCTAGGCTGACAAATCCACATTTTTCATGAATTGGCACTGCGAAGGGGACCGATTGAACACAGCATTCTATCCCCAAGCTCATCAGCATTCGTCACACCTCATTCAATCAGCAACCTAGCTGCTCCTCTCTTACGATACTCCGGAAGTACCACAATCTGTTCGAGCTCTAGGATAAGGTTAGATACTTCCTTGCACAAAAGCAAGCATTTCATACCGAGATGTGGTCGCATCATCCTTTCATTCATGAATTACTTCATGCTTGTTAGGAGCTTTTCAGCGAATGGCGTCTACTCAGAGTTTCCCGTATGCCCGTAGGCATTGAACTGTTTCTGTTAGGTGTCACACTTCTCCACTCTCTCGCGTATCTCCCACTCTGCAGCTCCGATGGTCCTACCAGACTCAGTATCAGTGATCTAGAGCCAATGAGGATGTGAGTTATGTTCCCAGTGCTTCAGAAGTCGAGCTTCGAAGTCACCGAGAGCAGATTCAACCGTGCCACAATTTCAGCCTTCTTACACATCGGGGCGGGGCTATCGAGCGGCGCATCTACCGTAGGACTCGGCGTATTTCGTTTCTTCTAGACACAAGCACTGGTAATTTCAATTGAAGAATGTATACGTTATCTCTTTAGGAGATTTGATGGACAAGGAACCCTTAGGATAAAGATATATTCGCTGCTTCGAGGTATCGGATTTGCATGGGTTGCTGCATTCTTGACATGGTCCGGTCCGGCTTGGTTATACCCGCAACCGTCTAGACCAGCTCGCTGAGGAGCTGCTGGCTTCTTACCTTTTAGCATAGTCAGCTGCCGCGATAGAGCCCTATATAAGGTAGAATTGGCCACGAACCTTATATTTTCATTTCAGATGCACTTCTTTAAAGCAACATGAGATATTCTTGTGTACTATCTATGCGAGAGGTAACCGAACGACGGATTATAGTAGTAAGAGAGTGGTTGATTTCGTATACATCAAGAACTCTAAGCTATCTTTCTGTTAGGTATCGCCGTCCACGCCGTCTAGTGACCTAATTAGGGACAGTCTTTATAGACCGATGAGTTTGATGACAACGTACTAAATCTAGTGAAAATAACATCTTGTCATGCAAATTCTTACAACAAGCTACCAAGGTAGTTTTCAAAATTGCACAAAGTCAAGCCATGCGACATAGAAAACTACAACCCTACGAATACTTCTCAATTGAATCAGTATCATTGTTATGGCCGACGCCGACTGTCCAATACTTCTCAGAATTGTGACAGTATTAGCTCCGATATTGTAGAGATCAACATGTTTTAATGAGAGGAAGTCTGGACATATCTATAAAGTGCATTCGAGAACGACATTCTAGCGCTATGAATAATACAAGGTCTATGATAAAGGTCTAAACATCACATCCGAACGCCGATTAAACGCCGACCCCGCGAAACGATGTATCCGCTATCTCCTCTATCAATCACGTCTCAGACTTCTCATAACTAGCTCCATAGGCGGTGTAATAGAACCACTGCTACTTCACTCTCTCACTCCGCTTCCAGTTGTCGTGAATGTCCGTTAAGTGGCTTGTCTGAGGATCATTCAATGGTAATTTCCCCACACTGAACTTTATAGTATCGAAGAGCAATTGTTCCGCCTCCTTCATATTCCCCATTGCTCTCTTGGTCAGGGCCAGATTATATTGGCTACTAAGGAGCATTCGAATTGCTTCAGTGTCAGTCTTCAGCTTCAACTCCTCGATGATGACTTCCTGGCTTTTTTGTGCCTCATCAAACCTCTTCTCATTGAACAACATTGAGGCTAAGTTTCCCACAGCAGTAAGACGAAGAAGATCGTATGAAGCATGATCCCCTCGCTTTTTAATAGCATTTAACACCTGCCAGTACGCGTCTCTAGCGTGCTTAAGATGATCCCCGCGCGAATTGTCGTCGTCCTGATTTTTGGCTGCATTCTGATACATGAACCCAAGATCAAGCGTTGTACTGAGACCTATTCTCGATGATTGGATATCTGGCCCGTACAGACTGATCAAGGCGTGTTGAAGTTTTATGGCATTGTCATGATTTCCCCGCTCAAATTCCATCCTAGCGAGCCTCCCAACACTCGCCAGGATTCGACGTTCCTTCTGAATTAGTGTGCATCTGTCGTCAGTTTCGATCACTTTTAGATTTCCTATCACAAGCGTTACGATGTCCTGAAAGTCATCTGCTGTTGTCCACTGTTCAGAAATGCTTCCACTCTCGGATATAGCGTGTTGCTGTAGCCGTAGTTGTCGCCCTGGCTCTGCCACTAATGAAGCAAATGCTTCTAATTGGCGCTGGATTGCTTGAAGCTGCAGTATCTCTGCATCCTCTAAACATCCAAGGTCGTAGTATATCTGTGCAAGATCACAGCGTGCATTTATTACATCGACATGATCTTCGCCCAGTAGATCGCTAAGCTTACTTAAAGTACGCGATAGTAGCGCTACGTCATTATTGTCTCTGATCAAACGCTCAATGATGGCTAGCTGGAATTCTGCCAGAAGCGTATGTGGGTGATCATACCCTAATATGTCACGTCGCACATTACGGACAGTCAAGAAGTGCTCTCGTGCGTCCTCGTAAATTTCGTCGTCCATCTTAGCAATACCGAGCTCATACAGAGCATCCAAGTGATCAACGTGCTTGCAAAATGAGGTTTCCCGCTTCATTTGAAACGTAACAAGGAGATCCAGTATGGCGCATGCGAGGGATGTATCGCCATCTAGTCGTTCTCGCTCGATGATCCCGATGCATAAGAGGATCTTATGAAGGTGTTGTAAGTAGGGGCTCTCCATCATACACCTCTTGTTGTCCCTTAGATGAGACATCAAAATATTAGCAATGCCTTTATCATCTTCTAACTGACGCTCTTGATAGCTGTTGATCTTCGTGCTGGGGATTATATTCATGCATCTGCAGAGTTCCCAGAATGTTTCCCACACGCTTTTCCTAGAACGGTCTGAGGTTCCCATCTTGCACAGCATAATGGATAACCCGGTTTGATATCCAATAGTTCTAGGATGAGGATCAACGAAGTGACACTTGATGCCTTGTATGGCCGATTGCTGGAAATCGAACGCGGGTTGGGCTTCACCGCGTGCGGCGTAGACTTCCGCTAATAGACTTCTCGAACGTATGGTCTGCGGGTGCGCATATCCCAATACATTCTCATTCCACTGTAAAAGATTTCTCCCTAAGTTCTTCGCTTCAATTAAGCGACCCTGCATGGTGTATATACCGAGCTGAGATGCGAGTGCGTCCAAGGTTGAAGGATGCAATTTACCCAGTGTGTTTTGCAAATCGATAGCCGTACTTTGGCAATACTGTACTGCAGCATCAAAATCTCCAACTATCAGCAGCAGCTTTGTTTTAAGAGCACGGCTCTCGAGAGTTGAAGAATGCTTGGCGCCCAACAGTCTAAGTCTGACTTCAAGAACTGTGTCATTTAGTAGCCGTGCTTGTTCAAATTGTCCAGCCTCCATCGAAATTATAGCTCTTGTAAAATCCAAGCCACACAAGAACAGTGTCCTTTGGTCCCTCTCCATTTCTTCCTTCGACTCCTGTAGCACCTGCATACTCCTAGATTCACGCATGTTCTCGCATAATTTCAGTCCTCCCTCGATCTCGCCCATATGAGTGAGCACCAGGGCGAGAGAGCTTTGAACTGATAGGAAGGTGTAGTGAGCTAGTATCGTTGTATCTTGATCATTCAGATACGCACTTTGCCCTATGGCGTCCACCGTTGATCTCAATATTGTCTGTGCTTCCTCATAATTACCCAGCTTATCAAGACAAGCCCCAAACCAACGCCGGATCTGCCATCTCTTCAAATGATTCCCTTCTGGACCCCGTTCTGCTACTTCTTCTAGTTGATGGAGCTTGTCTCTTGCAAGAGTAAATTGACCTTCTTCAAAATGTATTATTGCTATCTCAAGCTCGATTGAGATGATGAAATTCATCCGCGGGGAATCCTTCGGTATTCTAGAATGACCGCTATGCATGGTTTCCCTCTCGAGATCGGCAACCATCTCCGTGTATATGCATTTTGCCTGGCTATACAACCCAACCTCTGAGTATGCTCTGGCGTGGAGTGCCATTTGTTTCCATTCTTCCTCCTCTTCTATCGTGACCAAATCGAGATGGGCTCTAGGTGCCGTGGTCGGGGGCAGCCTCCCCGCGACCGCAGGTTTTGATGCCGACAATTCCTGGATGCGGCGTACTGGTTTAGCAGGTAACTGTTGTGGATCCGTAGCACGATGATCTTTTGAGCGAATACTATCATTAGCCTGGTTATTTTGCACAGGTAAGGATGGTTCTGGCTTGGAGGTTTCTGATGTTTGGATGCTTGGCCTTCGGTCATCCCCTGGTCCGTCTGTCACGCGGACTAGGAACTTCTTGATCGAATCCGTATCCGCCAAGCGGATTGGAGCGGGAGCTGCGTCCATATTCATGCCTTTCCAAGAAGTGCTGAACGGGACTTTTTTAAAGAACGAACTAGTACGTCTAATCAATGTCATAGAGTGCGGGATCTGGATGTCATCAGTCATGCACTTTGGTATCAGCACTGTAATTGTAGCCTTACCTGTTCGTCTGTTTCCAACACACAACTATCTGAGGGAAGCTTCTTTGCCGTTTGTAGGTCCTGGAATCTACGTCTGGTTTTGAGAATGATGGCTCGAAGCATACTAGACGGCTTGAACGACTGGATGCTTTTAATCCATTGAGTATCATCGGAAGCGTCTGGGACCCCCCAGAAGACCAGCCCAATCAAATTATCTAATACGCCATACGTGTTGCTCTCATCTTTGATCAAAGCTTCCTGAATTACCCACCCAGCCAGGCCATGGCATATGATTATCAGCTGTCGACTGGGTTCTTCTTCCCAAAGCGTAGTGACGTACTTCTGAAAGTAGGCTGCCAACTTGTCAAATTTTCTAACTTCCTTGCCATTCTGCAAAAGCGTTGCGGTACGGAAGCTAAACTCGTATTTGGATGCCATCGTTAAGGATGGAGGATCACCGAGGCTGCGCAACCACTTATATACCCACTTGTGTATATCTCTTCCCTCGTCATTAAGTGCATGAGCAAAAACGATGCTAGATAAAAGCGACATCAGCGTAGTTTTCTGAGCAAGGTACCACGGAAACGCTTACGTGTAACGGGGTAGCCCTCTTAGCCGACCTTCGAGGCTCCCCCCTACGTGAGGTTGAATGGTCCTCGTCAAGTACTATTGACGTTATCTACACGTTGCGGAGACGTCAACACGCAGACTTACTTCAGGCATGTTCTGAGCAACAGAAAGTGTAGTATCTATTCTAACTTTGGCAAAGGACTTAGAAAGATGACCGGAAGCTCGGGGAGAGGGCTAAGATATGGAAACTCCTGGTTTCGCTCAGCCCCCGTTGGAATTTCCGGTGAGGGGGCTAAGTCAGCCGCATCTGTGTCCTGAAACTCAGCGCCTCTTCCTGATTGACCATGTGACATCCAATAGCGAACAGGTTCAGACATGCCGTCAGATGACGAGGCTGACCAATCCCGTTCACCCGTCGCACACCCCCATATGATATTTCGTATTCAGTGCTACATGGCAGGCCGCTCATGGAAGCGCCAGCAATTCACTCAATGCCCGTTCGCGGCTCGGGAACCATCAGGCTGAGATTCGTGCGTTCCTATTCGAACACAATCCGTAAGCGTGGCTCTTCCGGCACACTTACAGCGATTGCCTTTAGTCCCCCGTTCTAGATGAAAAGGCCAACATCTCTCAGTCAGGCCATACCTAGGCCATTTCCTCGCTTCGATACTCTTCGAAACTGCGGGACTCTCTTGATGGACCACCTGAATCTGGATCTGGGGGACGATTTCCGTCCCCACTATTATCAAGATGCAAAGAAATTCCAGCCGAGGAAAGATTACGACTTTTTCACTTTTCCTTCGAAAGTCTACCAGTGGGACGAAAGCCAGAACATGCTGCCTCCTACGGGTAGCACTATGAATCAGTTCTTACAGCAATGGCTCTTTTTCGGCCTTATTATCACAGTGCTAGGACTCGAAGAATTCCATCAGAATCGATATGTTAGAGGAAGCGACATATGTACCACCGAATTGACTGGCGATCTCTTGAAATGGCAGGAGCGGATGGATGAAGATGGAAACGGTCGAACCATGCGAATGATAAAAGCCCAGCTTGCGCTTGACAAAGCCCGTGAATTGGTATCTAAGCTCTGTCTGGCCGAGGACAAAGTCCCAGCCGCAAATAAAGTTGACAAGAACCTCGCGGTATCTTTAGTTGTCCTTGGTGAAACTTTGACGAATGCAAAATGCAAGATCGTCGAACGCGCCGGTTCAACGATTCGTGGTTGGCACGGCAATATAAACAAAGGATGGGGAATACCTTCGATAGTACCCGATGTGATGGTTGATAGAGGGTGGTGTAAAAGGACGGTACATGTATTGGCATGTCAGCTTGAAAACCATGTATGTTCACCATTTCATCACAACATTCAAGATCAAAAGACTAAGCTGATTAGGCGTCTACATTTCTGGCCGTGTACAAATCATATACTCAAATTGAAAGTAGTCGTATCGAATCTTCCGCTTTCAAGGGTCATAAGGAATGCACAAAGGATAAGTGCATTTCCAAATCGACAGGAGAAGATGGAATCACCTACAGTACGCGGCACCATTCGGACTGCCCGGACCGAGAGCGTTGCAATATGATCGGACCTGATGTTGAGAAGCTAGTCACAACTATAAACAGAGACCAAATACCCCTTCTGGAGTACAACAGAGAAACCTTCCAAGTAAGCGTGAAGGCGTATCGGCCATTCACAGCGTATACCACAATATCTCATGTATGGGCTGATGGATACGGAAACCGAGAAGCGGCTGAGCTGCCTCGCTGCCAACTCGACTTTATCGCTAGCCTTATCGAAAAGAGTCATCTACAGGACTGCAACCAAGAGCATCCTCTATTTTGGATTGACACGCTGGCAACACCTCCTCATGTATACAAGAAGGCGAGAAGGAAGGCCGTCCAAATGATCAGAGAGGTCTATACCAATGCTAAATTCACCATTGTACTTGATAACGCTCTGACCCACGTTTCCTCCGGGAAAGAGTCGTATTACAAGGCAGCCATTCGAATCTTGGCAAGCGGATGGATGCGTCGCCTCTGGACACTTCAAGAAGCATATTTGAGCAGAAAGATTCTTTTCGCTTTCAAAATGGAGGAGCTGATGAGTTTGGATGAAATTGAGGAGCTGTATACGTCGGCGGAACACTCATTGGCTTCCAACATCGCGAGCGCGGCCCGCACATACTTCCTGCACATCATGGGCCCGGAGAGAATTGCACGTATACACGGCCTACAGCCTAGCAATAGGTATGAATTGATATCTAGTGTACTTCGTGCTGCACAATGGCGGGTAGGGCATTCCGAGCTCCTTGAACTACGGATCGACTGACTTGAAGAAGACTACAGGCTATCTAGCACACGAAGTGCTCGCTTTAGCTACTCTCCTTGAAATTGACTATGACTATCGGGGAGAGAAAAATTTAGAGAAAGCCTCTTTCGTGGGTGAAGACCCGGACTCTAGTGCTCTAAGTCATTGGGATCGACAAGTCAAATCAGATCAAGATAGAGCCAACATGATGGCAGAACTTTGGATCCTGCTGGACGAAGATAGTCCCGGATGTATACCTTCTGGGGTCATTTTTCTGCCAGGAAAGAGGCTAAATCTCCCCGGTTTTGAATGGGCTCCTGCGAGCTGGATGTCTGGAGAAGAGATCGATTACCCGGATCCTCTCTCTGCCAAGAAGGCGGGTGCAAAACTCGAACGCGAAAAAGGGCTGCGTGTCTCTTATCCTGGTTTCTTGCTGCACTGGAAGGGCCCAGGTGATGTGTTCTTTCTCTCGAGCGAAGGCACTCAATTTCCCATTGACAGCACCCTTCTCGAATGGTACACTATCACGCCTATAGAGGAGGGATTGGTACCAAAGGGCAAATCGCTTGAGAAAGCGAAACAGTTTGCGATCATACTATGTCGCTCAAAACCGCAAGAACGTAAAGAGATTGCTTTGTTAGTGGAAAATACACGTGTTGTGTCTAGGAGGGTTTCAGGGTCGAGCGTCATTTCAAAAGTGTATCATGCTGTCATCGTAAGTCGCGTATGGATTGAAAGGGATATCCATGTCGATCGGAAGCTCAAATGGAAGGGATTCACCCAGCAAATCGATAGCAATGCACCGAACCTCATTTACGGCGAGGAACTCGATTCCGACCAACAGTGGATAATTGGCGGTTACGGAGACAGAACTATTCCGTTGTCACTGGCAAAAACAGATACATCACCACGACCAAACCAGGGAACGCATACACATCAATCAATAGGCAATGAACCAGAATTACTGAGAGCTCCGGGTTCGGGAACATCGGGAAGGTGGAAGCGACCACCTCGATCTCCAGTCCAGCTGCGCAGTCAACGCAATGACAGAGGGCAGCCTTCTAGAGCAAATACGTTCTCCGAAGGTGACAAGCCCCATTCTCGTTTACCAGGGAAGAACGCAGGTACAGGTAGCAATCTGCGCTGTTGAAGCCGAAAATTAATAACAAGGCATCGCTACTGATGCTCCCAACCCCCTGCACAGCAGCGGTTTACCTGCAGTTCAATGGTAGCGAATCGAGCTGGTCCCCTCGATAAAGATAATGTCTTCAAATAGTTGAGCCTGATGTAGATATGATATAGGAGTGAAATAAAAGTACACGAGAATTTAGTTTGTTCGTTGTTGCAAGACTCATCCCTCGCCCCTAGAATTTCAGATCAACACGTCATTCATCGCCGCAGTCATGAAACAGGTATAGTCCGTCATATTGTTTCTATCAAAAATGAGCGACGCTAACATTTCTTCCCCGGCTTTCTACAAAATCTCCCATTTGTCCCAAAGGTCGCCATGGGTCCGTAAACAGGGCCCCTTTAATTCATTGTAGAGATCTTTTCCAACAAGCAAAGAATGGACGAATCGCTTGACTTCGAAACATGACTACACAAGTTGCCCAGCATATTACCTGATACCAAGATTGATCGGTCCTTTAGATATCATCCAAGAAGCCTACACAAATTCTCCAACGAATGAGAGCGGTATACACACAATCTCAGAGTGCCCTAGTTCGGGCATACATACTACACAGAATTGTTTGCGTGACGTTGGCAACTTTCAACCTGCATAAAAATGAAAGGGGAAAACTTTCTCAAGCCCGTCGCTATTACGAGAGCTCCCCGTATCGGTTCTAGATGATGTGGTGAAACCGCGGTGCCCAGGTGGCGGGGGCCATATTCCACTGTCCAGAACCGGTGAATTTCCATTAGTAAAAGGAACGTATGTATCTCCCGTTTGTGTGCTGGATGCGATACTATATCTGGCCACGGACTCAATGGTGTCTGGGTCTATCTGGCGAGATAGTGGAGACGCCGCTCGTTTAGCGAGATGACTACGGCCTGAGTGATGACTGGTTGGCGGGCGTTCAATATCTTGACCATGCCCTTCTGTCGGCTGCTGGGAGCCAGAGACAGGCTCGTCGTTAGAATTTGTTTCAGATCGTGGCTTTCCACGTCTGAGGAAATCCTTTTCTCTCTCTTTATTGTAAATTATCCGCCTTCCTTGCCACCATTCCTGTTCCTCTGGCCGGATATCTCCTGGAAAGAATTCCCGAAGCAAGTACCTTCCTGCACGTGGATCCGAAATCTCAAGGTCCATCAAGGCATCCATAACTTTCCTCCTCTTGATGACTGCACGGGTCCGGAGAGGCATTTTGCGCCTCTCTGGATCTCGACTGCTAGCCGCGACAAGGACATTCTGAAGCATTCCCAAGCCACCGACAATAAGTAGATACCACACATGTGCCCTCAACCCCGCGACAGTAATTAGAATTGCGATCCAGCAAATGAATTGGATGATGATTACTACCATCGTAATCCAAAACCCGAGTGGAATGCCACGAAATGTCGGCGTTTTTCTAACAAAATTGCCATTCATGTGTCTCCGTGGTTCATTTTCATCCATAACCACGGTACTCAGCTTCTTATGTGACTCCCATATGCGAGATGAACGGGGCATCTGTGCGGCAGACAATTCTTCCAAATCCAGACAGTGGCCGTTGCCACGAATGATCATGATGTCTCGTGACCCGTTACCAGATGTAAGAGCGAAGCACTTGTCGGACTTCGTTTGACCGGGAATCTTCTCCACTTGCCATTGAGGCAAAGCACCTGCAATTAAAGCCAGGATGGTCCCAATAGCTGTAACCATAAATATGCCCCATTCGCCGTACATCCAGAGTGGAAGGATTGAGATAAATAGCTGAAGTGACATGACAAAGACGCCAAAGATCATCACCGACCCTAGAGAGAAGATAGAAGGACTGGAGTGGTATGGCAGTGCCTCATAAACCGAAATCCGCATGGCAAAGCCATCGATGGGGTCTGTTTTGTTCAATCGCATGATATTGTCGCGTAGAATCCGCCCGATGATCCAGTTCTTGTTTTCCCGTACGTATCCGTTCGCCAGATTATAAACTTTGGCTGGGTGATCCGGCTCGGGTAGAAGTCTGCCGTCTCCGATGATTCCAAGAAGTGCATTGAGTGAATATGATACCCAGCCGAAGGAGAAACAAACTGGGGTGAAAGGTCCACCAGACGCTTGAGCCAGTGCCTTCTGTACAATATCCCCTCCAATGATAAGTAGAACTGATAGACAATCACTAGGATTTGTCCATTGGGTTGCAATTTGTGACTTAGTAGACACTCCGTTAGAGTGCGCGCTGTTTACAACTTCAACGAGCGGACTTGGTCCGCGACCACCCAAAATATTGCTTTTAGCTAGGCTTTCGAAGGGTTCGAGAACATTTTCTCGTATAATAAATCTCATTTTGACACGATGTGAGCGTAAATTCGAGGTTGTAATTTCAGCCTTGTCAGGTTAATTCCACGTCTTTGAAGGGGCCGGGGATGGGTGATCTTTTACAGCTCAGGTTAGAATTCAATATCTTTGCCCCCGCTTGAGATTGGTGAGCCTTAGAAGGATTATTTTGCTTACTAGTGTGGATATTGACCCGAGTCATTAGAAATGTCGCTGGTGTAGGAGAACTCTTGAACCTCATCAGGCTGAAGTCGACGATAAGGGCGCTGACACGGCTGCATTTGTGGCGCCTGCTGGCAACTTCTTGGCTAACAACAATAACGGGCTGATAATTCGATGTGCTTGACGATTGGCAGTGAGAAATCCCTCACAAGCTACAATGTGATTCGACACTGCAAGGTCACGTTTATTAAGCGGTGTCAGATCTTCGAGCTCGTGAAATTCGGTCGCTATGCCGCGTGGCAGATTCGTGGCCTGTGTAACACAAACGATGGCTGGGAAAGGCTATGTTCTTGTTTTAGGCCGGTTGTACTGACTTGAAACAGGTCTTGAAGTCCTTCCCATGCGACGCCAAAACGAAATGTGCCACATAGGCGAATTCTCTACTCGAAATCTTCTACGACGGACATCATAAGAATATCAGCGCCTGATTGAAAATTCCACGACTAATTAGGACCACCTTAGCGGTACCAGCTGGGGCTTTGTCTTTCGTAAATCTGAAAGTTGAAGTCCAAGGCATGTTAAGTTCCCTAAGACTAGGCTCGACATAAGAGTACCCATCATTTCGTACAAACTACGTGACATCGCAAATTGAAAATTCTTTAAAGTCGACCAACTCCTTATTAGCATTTAAAATAGAGTCGTTGAGGTACAAAATCTCAGCCTCGTCCATTGAAATCCCGTTGCCGTGAGGCATAAGCGGTGCGAACACTGCGATCTCATTGGCAATATTCCACCATGGGGATTTTTACACCTTCTAAAGAGATTTGTCCTAAGATAAAAAGGCCTGTGAGGCACCATGTTAGTCTACATGTAGGCTAATCTATTGTCCTTGGCTTGAAAGAGCAACTGTAAGATTCTAGATATCATAAGGCTGAGAAGCGATAAGAAGGCAAATATGAAGCGAAGGGGCGAATATAGGGCTGCAATCTTGCCTGAATCTTACAATCGCCTGATAGTTAGCCTTTTTACCAATTCCCTTTTTGGTCGCACTGATAACGTAGTATCCTACGGATACGCGCTTTCTATCTAAGAGAGCAGGCTCGGTTTGTGACGGCTTTGAGACCAGCCAAATCGCATGATTATTCGAAGGATATATCCTGAAAATCAACATCTTACTTTACTCTCCATGAACACTAGACTTATGTTCATGATGCCTATGTCGACGCGTAGTATCGCCTTACTAGCATGTGCAGTATAAGGCGGACGGAAGATAAGCGAGGAGGGCTGTATTCTCGCAATGAATGACTGACCATTATGTTCTTGCGAAAGTTCATACACTGCGAAAAGTCATACACTGCGAAAAGTCATATACTGCGATCGTTCTAACAGTCTACCGTAAAAAGGCAGAGAACTCCTCACACGATTGGGGTCCACTTCCCGACGTATTGGTTGAAACCCGAAGAGGAGGGCGGTGTCGGGCTTCTATTGGATGCTTTACCCGTATGCACTCTAAGCATACGAACTCACCTGAAATCACCCTAACTACCCCAAGAACTTCGCCCAGCCTCGTGCAAATGCTTCTATTATCTTTAAAAGATACTTTGTGGATAAGACGTGCTGTAGGTATATTGACAAAACTGAAAGGGATGGACTGCTTGATGAACTAACTAACACAGTGAGGAAAACTTCCAACAGGGCATGAACAGACTTCCTATCGCTTTCTGACGCAACATGTGTAGACCAGGTACAGAGTATAGATTAACATGGAAGGTGGAATACAACAAAACCCACCTGGATGGATAACTCGACTAGGGCTGTGTTACATATTTACGTTTTCTAGAATTCTACCGACCTGATTCATCCGGTACCGCATAATCCGAAGCGAAATGGTAGCGGATAGCAAGGGTTACAGGGAAGCGAGGAGGGGTTTTTTAATCTGGAGTGCATTGACCGAGTTGTTGGACATGCGTTATCGTCGGGAACTGCCGCATCGGACATTTGATGGCCCCAAGACCACCTTCTTAAAGACGCTGGTTATCCGTATAGTTGGAGTTGGGCCTGAATACTCACCCCGCAATACGCTTCACCCGCTCTAAGATTATTCCACTATGACACCGGAAGAGCGAGAGGCATGGCTCGACTGTCCCGCGATGGACCCACCGCCCGGTGTCACGCCGAACTTCGACAATCCCTCAAGTTTCAGAGCAAGGAGCTTGGGCATGGAGATATTACTCCTTATCATAGTCACTCTATCATTCGCGGTGTGGGTATTTACCAAGATCAGGGTGTCGAAGAAGCTTTATGTAGAAGATTATATCATTGCGATAGCTTATGTTAGTGGACAGCAGTGGTCTGGTGTGATTCGATCCGGACATTAACATTAGATACCTAGGTCGAGTTTATCGTTCTTACTTGGGATGCATTCGAGATGACAGAGACAGGCCTGGGAGTGCACATGTGGAACATGACCGTCCGGACACAAGTAAAGCTTTTCAAGGTATGTCTAACTCCAGCCGCGGCCTATAGCAAGCTTTAACCTGTACGCAGCAATACTACGATGGTGTCATCATCTATCTCTGCTGTATGGCAACTTTGAAAGTGGGAATCATACTCCAAGTCCTCCGAGCATTCATGCCTAGAGGAACCCGAGACGTCGGTTTTTGGGTAGGTCACGTCTTACTTTGGATTAATGTTGTGTTCTATATTGCCATGGCCATCATCGAGTTAAAGTCATGCACTCCACGAGCGAAAGAGTGGGATCCGACAATTCAGGAAGGGTCATGTTACTATGCCACCGAAATTCGATTTGTCATTGCGATGTTGAATGTGGTCACCGATTTGATCATTATTATTCTCCCACAGCGCGTCATCTGGACTCTGAGTTTGCCGATCAAGAGGAGGATAGCCCTTTCAGGGTTGTTCTTAATTGGCATCGTGTAAGACCATCATACTCTGTCATCGCTCGCAAAGTATCTCAGTTACTGACTCATAACCAGCTCAATGTCTTGCGGCTGCGTCCAGATCTACCTTGGCATCGCACTCAACAACAACATGTCCGACAAATCTTACAAACTTTCGAATAACAGCATCTGGGCTGTACCGGAAGTTGCCACTGGCCTTCTCGTCGCGTGTCTTCCCGTCCTCCCCAAGTTCTTCGCTTTTGTTGGCAAAACACCGACGGGGTCGAAAATTGGTACAACTATCAAAGGAATATTTGGCATGTCTTCTGGTGGCCATGGCGAGACTTTCGACAAGATGGAGGTACCAACGATAGGCCAGATACGAGTAAGACAACATCGCATGGGGTTGAGTGATATTGAGATTGGGGATCCGCTGGAAACAACAGATGATGCGAAGACTAGAGTCAAAGAGAGTAGCATAACGGAAGACGCAAGGAAGTACGAAAATCGGGATAGTGCCTCCAACAGATCCATACCATAAGCTCCTCTGTAATGATGGTAGTAAATGGAAGAATACAGAGCCGAATCTGTGGCAGCTTTTAATGCTCATGGTGTATTGACCTTTTTTTTCCAACCTATTGGGTCTATCTCAAAGGAATCGAGCCTGGTTTCTCGGAACCGAATTACACCAGATTTGATATCGACACACGGGAAAAATCCATCGGCGCCAGTGCAAGAATTGCTCCAAGATTTCATGGAACAGAACGTCAGGTACGCCCCGTCAGGCATCGCAATGAGTTGGTCGTGTACACCAAACTTATCTCCACGACATCACGGCCTCAGTGTATCGCACTTGCCCCAGTCGGATCATGCTTCAAAATGGAAATACCACATCGTCATCGCAATAATACGGCCAACCTCCATATAAGCCACAGCCTTAACCGCACAAGCCCGCATCCTCATGGAAAAAGGCGCGAAAGGTTTCTGCTGAAGCGCCCTCATCCTTTCGATTGTTTTCCGTAGTATCTCCCGACATCCAACGCTCGAGGTTCGATGTTGACGGATTCGGGAAATAATCTTTGTTGGGATGAACAGCGTAAACGTCTACGCTGAATCACTGTGCTGTTGGGAAAGATGGTACGGATAGCTCGAGATTGGGATGTTGCAAGTTGAATATCCGACATCAACAAAATAGATGAATACACTACAGAATGCAATCCCGATCTTGACCGTTTCCTACATCAAAATGCACTCTTGTGAGCAACAAACAACTATCGTTCCGGTATCCGAAATGGGTGCGCTTCAGTGTTAAAAACAAAATTATCCAGACTTATTTCATCAGGCTCGCTGAAGATAAGGTAGAAGTACTTAAGTGTTTCGGCGAGCCAGAAGCTTTCCATATTGTCATACGTCTCCACTGGCGTCTCCATAACATCTCTGATTGCACCGTTGGCGTACTCTGTTCGAGTATGGGTGCTGATTGCTTGAAACATCTCCCATGCGACATCCTGATATTTTGAATCGCCCGTAATTCGGTACATGTAGAATATCGACTCAATCGCTTCAGGTCTGAGAACGTATCGCCCATCGTCAACCTCAGTGAATGGACTAGAGCTTGGTTGGAGGGTATAATCGCATGCTGACAACGTAGAACATGCGGCCATCGAGAAGACTTCTGGCATGATTCCGTTTGGCGAATTCTTGTATGTCCAGGCGCAGCCTTCCGAAATCTTACGGCCAATGCTAATGTGAGTACTATTCTGGAATAGCCTTCCACCCAGAGCAAACATGCCACCAGCAAAGCATACAAGATGCTGACCCTTGTGTTGCCTCTCTGCATTGACGCGAGCACCGACAATCAGGATGTCTGCTTTGTCATGCGTCATTGGACGGAACAATGTATAAGTTATTGCAGTAGACATAGCATACTCATACATCCGTTGATACTGGGTTGCGACAGGACCAATACCGCCGAGTAGTTGATGCATCTTGGGAAGATATTCGTACGCAGAGTCTGCCATTGCACCAAGGCCGAAGAAGTCATCAGAAGTCAAATCTGGCTTTCGCATGTTCACACTAATAGGCCACATGCCTGGAAGTTTGGTCGATCCTTGTTGCTTATCAAGCACGTCTGTCACTCTCGAGATGGCATCAAAATAACGCATGTCTCCAGTGAGCTGCGATAGCCGAGTGAATTCCAAGCTGGCAGAGGCCGCTTCGGCAACCAGCACTGATTCTGCTGGTAGTTGTTCCTCCCCGCTCACTGCCTTGTTCGGAAACCATCTCGAGACCGGCATCCTGTTCGGTGTATCGAATGAGGCATATGCCATGTCTGCGACCTCAATCGCCTTGTTCAAGAGTCGTCCGTCGTGACAGCCGGATACATCATAGGCTCCTATAAAGCCTCCGAGGTAACGTATAATCGTTTCAAACACGTTGATGTTGCCGTCTGTCTTCGGTCCGAAATCGATCTGGACAGCAGCGTCAACGGCTTCCGCGAATTCTTGCTTCATGTCCATGATCCAAAGTGTGTCTAAGCTGTCGACCAGTGTGGCTCCCCAACTCCCGAATGTGTCTCGAGCCTCACCAGATTTTGGAGCAAGCTCGTCTTTGGTCCATGCTCGCTCTTTGTAGGACTTCCAGCATCGCTTGAAAACGTCTCGCACGGCTTCTCTGCGGGCAGCGATTTCGTGTTTTGCCTCTGTTGATGAGGTTCCGGAAGCTTGTTGAACAGACGTTCTGATGGACGGTTTGCCCAATGGCAACTGAGTGTACTGTTCGACGGGGTGGTGTTTCGGGATAGTTCTCCAGTTGAATCGGCCTTGGGTATCTGGAGTGATTGCGGGAATTGGCGGCGCCGTGGGGCAGATATGGGTGTTTCGAATAGGACTAGCAGATCCAGGGCCATTTATGGGAAAGATTGGACTGTCAAATGGTGCGAAACGAGCAAAAGGTGGGACAGTCGTTGCAAGAAACATAACGACTACGATGAAGGAAATGCGCCATCTATATCTTCTGAAGAACATGACTTACACCTCTATAATTGAGGCAGAATGTTCATAGAAGTAGAGTGTAATCTTATCTACAAGATGTTGCTGGGGCAAGGATGAGTAAAAAGGTGTCCTGAACTGTGCCGCGCCGCGCAGAGGGTTTCGAATCTATGCACGCGACACCAGCATGCATCTGTGCCGCAATTGACAGATCCTTGTTAACGATATAGAAGCACTATATGATTGGTCCCTTTCTTAGATGGCACAGCCAATATGTGTACTAGCTCCAGCTCTGATCGCACAATTAGCCCCCACTGGCATGGGGCAACCTCGAAACGACCAGGGCGATTTCTGATGCTGTGCCGCAAAGTAGCATTCAGGCTTGCCAACGCCCGATTTACCCCCTATATACACACTGTTTGTCTGCTTAAGCGTAACCTCGCCACCCGACCCTTCACATCACCCAGTGTTGGGATTCTATCCAATATGAAACTCTACATTGCTTCCATACTGACTTCCCTTCTCCTCCTACCCCAAGTACTATGCCAAACTGTACAGGATGATTGGACTGCACCCGCAGCTCCCGACGGATCTACATCGCTACAGAGTGGTAGCAGGTTTACTTTGCTCTGGAAGGAAAATATTCAGAATAACTTTGAAACCTACTGTCCTTTGTGCGATGTTACGAAACTTGATCTGTGGATCACCAACTTTAATGGGACTACGTATTACTCCAAGATTGGTCGTGAGCAAAGCCTAATAGCTATTATTAATGCAATTCAGACTGACAGACGACCAAGGCGGCATTGATATAACCACAACCACATCCTATGATTGGAATGTAAACATAGCTTCTGATGCGTTTTCAGAAGACGATTTTTGGGTGTTCCGCTTCACTCCGTTTGATGCTGCGATTGAGGATACAGAGCAGATCTCATCGCCGGGATTCAAAATTAGTGGTCTTGTGAAAGCATCAACTAGTAAGCTCTTAAGTTGTTGAATCTTGATGTTCTCGTACTGAATGTATTTTCAGGTGCTACGTCTGCCCCATCAACGTCTGCCCTGCCAACGTCCTCGGACATCACTAGCACTCCCACCAGCATCGGTTCCTCAATCTCCACAACAGCAGAGCCTACGGGACAGGCGCCTACTCAAAACTCATCATCGAAGAGCAAGACGTGGATTTCAGGTGTTGTTGTGGGGCCTGTTGTCGGTATAGCTCTGGGTGCTGCGCTGATGTGGTTTTGTCTACGCAAACGGAAGAACAAGAAGGCGGCGCAAATCCAGGCTGGTTATCATCAACAGTACCCTCTAGGACAAGACCCAAAGGAGGGCTACTCGCAAACAGTGTCGACTGGATCTCAGCCATGGCCACAGGAAATGAACCAAGACCAATACATAGTAGAGGCTCCAGGCAATACGAGTCCCACAGAACCTGCAGAATTGTGGCAGGGGAATTATAGGTCACAGTCTTAGTCTTGAAGACGGTGAGTAGGGAGGCCATGATGTCGCGATGCTGTATGGCATGTTCTTGTTGTTGATTGCTAATATATATAATAACATCCTACGTCGCGGCGACGCTAGTGACGGCGTCTAAAAATTTACATTTTGAAGAAATTGGAAATTATCATACATCCTGTGACTTTAGACGACGGCCACATAAGCAGTGATTCGAATTACAGCTCTTGGGAACACGTTACCTTTAGCTCCCAAGCGTACGATACATCTTCCGGAGTATGTAGCTCCTCATGTTATAGCAATCAAAGCGAGCAAACTGGACAATGGGACGATTTGCAGGACTTGTAGACATGCAGATTTGTACTGTAATGCGGCAACACGAGAGTTTCTTCGGGACGAGTTACTGGAATGGGACATTCAGCTGAATTCCTTGTACATTCACGGCCTCCTTTCATTGGCGGACCGATCTCAGTTCGGCATGCCGAGCACGCACCCCGCCGTATCCCGACGACTGACGACGCTCCGAGACAGCCACCACAACTCGATATCCTCAACACATGGTCCCACACGCTCCCGTGACTATTAGAAGGCTTTTCAAATTGTTTGAGCTGGAGGCAAAGGGTCGCCACCACTCCGAGCACTTTGTGGCCTGGCCTATAAGTTCATCAACACCACAGCGGCATGAACACCGCCTTTCCCCATCGAAGACAATATCGCCAAATGTCATCCCCAAAGAACACCAGTGCCGTGTGCCTTACTGACGAAGACGGCCACGGCACGATTGACCAACAGCCTCATGATGCTGCCTCTAACACCGGACAACAAGATTGGAGGCAACAAGCTCTAGCTGACTTGAAGCCACACTGGCATCGCAATACGTGAGTTTGCATACTTTATAAAGAAGAGTATCCTCGCCGATGGCATACCATACTTCGAAATACTAACCCATCCTCTGAAGCTACTCTGGAGCGCTACTCTTCAACATTTGCGCATTCATTCTCCCAGCTCTCTATGCCACACTCTCGAAACTCTGGGTCGCCAACATCGACTCCAATATGGTCGTCACCACAGATTCGTATACATATATCGGTGTAGTCGCAGAAGTTCTCAATGAAGGGCTTCCCCGAGCATCGTGGTTGGTGATCGGCGACAAGGCTTCCCGTACCTTTCGCGATCGCTTGCAACTCACTCACACCCTCATACTCTTCCAATCAATTCTGGGTCTAATCATGAGCATCGCGTTCGTCGCTGGAGCGTCGACCTTTGCCCAAGGCTTTGTCCCGGCCGATGTGAGAGCAGCCAGCGTCACCTATGTCAGGATCTCAGCATTCTCCGCCTTTAGCTCTGCTGTCGAGTATGCTGTCAATACGTCTACGAGGGCACTAGATCGACCCGATGTGCCATTGGTCATTAGTTCAACAAAGTTTGCAATCAACATTGTGCTAGATCTGATCCTCATCTCCAAATATCACGTCAACGGAGTGCGTCCTACGGTCAACCTGCAAGCGATCATTCAGCTTGTCTGCAACCTTGTTTCCGCTATTGCAGGGCTTTTCTACTTCTTGCTTTGGACGAGTCTCAAACAACACTCTCATACCCAAAATGACGAATCCGCGCGTTTGCTTCGGCCTTCACTCCCTGCTCTGCTGGTTTTGGCCAGACCTGGTGTAATCTTCTTCATGGAGTCGGCCGTGCGCAACGCTTTCTATCTCTGGCTCATTCACAACATTGTTTCGATGGGAAGCGACTATGCGACAGCTTGGGGTGTCTTTTCTACGATCCGATGGGGCTTGGTCATGGTGCCTGTTCTTGCCCTTGAGGCCACGACGAGCGCTTTCATCGGCCACTCCTGGGGAGAGTTCAAACACAGTCTCGGTATCCCAGCCACGAAGATGAGCCTCAACTGGCGACAAATTTTCAGTTTTACGGACATGGGCCACATACGACCCAAGGCGACGTGGCGTCAACTCGTGTATATTACGCGGTGGGCCTTTTACTCTGTCGTCATCGCGTTGCTCATCGAAGTACCTCTATGCCTGCTAATGTCGTTCTACGGAGCCCGCTCTTTCGCACACTATCTTTCAGGCTCAGATACCGTTGCAGGCATCACGGAACACATGTGGAAGACAATCGACTGGTGCTACATATTCTACGCCGTATCAACACAGCTTGCTGCGATTCTGTCAGCCACTCGTCCGACCTTCTATCTGGGACAGTCTTTACTTTCAAACATCCTCTACGTTCTACCATGGGCGATTGTTTGTCAGGTAGCAAACTTGAATGCGGATAATGCCTGGACGTATCATAGCTTGGTGTTTGGAGGTAGCCTTGTCTTTTCTTTCTTTACTGTACTTATTGTGGACTCTATTTGGGCGATTAGGTTGAAAAAGGCGAAATCAAACGTCGGGCAGATTCACTCTGCGTAGACCAAAGATTCCCGGTCCTCATAGAGCAGCTAGTGGAGCAGCGGTGGTATCCTTTAATTTATCTACAAAGAAAGTACTCAGAATGCGTAACGGAGATCCCTGCCACATGAATGCAGGGCTCTGTCAAACCCTGCATTCAAGCCATTAGAAATTTCCACCCATTTTTAATCATGACATCCATCCAGAATACGCTTTCGAGTTCGTCGCCTGTGCGCCACACTTCCCATATTAAGTGCTCAACTTGCTCCAGGCTTCTGTAAGGCAGAATGCTTCGAACGATCGTCAGACGTTGCATTAATCTGAGTCTAGCATCTTCTACACTCTCGCTACTTATTTCGAAGCAGTGATCTGGTTGCGGAAGCGTAGACGAAGGTGATGCACTTTCGAGTGCCATCAGATCCGAAAGGCAACCAGTCCCTTCACCTTCGCATTCAGGCCATGGCGAGAGAGCTAGGAGCGATACTGCGTCTGCATCTACATCCACCTCGGAATTATGCGACTCCAAGAGCTGTCCAGGGTAACGAAGCTCTCCAGCAACAATGACGAGAATCATCTGCTCAACACTCCTCGTACCCGAATTCGTCCCCGTTCTCGAAAGCAAATTAAGAACGTGAAGAGCAAGCGAATACAACCACACATCTGTAGACATGTGATCTTTCTGCATTTTCATCCTCTGCAGTAGAAGGTCCGGAAAACATCGATACAAAAGTAATAGTCCCGAGAGCCTGACGCACTCAGCCATATTGCGCAAATCTTCGATTGATGAGTTGGAATCCTCGGCTGAGATGATCTCAGTTGAGTTTGTGATTTCGAGTGAGATGATGTCTTCTTCTAGTGTTTGAGCTTGTCGCAACGCTTCGTGTTCCTTCTTTAGAGCATTCAAGCTTGTGAAAGGTGATTTGAGGGCTCGCCGTCGTTGACTGTGTACCAGCGATCCCACAGCCCCGAGAAGTCGATAGGACTTGGCAGAAATTCCTGCCAAAGGGTGCGGATATGATTTAACAGTGTTAGACCCAGTTGATCTACGATCTAACGTTGGAGGGTCAGGGAGAACATCTGCATTCGCATCGATGGTAAAACAAAGGCCAGCCCACCAGTAAACCAGCGTCTCGGAAAAAAACTGCTGCGTGGTCGACGACACTTCTGATAATCTGTTGTACAAAGATAGCGCCGCCTGATAATGCTGAATGCCGGTGTTATTCGATCCGTCCCAGGAGCAGGTTAGACCGTACATGATGGTGGCTAGTAAAGCGTCCAGGGATGGTTTTCTTTCTCCACGGCTGGTCAATTCAATCTCATTGTCGATCGTGAATAGGACATCTCTCCTAAAGTCATCTTTAGAGCCAATTTGAGTTGGATTGAGTACGGAACCCTCTCCCGAGAAAGCCGCAATTAGGTATTTCAATAGATTGTGATAGAGGAGAGAGGTATGCGCTTTTGATACTGCCAGAGAACGAAATGGATTATCCGCGGAATCGTAGGCAAATAAATGCCCGCAAATGTTCTGGGAGAAGTAATGCAGCGCAAATGCTGGACCATATAATACTAGGTCGCAAGTTGGCGAAGGAGCTAGAATGTTGGGGTAAAAGGTTTCCTCGTCCAATGGAACAACCCCTATCTCGTCTAAATCGAGCATATCACTGGAGTATATCGAAGGTAGAGGGAATATTGATGGAGAAAGCGAACACGTTGTCAATGTGGATGATCCAAGTGGTAGTGATGTTGCTGATGACGAAGGTAACCTCCTATCCAGAGGCGCACAATCATGAAGCCCATACTCGAACGATGCGAACGAAGTTGACTGTTCCTCAAACTCATATGTCAAAGGACCTGATTGAACAGATTTACGCGGGCTAGTACAAGCAGGAAAAGCTGCCGGTGGTGGATCCAGTCGAGCTTTAGGAGTAGGGGCATTCTTCTCAGCTTCCAAGGGCCTTTCCCTGGCTCGGACTTCCACGCTGTCTGGTCTTGCTCTTTCAGGATCCAAGCAGGTCTTGTTTTGGAGTTTCTCGTATTTGTCCGACCATTTTAGCTTTCGCGCATATCCTGGGCATGGATAGTTTCTTCTTGTACATTGATAGCAACTTGGTTCGGTCTCATCGCATTTGATCTAAGTATCGGTACAGTGTTATCGCTTGAAAAGCAGAGATATGAATCCATATACTTACGCGTCTGATCTTGCAGGCGCTGCAGCCAGAGCGAGACTTGAGCCTTTTTTCTTGGGGGGTTCTTTGCAACACTGGGGGCATTCTCTTGCTCGGTGCGTTCCGCAATCTCTTCACAATCTTGGGAAATGGAGAACTAAGGGACATTTATCTGAGGCAATATACGATATGTGAACGTAAAGACATGGGAAAGTAATGGGACCAATGATTTGGTCTACAATAAGCAGCCTGCGCGTGAGGTTTCTCCCCCGCATCAACGCCGGGAGCTTGAAGTCATTCGGGTGGGGATGAAGGTTTGAACGCTAACCAGATTTAACCTTAAAGTGCGATTGGTCCAAACCATGTCAGATAACCACCAACTTGCTTGCTGGAGAAAGTTCTTCCCATACCCCATTTTTTTTTGTTTGCCTGTGATACGTGAAGCATTCACTGTGTTTATCTGCCCGCGGAACTCCTATCAAAGCCTTGCCATCATTCGCGTCGCGCATTTCCACGCGATTCCGTATCCGTCCGACGAGAAGCCTATCGTACTGCCCCGATACACTATGAAAGTATCGCCAACCTCGAGTATCTGCTCCTGGCCATTTTCATCTCTAAGCCGTATGCTGCCTAAGACAGTGTTAGCTTCCATGGGTCTGGAGATGCACCATTACTGATGTTCACCTTCGATAACAATGCCGACTTCATCATATTCATATGTAGGTGGTGTAGACTCTGGCCCTTTTTCGATACGGAACCAAGAACCCGTGATAGGTTCTTTGGACTGATTAGAAGGAGTTCCAATGATATCAGCTAGCATGCAATTAGCAGATTTGAACAAAACCTTGGGTTTCAATCCGGGCTGTGTGTTGCTCACCGAAGAAAACATGAGGACCGGCTTCAACCACGTTCCCAATCTTGAACTTTTCGGTCCTGCTTTGGGTTTCGAATACCATCGTGAATATATTGGGACGTGATTGATGGCTGATGAGTGATTCGATCGCAAGTCAATCGATATTTATGTCTACATGCTGCTCCAATTTAACAGTGCCTTGCGAACACATCCGTGTTGCAGTGCTGGACATTAGCCCAGTGCGCATTAATTCCGGCCTACCCTAAGAGGCTAATTTGTCCGTTGCCAACTTCGAGGTCCTTCGGGAAGTGAGCGGCTTTGTTGGTAAATAGGAGCACTGGAAGGATCAAGTGATGATTTAAGCATATTAGCTCGTCTCGTGGCCGTCCCTTCTCACAATACCACTCGAATCCTCACTCCCACTTCACGTCTCCGTAGTAGTGTCATATGATCTTAAAACCATCGATCAACGACGACGTGGTCTTTCCGTTGAAGAAGACTAGAAAAACTAGAATTATTGTTCACTGCGTCTCCCTCGACTTTATTCATCTTCCGTATACCACTCAACAGCTTGCTTCAAATGGCCAAAGCTACACCACCCTCCTCTGAAGGCTACGTCTGGACACCAGAAGGTTCAATATGTGGCCTTGAGACTAAGGCTCGTATACCCTCGGTCCATAGACGCCACGATTCCTACGACATCATCGTCATTGGAGCGGGATTCGCAGGTCTCGTAGCTGCGCGCGACCTGTCCCAGCAACTTCGCACTAGAGTGTTGCTTATTGACGCAAGGGACAGAATCGGGGGTCGGACATGGACAGCAAAGGTCGCAGGCGAGGAAATAGAATTGGGCGGCACATGGATTCATTGGAATCAACCACACGTTTACAGCGAGTTGCATCGCTACGACCTTCACCACAATTTGAAAACTTCGTCCGGGACTCTCAATCCTTCGGTCCAGTATTATAAACATGGGCGTACTGCAACCCAGCAGCTCTCAGTCGCTCACGCCAATGAGGTTTGCGAACGGGTTGCACTGAAGTTCTTTCAGATCGATGGGTTGGATAGCCGATCCTTGATGCCATACCCGCACGACCCACTCCGTGAGCCAGCACTCTGGAAGAAATATGACCTTCTCAACGTACGAGAACGACTTGATCAGATCCAAGACATACCTCAGGATGAGAAAGACATATTTGAGTCCATGGTAAATTCCTTTGGCAGTGCTCCCGGGACAAAAATCGGCTTCACTGAGGTTCTACGCTGGTATTCGCTAGGCGGTCATAGCATGGCAGGTACTTTTGAACTTGCGGGTATTTATAAGATTGGAAAGGGTGGAATGACATCCCTCGCGTTGTCCATATTTGGCGATTTCAAAGGAGATGTTCTGTTCGAGACAGAAGTTCGTGAACTCCGGCAAGACATCTCAGGTATTGAAGTGCGAACCAAGGGTGGAAATTGTTTACGGGCGAAAGCTGTCATATCTACTATTCCTCTGTAAGTTTATTAATTCTTGGTCCGAGTATGAACAGGATTAACAGCCGCCTTTCCCAGCAATTGTCTTAGCGATATCCGTTTCACTCCACCTCTTTCTCCCCTCCGACAGGAAGCAATTCGTTGCGGTCACATCAATCTCGGCGCAAAAATTCATTTCAAGCTCGCAGAGACCCACCCAGGATGGTTTGCGACGTGCAGTGGATCCTCCGATTCGCCCTACGTGTTCGCGTTCTCCGATCATAACGGCACTCAGCCCTCAGGGCCTGAGGGTACCTGGTGCATTGGATTCGGATATGGTGGTCACTTACAAGACAAGGATGATAGCACACATATCATCCGGGAATTCAAAAGAAATATTAAAGAGGATGCTGAAGTGCTGATGTATGCTACACATGATTGGGTGAATGATCCCTATGCAAAGGGGACATGGAGTTGCTGGGGTCCCGGTGCGATGTCGAAATATCTGGCGGAACTACAGAAAATTGAGGGTAGAATCATATTTGCAAGCGCTGATTGGGCTGATGGTTGGAGGGGATTTGTGGACGGTGCGATTGAAAGGGGGAGAAAGGCTGCACGGGATGCAGCGAAGTTTGTATGCAAGGCTGAGCTTGCAAAGATGTAGTCAATTTTTTCTATAGTAAATTAACGGAGTAGCTTGTTTATCACTTCTTTGAAGCCCACCTCCCTATCTGGAAGATGAAGTATTAATGACTGAGAGGTCGTTTTGGACGGAAGGGGTGCTCCTTAGGGCTGACAGCACACGCGCATAAACCTCCAATGTAGCCTTGACTAATCCTGTTATCCTAATTTGTGAGGGGTTTCGATTCCAGAAAATTTGGTATGCAATAAGAGTTGCTCACATGGGGAAATTAGCAGTGTGGCGATTGGTCTTCTGTGTGCGCACAAGTTTCGTCTCAGATTCCGCGCAACGGAATTGAACCCTCTTCGGGGTGGCGGAAGTGCGATTGGTCAAGCACTTATTCCCCCAATGGAGACAAGCAGTCCATCGTCTGTTTCCCGGCTTATCGCCCTGCAGGCTTCGTCGAGCCGTCGCAGTATAGAATTAAAAGTCATTTTTCCACTCAAACAACCCCATGTACCTATTTCAGATTCGGGAGTGCATTCGCCAAAAACAATGACTGGGAACCTTGATTACCCAAATCACGATATGTCGAGCCCCGAACGCAAAAGAACTATGACGAAACATATCGAGAGATCCCCTCCAACTGTTCCGAGATATGCTGGAAATGACATTGAACATCCGCAGGAAATAAAACATCCTGTCAAGAACTTTAATTGGGTCTCCATGCTTGCAACATGCGTGTCGCTTATGGCGACATGGGAAGCATTTTGCAGCACAATGGTGTCTGGTCTTGTAAGTGGTGGCCCGGTATCACTTATTTATGGTTACATAGGTAAGTGAGAATATTTGAAAAAACAAAAAATGGCCGTGCTAATGGGTAGAAGTGGCTTTCATTGGAACAATGGCCACAGTACTCTCCCTTGCTGAGGCTGCATCCATGTGAGTTTCTCGGCCCAGCAGTGAACATATCCTGTTTTCAGACTTATATCCTGCCATAGGTACCCAAGTGCTGGAGGTCAGTACCACTTCGTAGCTCATCTGGCACCGGCTAGATTCGCACGCGGCGCAAGCTGGGCTGCTGGATGGATCACGACGTTTGGGTGGCAGGCAGTAGCAGCGAGTGCTCCATTCCTGGCGGGAACAATGATCCAATCACTGGTAGCTTTGAATTATTCAGGCTATTCCCCGCAACGTTGGCATGGTACTCTATTCTATTGGGCGATACTGCTGGTTGCTTTGGCTGCGAACACTGTCGAGAGCCGCGCCCTTCCAGTGATGGAGTATGCTACCATGACTCTCCATGTTGGCTTATTCCTTTTACTCCTGATCACCATCGTGATTGCAAGTCCTACGAAAAACTCAGCCGAGTTTGTGTTTACGCATTTCAGTAATACGAGCGGCTGGGAAAGCAATGGCATAGCTTGGTGCATTGGAATGCTTAGTGCTTCATATGTCTTGGTCGGTGCGTATAACAGCTTCCCTTGTTGAATTCCAGGATTTCCATGATTAACTCTACTATGTCGAGACAGGCTACGACGGAGCGACTCATCTAAGCGAAGAGATGAAAGATCCCTCCATCGGTGTTCCGCGGGCCATGATAGGCTCCATCCTCATCAACGGATCTATGGGCTTTGCTTTCATCATCACGATTCTATTCTGCATGGGCGACCTTGAATCAGTATTGGCGTCGCAAACAGGATTCCCCATAATGGAGGTCTTTCTATACGCGACGAATGGCAACATCCGTGCCACCACGGCCATGACCTGTGCAATTATTACAATGGCATCTCTTGCGACGATTCCTTTGGTGCTCTCCGCAGCTCGAACGCTTTGGGCTTTGGCTCGCGATCAAGCCTTCCCATTCAATACAACGCTTTCGAAGTTAGACGAAAAGAGAGGGATCCCAACAAATGCAGTGTACGCGACAGTCATCCTTCTCGCTGCTCTCGGGCTGCTGAACATTGGATCAACAAGCGCCTTCAATGCCATCCTATCATTATCCGTAATCGGACTATACACTTCTTATCTATTCGCCGTTCTTGCAATCTTATACCGACGAATAACCACGCCGCAGGGACTCAACTATGGACCCTTCCGTCTCGGACGCTTTGGCATCGCGATCAACTTTGCTAGCATTATCTATACGATTTTCACTTGCATTTTCCTTTTACTCCCGCCTTATATGCCTGTTACAGCTCTTAACATGAACTATGCGTGTGTTATATTGAGCGGTGTTTTGCTGTTCAGCACTCTTTACTGGGTTTTGAAAGGGCGTAAATCGTATAATGGTCCGATCATTGATCAAGAGGCTGTTGTTGGACGAACCACGAGTAACCTATCAACAGTATAAACTTGGACAAAATGGAAAGTGAAGGTTTATAACGCTATCGCATTTGTTATGTCACTGCACGCACGGTTTGGGGCTAGTGTTTGTCAGTTCATCATCTTGTCAGCTGAAGATATCGTCTCTTTCTATTCTTTTGTAGAATGGTTCGTGATGTTTGTAAGATGTGATTATACATTTGAAAAAACATGCGTTTATTGCGGCTCATAAATTGCTCGTGGGCCCTCTCCATTCCTTTCGATAACTCATGACAGCATCGTCGTATTGTCAAACCTATCGCCGAAGTATCATCGGTAGGCAGAACTACGAAACACTGACTTACCCCAGACTCTGGCTCTACGGAATATGTGGAATGTGGAGTTGTGGGGGTAGTGTCCGCTCGGCATTTGGTGAACTTCACTGACCAATCGAACTTAATCTCTATGTTCGGTTAGCGCCAACGGAAATCTTCCGACATGTGTTGGCCAACCCACGGGCTGGTATGAATACTAGCCTGCAGTCTCGAAGATGACTTGCGCAGATTCCAGGTTGGCATTGTCTCAATCAGGAAGCCCCTTGACATGGCATACATGCGACGAATAAGTAGCTAGTGGAAACAGACTCATTTGCAACCAATCGCACAAGATGACCCAAACCCATGACGATGTAGATGTTGACGTACATCCATGAATATATATGAGAAACTTCGGACTTTGGGGTTCTCATCGTTCTGGAGCTTCGAAGCATCTTCAGGGGGGTTTTATATCTTAGGTTGCTATTCATCTTCTGACTTTGACTCTGACCTTCAGCGCAGTCATGGCACCAGCTTCAGAGCCGACTTTGACGTACCCTGCATCATGGTATAACAGTCAAGACATTTATGAGCTCGAGCGTAGAGCAATCTTCGCCAAACATTGGCTACTCATAACCCATTCTTCACGCTTCGAATCCGTTGGAAGCTATCTGAGCTATAGTGTGGCAGGATACCCGTTCTTCATCATAAAAGACAAAGAAGGCTTGTTGAATGCATTTCTGAACGTGTGCCGACACAGGGCATTTCCGGTGGTGCAGAAAGATGAAGGCATAGCGAGAATTCTAGCTTGCAAGTACCATGGTAAAGTCTTGCCCCCGATGAGTGTGATATCAAAGTCTAACACCACGATGTTCAGGCTGGTCCTATAGTCTGAATGGCAAGCTTGCAAAAGCACCCCGATTCGACACATTATCGGAATTCAACGCCTCGGACTACTCCCTCTTTCGCATCCATCTCAAAATCGACGCTCGAGGCTTTATATGGATCAATTTAGACTCAGCATCCGTTCCCTCAGTGAAATGGGAAGGGTATTTCAACAACGTCGATCAGCAAGCCCGTTTACAAGACTTCGACATGAATGAATATCAGTTCGATCATGCATGGTCAATGGAAGGCGAGTATAATTGGAAGACCCTCATTGACAACTATAACGAGGTACGGAAAATCGTAAATGTCCATCAAAGATGTGTGAAACTAACGACGATGGAAAAGTGTTATCATTGTGGTGTCGCGCATCCCGGCATAGCAAAGACAACAAATCTCAATACCTACGACGTGAAGACACCAAATCAAGCCGGTTACATTGAGCATTATGCTGAAAGCAAAGGTAACGATGATGATGACGCCGGGCCTGTAGCTCCCACCTTTCTTTTCCCGAACGCATCCATCACGATGACGTGAGTGATTTGTCCCTTTTAGATGTCATCCTTTCTTGCTGCTTTTTGGTCTCACATACGCTGACCTTCCTGTCCAAAAAGAAGCTCGTATTTCTACCTGATGCGCGTAGTGCCCGTGTCCTCGACAAAGGTATCCATGGAGTACGAAGTTTACCGGCATCGAGCCGCGTCCGACGAGCAATTCAACTCCATCGACGCCTTTTTCAAACAAGTTGAAAGTGAGGACAAGTTTCTTTGCACCAACGCACAGAAGAACTTAAACTCGGGTGGATATGTATCAGGGCCCTTGCATCCTCACAATGAGAAGGGGGTCTTGCATTTTCAAAGCCTTGTCAAATGCACTTTGATGGAGCATCATCGACGAGAACAAGAGGAAGGTGCGATAATATCTCCGGCGCTTCGGATGCCGGATTCAAAGCGCGTCCAGGAAGAAGCCATGTTCTGCAAAACTGTATGCACGACCGGTTTGCGAGGTGAGACGTTGAGTTGGTAATTATTGTGGGATTTGGTCATGTGCTCAGAGAAAGCATAGGATTTACCGACGCTCATTCCCTCGGTTCTCTCGTTTATATCAATCCAGACAATTCTCAAAGCTTGATTGATTCTCGCCTGCGCAAATGCCTTACTATGACAGGGCAAGTTCTATTATACATTCTCCATATACTTGCCATCCGCAGTGCGGCATTGTGACACTGCTACACGTATGGAAGTTGGATGCAAGGTATCCAAATGAATTAGTTCCTCCTATCCCAGCCAATTCCCCCTCCAAAATAGAGATCTGCACCACTCGTCAACGATTCGACCCAACTGGCAATGGCTTTGCCTTCACCTGCTGTTTAGACCTTATTGTTAATATGTCCTTGTAGAACGCAATTGTCTTTTTTTTCACGAACTTGTCGATTTTTCCCTTTGCCTTTGTGAGAGCATCGTGCACCTCACTCTCCATGCTATCTCTTAACTCTTTCGCGTAGTCTTTGAGCTTTTGCTCCTTCTTATCGCATATGCGACTGATTTCTTGTATACCATCCTCCTTGAGATCGGCATATTGGAGGCGGTGATCGCCCAACTGCTCATCCAACTTAACCTCAGCTTCCTCGCGGAGATCCTTGGCATGCTCATCCCTTTCGGCAGTTAATTGCGCGCCGAGATCGTCTGCATGCTCTTTCAATTTGTCGAGGATCATTTCATGGAGCGAGTTTGGCGGGGCTGGAGATGGCTGGGGCGAAAGAGACAGCTTGGGGACAGCGAGAAGCTTATTGATCGCATCTGGCAGAACGGCTTCTAAGGCATTGGGGAGTAGCTTTGCGACTGCGTTCTCCACAGCCCGCTGAATGTCGAACGGACCGTTGAGGGGCAAGGATGGCAGAAGCTGCGGGCTCGGCGTCGCTGTTGTGGCCGTCACTTTTGTTTCTGATGCTGCGTCGATGTCTTGGGCGTGCTGTAGAGATATATACTCCGCCTTCGGGCCTTGAGGCGGGCTTGTAGGTGCTGCTTGTGCTATAGAGCGTCAACAAGGTGCTACAAACGTGGACAGGGGACACTTACGTTGTTGCCGTCGCTCCAGGGACGCATCCGCATACAGTGGAGGCTCCTCGAATGGTGCTAGTTGGGTAGGGCTAAGGTTTGTCCAGTCTCCCTGTCGAGACAATATCTCCGTGTCGGTACGTGGGCAACCCACCCAGTTTGTAGTGTCGCTCGTTAGACTCCATAATTGTCCGGACTTACTTGGATGTAACCACGCGTGGTCAAATATGATTTCCAGTGTTGTTACTTTGGCGAGGGCTACCACTCGCTGGAAGTGATCAACGTCGGAGCCATCCTTGGGAGTATAAGCCCCAGACGACCTAGGACCAAGAACGGTGCAGGGAAACTTAAGGGCCAGGGATAGTACTCTTGGGTCAATGACATCGATGTCCCGCGCAATCTTCAGTCTTTGACTGTGCTGACATAGGATTGCATAGTCGATTTTAGTTGCACCGGGTTCTAAGACGTTTCCGTCATAGACTAGGCTGATCTCCTGATCATTTTCGAAGCCGTCGAGGGGGAGATGGAATTGTAGCGTAATAGTGGCCTGTTGCTGGGCAACATCGGCCTTGACGAAGAGGGAGCATGGACAAGACCATGTTGTGGCGTCGTCAATAGGGCTGGCGAGAGCGGGAATGCCGCGGAAGACGTTGTGGGCCATGGTCGAATCTAGTGCAGGTGTCTGTGGGCTGGAGTTGGGTGGGGTGGATAGGTAGGTAGTGCTAGTGTGACGGGCGCAGGCGTCCTTCACTTCGGGCATCTAGCACTACCCTTTTAGGGCTAGGGAGACACGTGACTTTGAGCGGAAGATATACTGTTGAATGTGAACTGATCAAGATGGTGTAGCCAGTCGATTGAGTGATCCTTGTAAATGTTCTCCAGAATTTGAGGAAACTCAGAGCTCACTAATTAGGGTTGACTACTACGCACTCCCAACATGTACTGCTACCTGGTGGCATATCTTAGTTAAAAGTTTGTTTACTACCATCTCTACCAATTACTTACTACTTGTGATTGTAAGCATAGGGTTCACAACGTGGTGCAATATAATTGATATTGGTCAAGAACAGGGTATATTTCTCAGTGGGGTGTAGGAGAGACAAATTACTACTAAATTCTATGTCCGTAGCAGATTCTTCTAGAGCGGGGTCATTAGCCCTATAGTTACATGATCTGGACCATCCCGACCCTTATCAACGCAACCAGCCTCGTGCTTGCAATGCGTGCCTCAAAATCTCTAACCCTCCATCAGACCCGACCCTTATAATATTCTTATAGTTAGACTTTCAAAGACATAATTACCTCATATAGAAAGCCCCCTCCCCGTGCCGACGGCGGCACAAGGAGAGCCCACCCACCCGGGCTTCTGTGTTGGCAGAGAGCAGCCCTGACTCTGTTGCACCCTGCAATCCCACGCACTGCCAGCCTCGCTGTGCCCGCATAATACTACCATAAAGGGCGGCACCCCCGCAGGACGGGCCTTGTGAAATTCGCAAGGATGGTGGGCAGAGATGGAAAGACACTATGCAGGGACCAAACGATGAACGAGTCGTACGTGGGGAGAGAATGGCCGTGTTGTCGTACCCAATGGTCCCATGCACTGCCAGCCAAGCCATGACCGCATAGAACCACCAAAAGAGCCCCACCCCCGCGTACGGGCCTTGTGAAATTCGCAAGGATGGTGGGGCCGAGAAGAATGGACACTATGCAGCGAAAAACTATGGACAGGTGGTACATGGGGAGAGAATGGCCATGTTGTCGTACCCAATGGTCCCACGCACTGCCAGCCAAGCCATGACCGCATAGAACCACCAAAAGAGCCCCACCCCCGCGTACGGGCCTTGTGAAATTCGCAAGGATGGTGGGGCCGAGAAGAATGGACACTATGCAGCGAAAAACTATGGACAGGTGGTACGTGGGGAGAGAATGGCCGTGTTGTCGTGTCGTATCGCGCGTGTATAATGAAGGAGAAAGAAAGAGAGAGAAAAGAAGTAGAGAATGCTGGGGATGTTGAAGATTCCCGTGTAGTCGTATCTCACAGTCCCACGCACTGCCAGCCTCGCCGTGGCAGCATAGCCCCGCCCAAAAGCGTCCCACCCCCAGGACGCAGTCACGTAGCTGGACTAGATACGCGCTGCACCGAGGGCCTTGTGAAATTCACAAGGATAGTGGGTAGGAGACGGACAGGCACTATACGACGACTAAACGAAGGGCAAGCGGTACACGGGGAGAGGTTGGCCATGTCGTTTCGTATCGCATGTGTATGAAAAAGACGAAAAAGGAAGTAGAAAAGAAGGAGGAATGATGGGAATGTTGGGGATTCTCGTGCAGTTGTGCAGTTGTGCAGTTGTGTATTCGTTTCGTCGTATCGTGTTACTTTGTGGACAAAGAAGAGGAAAGAGAGTGGAGGAAGTTAAGTGTGTAGAAAGTGGAAGATGGAGGTGATGTTAACTTGCCGCCTCGAGCGCTTCCGGACTAACTATATTCCGTCGAGCGCCGCGCCATGTGATTAGAGGCTAGACTAGAACTAGTTAGTGTCGCTTGGCCACCAGACTTGGCATGGAGGACTGTACTTGGACTGCGATTGATGCGGCCCACAGGACGCGGACACTTATATCATAATGTGTGAATTCGTAGCGAGCCTACAAGGAGGAAGAGTGGCAAGGTGCAGGTTGTATAAGAGACACGGCGCGATGCACTTTGTGACGGGGTTCGTTGCTGCTTGTGACATGACGTATAGATCTTATTTACTTGCATCAGCGCTGTTTGATAATCATGTCAAGTCCGTTATGTTGTTCCAGAATGGCTTCCACACCAGATTTGATGGCCGAGCGATCCGATGGGTTCATGGCCCACCTCGTTAGGCATGCAAAACTCAGTACTTGATTGGTTATGCTTTATCTAGACACCACACATCAAATATCGCGGACGCGAAGCAGTCGGAAGCCCTCACAGGAGACCAAGTTGGAGTCCAGGAGACTATTTTCAACAAATACACCCTTGGTAGTTCGCAAACAATTCTGTTAGCGGTCTGATCGAAGGCGGAGACAGTGTGTCTGATGACTTTGCACGGATTTTAATTCCAAAAACAACGCAAAACCGGCGACTTGAGCTAGTATATCACATATACGCACCAATATGTCTTCGTAGTCTAGTGGTAACTTCCACCCGTGAACTCATGCGCATAATTAGGATAGCCTTGTATTTGGTCGCAGGGAAACGAGACAAGGCTGGATCTCGTTTACTAAGCGCCATCTTCCCCTCAACCAGCCTGATGCGGACCACTTATGCTATCCACCTGCCTTGTGCTCTTCACTACTCCTGTATCACGGTCGCTCATGATTGTTTCTTCGGTGTTACGCGTTTGCTAACTTTACCTTTGTTGCCCCGTCGCGTGACGCCAAACCAAGGCATCGTAAGCATGCTACGTCGACTGTCTAAAAAGGCCAGCCTTGTGCTTAGGAACAACAATGATAAAGACAAGCCAGACGCTTGGACGCCCCCATCGGAGCTTTTACCCATACATAATGATTACGGCGATGGTCATGGGTGGTCTTACGTTAATACAGATACATCAGGCGAAGATGATACCTGGCATTCGCCACGACATGAGACTTTGGTGCGGCGCCTGAAATCCGCTTTTCCAGCACTGCGAACCCGCACAGCACAAAAGGATCATGCAGGGATTCGGGCCTCGATGCCCTCGATTCCAGAGGACTCTTCCGTCAGTTTTGAACAACAACGATGGCAAAGTGATCCTCAGCCTTACGCTTGGAGGCGACGGCAGCCTGATACTGTTTTGAGCCGCCATGACGATGCTCAGATTGCGAGTGATTTTGAACTGTAAGCTCCCTCTGTCACTTTTGTTTTTCGTGAAAGTCCCAGGCCTGAACTGTGATCAAACATAGGGCACGCGAAATCCAACTACAGGCTTGGGGAGAATATGATGCAAGATCGTGGGAAACCGTTTCCTCTCCCTCTTATTCAACACTATCCATCGTTTCCACTCCCTCGCCGCCCTCATCGCCCCGCGCCACAGAACGGAAGCCGGACAATAACCCAGACCTCTGGGGTCAAAGAGTGGAATCGTTATTGGAGGAAGAATCTCGATCTTCGAGGTGGAAGACGGCCCCTTGTCGAATTGTAGAGTGCGTGGTCTGTGTCGACGAAAAGTCGTCCGCTCGATTCCCATCCTATGGTCCAACGAGCCGATGCGAACACGAGCCAGGCACATGTCTAGACTGTCTAGAAACTCACATAGCGACGCAAATGGGGGGAAATGCTTTCGACGAGCAGATGATAAAGTGTCCTGAGTGTTCGCAACCTTTTACGGTGGAAGAAGTCCAAAGATATGCCGGCCCAGGCATTGCAGAACTCTTCATGGCGAGAGCAACGGATAACACAATTGAGCAGATACCAAACCTCTTCCGTTGTCCTGAAGCCTGTTGCGGTTCGGCTCAGATCCACGACTCAGGCGATGATATGCCTATCGTAAACTGTGTCAAATGTAAAGGCAAGTTCTGCTTCCGACACCGCGTTGCCTGGCATGAGACCTTATCATGTTCCGAGTATGACCGTTTTCTCGCTAATCCACGCGGGTTCCGGAGCGCCCTTGAACTTGAGAATGAACGAGCTGAACGTGATCGTGTGATGGAGGAACGTCGACGCCGCAAGCAGGAAGAAAGGGATGCCGAATATGCCCAAAGCCTGATGGCAACTGAGCAACGCGAGGAGGCAAGGAGAAAAGCGGAAGCTGAAAAGAGGGCACGTCGTGAACGTGAGGAAATAGAGGAGAAAAGGAGACAACAGGAGCAGCTACAACAACGTGAGCAAAGGAGGAAGATGGAAGAAGAGGCGAATAGGAAGAGACGGCAAGAAGCTGCGAATTTGGCGACAATTGCGGCCACGACAAAGAAGTGCCCTAATACGAGTTGTGGCTGGCCTATTGAGAAGAACGCTGGATGGTAAGTATTCACTATCAAGCTTTGGTAACATTCATTCTGCTAACAATGCTGCTCCAGTGCTCATATGACCTGTGAGTTATTTCTTTTCAACTACTTCTACCCCCTATTCAGTGTACACTTGGCATGTGCGATGTGTCATCCTGAGACCGAGGTGCTTATAGGAGATGGAGGCAACCCATTCCAATCACCACTCGGCTAAGTCTTCCTTTACACGATAGGTCGGAAATGTAGGCACGAATTCTGCTGGACATGCCTTCGAAACTATCCCGGGGGATGTTCTGGATGCTGAACCGACAGACGAGCGTGGAGACGATTCTGTGAAGAAACAATTACTGACGAAAATTGTTCTGGCTTCCAGGCACGCGTTGTAGGCATCAATTCTGCTATGATTGTTTGGCGCCGTATAGAAAGATACGGAAAGGAGATAATAGTCAGCACAATCGAAGCTGCCCGTGGCATACAGATAATATCCGCGATTAAGGACGCTGAAGAGAGCATTGGCCTCAAATCATATTTAATATGGAAGATGAATGGAACTAAGAACATAGCCGATTCCATTTTACGCATGGTACTTCAGCATTGCTTCTAAGGGAGTGTTAAGCGGTTGATGTGCGCTCGGGAGGCCCATATGAGGAGTGTAGGCTACGGTTCTATACATTATGTAAGCCAACGAAACAAGAAAACACATATGGTGCGGTGGCCAGGGAGGTAAATCCATCCGAAGTCGAGTGACGTGTGCGCAGCCATGTGGAAAAGCAAATCGGAGCAATTTAAGTGTATTTCCTCATCTGCCTGGGATACTCGGTGAGGTTTAGGATGCCTCCTCACAGTTTACCGAACGCGATGCGGGTATAGCGGCTCATCACATTACAATTTTACTACAATGGAAACGCCCAAATCGACAAATAATCCCTAAACAGTGCCTTAACAGTGACCATTGGTAGGCGAATGAATTTGATCGTTAGAATTCACGACGCATTTGCACGGTCAGTAGCTTGCAATTTTTACGATATCATGTAAGAGTGATTTATAAACAACCCAAGAGTCCTGACAACAAAAGATCTATAAGTCGATTCTATCGGTCGTATTCCTAAGATACTCGGTCAAATCTTCAATTTTTGGTTCTCCATCCAATTCTTTGGAACTTTCGGCCTCGTTAACACCCTTAACACGACCATCCTCGTCATAACCACCATCGCAGAACGGACCTCCACCTTCGACTTTACAGTTCTCATCGCGATGATATAACCGATCGTAGCATTGGTGCGCCAGGTATCTTACGTAGCGGTATGTCGTGAAATAAACTGAATGTTCGCCCACTGCTATTTGTTAATCGAATGTGTCAACACCAGCTTGAATCTGACTTACTTTTCTCGAACAGCATCTTTCGAAACGCATATTTACAGTAACCTGAGCTTTTATGTTTCCAGTCGAAACCGCTGAGACAATGTCAGTATCTTGAACTTTACAGCCACTCGGTATACTCACTGGCAATGTCGTTCGTCTTCGTAAGGCGTGGGCCAGTAGTCCGGTTCGCCACTGAGGTCTGTCTTGTTGAAGTCAATGCTAGCAGAAATGTTTAAATTTCCTTTTTGAACGACCAGTCCGTATCCACCGTACGGCAGGTCATTTGAGCAATATTGCTCAAAGGCTGCTTCCACCTCCTGTCTGGACCACTGCTTGCCACTGGGAACACCGCAGTCAGTCCGGTATCCCCTTGTGTAGGTCTGCATGTTGGACATGACAGTTTCAGGCGGTGGAAAGGATATCACATGCTGGTTCCATGGCGGATCTCCCTCGTGAACGCTAGGGCTCATGTAGATGTTGTATTTGATACATCCTACGGATTGTGGTGTTATGCCGTGTGTGGTCGCCTGGTCCTTGTCGCATTCTCGCATACCGCTATAAAGTACAGTCTCGCAATCGTTCTTGATAGTGCCTTTTTTACACTGCTCATATGGGCTCGTCTTTGCACTCAGCCAGAACGACTGTTGTTTTGGAACTCCCTAGCCAGAGACATCCCATCGATCGTAGATGCGTTCTTTGTGTGCCTCAACACTTTCTCCATCCTATTTCTTGCAAAATTCTCTGATGTCTAGATACCGATACTATTCAACGCAAGCACACCGAGAAATTTGATGACATCGACTTCGGAGATTTTGACACGAGCATGGTAAAAATCCGCTGTACGCATATTGGAGGTTAGAAAACTTGTTAAAAATGTAGAGTTTGCTTTTGTTTCATGGGATTTAATAGTCTTTTCGAATGAACGTACCCATTGGGCTGCAAACGTGTGGGTAAAGCCCTTGTTAGGAGGAGACATTTTGATTATGTACAACATGTCTTAGTAGCAAAACACGGCGTACATAGAAAATTAAGAGAATCATAAGATCGGGTGCTGTGAGCTTTTTGCTGATGCTATCGACTCTCCAGCTAGGTTCAAATATCTTGGAAAGCACAAGTACCTACTGCGATATACAAGAAAGTGCCCTCGAGAGTTGAATGTTTAGGATAGTGTGACTAAGTAATGGTCTGAATTTTAGCTTATAGTCTATCTAGATCCTGTCCCGCAAAGAACGAAAACGCGGATTCCGAATAGTATTAGACCAATGCACATTTTCAATTGGTATTGTGGGGTGTCTCATTCCTCGATTTCATTGTTTCGGCCGGCGGCACGTTCTGTTCGATGCGCCTGGCGACAAATGTCATAGCCTCATGGTTGCGAATAACTTCACATTGCAGACCATTCTCAGTGCACAGTCGTCTGAAGCGGTATTCACCACCCTCTGGCATCCATTGATCGTCCGGGTCGTCACCGTATGCATAGTCAAATCCCCATAACCAGAGAGTGACACTCTCCAACTTGGGAGTCGTATCTCTCCAACTCTCGCGGTGAAAATAGTTTTCGAACGTGCCCATCATCTCGCCCTCATCCCAGCCAACCAGCCGATCCATCGAAGGCAAGTCCCAGTCATCATCGCCAAATGTTAGGCTGGTTAGGCTGGCGGGAAGAATGTCAGCGAGCGCAGGAGCTCGCTCTGAACGGAATCCGACTAGCACGAAGAATGGTATATCCGCGGTTCTCAAGCGATGCAATGGTTTGAGTGAGCAAAAGCCATCTACTGTTTCATGGAAAGCGTCACATTCATACCTGGCGTCGTATCTGACTCTCAAGTGCTCTAGTGTGTCCTTTACCGTTTCAAGAGCGTTGGACAAACTTGTCGCATCTACGCGCCCAAGATCTTCGTAAAGGCGCGGAGGTTGCCTGAGATTGTAGAATAAATCGACTCGTGTCAACATAGGAGCTCTCTGAACAAGCTGTATGATGACAGCTTGCGAGCTGTCCAACGTCGCGCATAAATCGAACGCTCGGATTCTTCGCATGAGCGGTTCATAATCTTCGAACTCAGAGATGATGCGGGCAAAGAGTCGAGCTTGATGTCCGACTAGCTTTATCTCCCTGAAAAGTGTCGGTAATACCGCTTCTCGAAGGTCGTGGCACGTTTTTGACAAATTCGAAAGGCCTTGTTGAGTCTTTACGCGATCGATGACCATGTCCTTTAATTCCCTCGGAAGCGATAGGAGCCGTGATCGCTGAATGGACCCAATATGTATTGGTGTTGTACTTTTCACTCTGCGACAGGTCGGTGTAGGTGCGAAGGGCGACTGGGGAGGCGTGGGAGGTTGGATTAGCGTTTTGACTGCTGGGCAGGGCCAAAGCTCGTAGGGAGCTACTTGAACGTCGGTTTTTGGCTCATTTCGATCTGTAATCGCAAGATAGGCTTTAGCAGCTCCTGCCAGCGCTTCGAGTGTCTCAGTGTCCCGGCTTGTGCTGTCACATTGCAGACCTTGAGGTGTGTCATCGCTGAATGCCATGACTGACCGTATGGTGATCAAATAATGAGGATGGAATGTTCTGACTATATCAGAGTCCTATGCAGGTATGGAACGAAGAAAGGGAAAACGTTTGTAGTGTTGAAGGCGCGAATCCTCCCCGTGTTCTCATGTTTGTGATGGGATGAGTCGGACAACGTACTTCGAGCGGCACCAAATCAGCCTTGCTGTGCCTCGCCATCCAATGACACAGCCTCAAATGTTATGTTAGCCACGTTCACGAGATTGAGTCACAGCGAGGCAGAAACGATCGCATGCTGAAGAAGGCACGGTAATGTGCGGTGAAACCGGTGTCAACCGCTGTACTGGTAAAAGCAAGCTAGGTACCTCAATCTGAGGTCTTTCACAGTCGAAATACGTCCAACGAAACATTAACGCCTGGCTAACTGGAAGTGGATAAAAGGTTTCCATTAATTGGCCATGAAAGGCCCATCTGGATTCACAAATTCGCTCAATTTTTCCAATGTCGGATAATCGGGAATTTCAGATTTCCCTGTCTTGGAGCGAACGTGGATGAAGAGGAAGCTTTTACCATATACACAAATTATTACTACTCAGTAATTCCCACCTAAACATGAGGGCCAAGAATATTCTTAGCTAAAATAGTCGTTGGGCTTACGAATGCAATCGATGTGGTCCCTAGATAGATTCTCTTAGGGTTCCGTCAAGGTCGCCCTAACTTCTTATTCTCTCTTATAGCCACTGCACTGATTGTGCTCGGAACGAAAAAATCGAAAACGCTTCAGCAATGATCAATTTGATCCATCTGAGTGAGTGTTTGCAAGGGTTGGAACGACGCCTTCCAGCGGTGTCGCGGCGGGTATTGTATTCTAGTATTCAATTGGTCCAAATTCATGGTAGCAAGGGTGTATGCGGACATGTTTATATGAAAATAATGAGTGAATGCTGAAGAGCTATCGATTGTTTCTTCATTGATCCCCGAGGTCCGGATACATTGTGAACTCGGGTGTATATTGCGGCGGTGGCCTGCGTTACCCTGGTCCTCCGTGCGCGCTTACATGCATTAATGGATCTGTTGGTCGACAAGGAATCCAAAACACCTTTCTAAATTATGTCAAATAGGCTACAGTCCCGAGAAAAGCCTCCATTGTATGTCTGTTACCTCGGTGTTATCATCACCATCACTTCATCTGAACAATAAGTCATGATGGGACTAGAATCTGTTCTTATCACTGGTTGCAGTGACGGTGGGATCGGGTCCTACCTGGCGCTCGCATTCCAGCAGCGAGGATTTCACGTCTTTGCGACTGCTCGGGATGTCACTAAGATGTCGAAGCTCAAAGACCTTCCCAACATCACGATGTTAGGCCTTGACGTCACGGATATGGACACCATCAAGGAGGTAGTGGAATTGGTCGCTAAAGAGACCGGAGGTGCCCTCAATTTCCTTGTTAATAATGCGGGTCATAATCACTTCATGCCCATCCTAGATGAAGACATCAAGCAGATCAAGGACCTCTTCAACACCAACGTTTGGGGTCCACTAGCGGTCACCCAGGCATTCACTCCTTTGATAATCCAAGCCAAAGGTACTTTTGTCTTTGTCACATCTATAGCTGGCTACGGCAACACTCCATGGATGGGTGGGTCTTTCTGAGTACTCCGATATTCAAAACGTTTGACCATCGATCACTAAGAATATTAGGCACATACTCAGCTTCCAAGCGTTCAATTGAGATAATTGCAGATCATCTACGTCTTGAGGTGCAACCTTTCGGTGTCAACGTAAAGATGGTCGTCACCGGAGCTGTCGTCTCAAACGGACAAACATATTTTGGAGACTTCTCCCTTCCCAAGGACTCCTTGTACAAGCATATTGAGAGTACCATAGCCTCCCGAGCTCGAGGAGACGATGGAGTAACCAGGATGCCTACTGCAGATTTTGCGACAGCTGTAGTGGACGACATTATGAAGCGGACAAGCGGAAAATTCTGGTATGGCGATTATGCGGAGGCCGTCAAATCGGCAATGGAATCCAAAGTACCCCAGGAGCTTTTAGTGAGTCTGCGTTAGACAGTCTCTAATTGTGTAATCTTATGCTAACATTTCTAGGATGCAGGTGCTATCCAAGGAACTGGAGTTGATACCTGGAAATAAGCCCCTTACTAGTGGCAAAGATATGAGCCAGTCACACGAGTATCGGCGAAGCCGAACTTGGATGATAGAATATAATTACATACCTTTCTGTCGTTGATTTTCATTGTATGTAGCAACCAGCTAGCGGCTAATTGACTGAGGCTTGTGTAGCATGGTAGACCACGACCCATGATTCGACCTAGATTTGATTCTTGCCAACTTGACTAACAGTGATACTACTATGAGTCTACACGGAGCTCAAATTTACCGCCATACTTTACAGCAGGGGAAAACCCTGCTCAAGTCTGGAGGGTTGTGGCGTAGTGCATTCATGCGCATTCTACTGACCGATGGGCCGTAGCGGCGTAGGCGGCGTAGGCGGCGCACAGCGCCTCTGCCACCTGGCGGGGATTTATTTGTCTTGAATGAATGATAAATCACACCCCACCTGGTGTCAGAGGCGACCGTCAAATTATACAAGCACGAATCGCACGAGTAGCAATGTATGCCTCCACCGAGCGGAAAACCCTAGACCCACCTCTGGTTATATCGACTCAGCCGCGCCGCTCATCCAAGTTTCCAAATACAAAAGATTGTAGACTGAGGATGCATGTATGATCTAACTATATTATGTTCATCGCTGATAGCCGCTTGGGAGTAATTTATAATCTACCTACGTCGATGTCATGAAACTAGGAATTGATCGACGGCGATGAATGTCAGGATCACTTTCCAACCAACCATACATGGAATGGAAATATCCTTAGGTTCGAGAAACATAACGTCAATGAATTCATACCAAAATATATCATTTGTCAGAAGAGTCACCCCTGGTTCGTTGACTTGAATTGCGGCGAGGCATGCGATGTCAGCATGAGGTAGCAGGCGAGGTAGCAGGCCGGGGCTAATCACATTGGAATGGCCTACGCTCTGCGTAGCTCAAGGAAGGAAAATTCTTCGCGGCTTATCTCAATTGAGGATCGAACTAAGGATCTGTGACTGTTGCTGCAAGGGCACTTTCTATTATTGCCGTTAAAATGATAAGTCTGGCTTTAGAATGAAACCGGCTGTTGTTCAACATACTCTTCTAATTCGTCGAAATGTATTATCGGATGGATGGGCACTATTTAGATTGAGTTCAATAATTATTATCCCTTTGTGTCTGTACAGATCAGGTGCTCCCTGCGGCGGGTGTGGCGGCTCTGCAGCGTAATATTACGCAGTTTACATCCTACGGACCCACGGAAATGTTTCGCTGTGTTTGCTATCTCATGAGGGGTAACACAGCAGCAGGCTGTTGGACTGGTATCCGCGTTCGCGATATTGAACTTGAGACAGGGACGTGGGGAGGAATAGTCAGAGGCAAAATATTTGGTGCTATGTGTCTCGATTACTAGACATCATGAACAATACAAATACCCTTATTGGAGAGTCCCGAGCCGTTTTAGCGCGTTGACTTCGCTATAAGTACAAATATGGAATTTCAATTTATTAATGAGTCGAACGACTTGTCAATTCGCATCCGCTACCTTTAGAACAGTTTTCCCGAAGTTCTGTCCTGTGAATATGTTCAAAAAGCACACCGCTGCGTTTTCCATTCCAACCGTGATATGTTCTTTCGTCTTCACTCTACCTTCTTTCAGCCATACGCTCATCTTACTCAAGAATTCCAGCCCATATACTTGGAATTGCGGGTCTGAGATGATAAATCCACGGAGCGTAAGGCGTTTGAGGAACAAGTTCATCATATTCTGTATTCCATACCTCTCCCCTGGAGGAAGATTGTACTGAGAAATCATTCCGCAGCCAACTAATAACAGTGTTAGATTAAGCAAATTCCCGTACAGATGTTGCAATATTTACTGATTATTCCGAAGTCCTTCATCGCGTCCAATGCTGCGTCTAGCGTTTTGCCGCCGACATTGTCGTAGTATATGTCCAGACCTTCTGGAGCCAGCCGTTGTAAGGCAAGTCCAGCAGGCTCCGTCTTGTAATTGAATGCTCCATCAAACCCAAGTTCTTGGATGAACTTAAGCTTCTCATCGCTTCCAACACTACCAATCACCTTTAAGCCTTCCATCTTAGCCAGCTGACCTACAACTTGACCAACACCACCAGCTGCGGCCGAGATGAAAATTATTTGTCCTGGTTTAGGCTTTGCAATGTCGTAAAATGAGCAGTAGGCACTAAATCCCGTTGTACCTAGCGGTCCTGTGAAAAGTGCAAGGTCAAGGCCTAGAGGATTCTGTATCTTCCGCATCATAGGTATGAGAATCGGAGGCACTGTACTGTACTCCTCAGCTGGAACCATGCCCCATACCAGATCTCCAGGCTGAAAATCCGATATAGTTGACTTCAGTACCTTAGAGACAGCACTCGTTATCAACGGCTGCCCAGGTACGAATGGTGGCATCCAAGTGGCATCGTCAAATTCCCGCATACAACCTCTTTGATAAGGGTCAAAGGAGAGATACAAGGTTTTCACGAACAATCCACCATCTGGGGGGGTACTTTCAATGTCGAAGTCCCTAGTTTCGACATCCAGGTGTTCTCCAACGACTGGGGACGCTTCCGGCACCTTCTTAAAGATCAATCCAACATTTGCAACCATTTCGATTGAAGATATGATAGAAAGGTGAACGGAGAAGGGCGACTGCATGTGTGAATACAAGGGAAAACGGGCAAAGCGATAGCATGATATGTTTGGATGAGGGTGTGGAGTATATAGCGGCACAGCATTGCCCGAAGCCGTGTTACGTGGGGCCGGACTGTGCCTCACTTTCATAATCACAGGGCAGAGCTCAGCATCTGGCTCGGTCCGCACCGCTTTCAACAATGAGGATCATTGATCGAATTCAGGGACTATCATCTGCCGTACTACATGACAGTGCCTCGTCTTCGAAGTTACAGTGCATAACTAGATATCTTGACCAGGCCGCGCCACCTGCGTGAACGTACTTCAAATATACACATTCGCTAATTACAATTCGGACAGCAATGAGGGATGGCCCAAGGGAATGGTGTTCTTTCAGGAGAGGAAGAAGGAGCGGAGTAAGCTGTAGGCCTGCCCATATGGTTTTACGCTAGGTGTTGCTGACAAAATCGCGAGAGGTCTACGTTCAGCGCGGCTTAGGTTATACTAAGTGTATGCGGTTTAAGGCCCGGGGCCATGGCTTTTATAGCCTCTCCATGCATGTTGCCGTGCAAGTATGCGTCTCCTACTAGCATGTATGCGCCATTGTCCCTTGGTCGCAATACGAGTGGCACTGAGGCCCCGCCGATGATCCACACCTCGTCCTTCAGCTTGATGGTTTTGAGCCCAACACCTAAGCGGCCCTTGTCGGTCGTGAATAGACGCGCATTCGACGTGGGACCGAAGCTCACCATGCGGTGCTCCATATCTGCTGTACCGCTGCGGCGTCCTTCCAGATACTCCTTTACGCCTTGAGTGTTGCGGAGGAAGTCTGAGAAAGCAACTAGATCCTTCTGCTTCTCATCCGGCCTGATCGATTTTTGGGAAAGCCGGTCAATCAACTCCTTTAGTTTTGGCGGACAGCTCAAGTGTTCGGAGCTGGCTTTGTTGTGCTTGTTGTTCAAGATTTGCCAGGCGGTGAATGTTCTCTTGACGGCATATATGGCCGCCTTGTGGTCTTTGATCTTTCTCCTGACCTCCATATTGTTCTTGTATACATCAGAGAGCATCTGTGACAACTCCGGATCGAGTGAAGAAATGATGGACATAAGGGTGGGTAGAAGGTTCCGTTCGTACATTAGGCTCAGCGCCGCAGTAATCGTGGCCGAGTTGATTATGCCAGTGAGAACGCGGCGGAACTCGTCTCCGCGACTAGCAGGGGCAGGGTGTTGGCCTTCAAAGCGGTCCAAGATCAAAGTCCTCCAGAACACCTCGAATCTTGACTGGGACGGATTGTGTTGATCCTGGTCCTTTTCTTCCTTCGGACTCGCCGTTTCTCTCCCGCAATACACCGACTTTCCCCCAAACTGGCGGTATAATTCCAATCCTGAATTCGAAGGAGGGTACCCCACTTCTTGCTCTTTCGGGATGGTACCTAGAAGCTCCAACGCTACGGGCAAAAGCCTCTCAAGTATATTGCCTTCTTCCTCAAGCGAGCCTACCGCGCAGACCAAACCTATCTTGACTCCTTGGACGCGGAGCTCGGCCTTCAATGGAAAGACCATAGGAAGATCACATACCAATGCTCCTTGGGCTCTGAACATCCGCGGCTGCCCGTTTATCGAGCCATACTTCTCGACACTGAAGTCCGGCACAAAGCTTGGCAGGTCAGGAAACTTTCCACGATTCTTGGCCTGCCAAGTTGATTGCTCCATTTCCGAATCTGCCTGCTTCATAGAGAGCACCTCGAGATTTTTCTCTGATTCGATCATAAACCTTGTAGCGTCAATATACACATCGCGGACCGATTTCCGGTAGTCTGGAGTAAGGAGGCCGACAGCGGTGGAAGTATGCTCCGTAAACTCTCTTGAAAGCCCGAGGAGTGCGTAAACTTTATCCCTGGGATCCGTCGCTGCGGCTGGTCGGTGTCTCTCCAGCATTTCTCGCAATAAGCAAGGCCTGGCCGTCACAAAAATATCACCCCCAACTTCTCTCCCCATTCTTAGCCTTGTATCCGACAACGAAGAGAAGAAAGAACGGTCATAACGCGGATGTCCATCAAGCTGACGATGAGTGAAGAGACTCTCTGCTACAAAGTCATTTCGTTTCGAGCTCACCCCTGGGCCCAGATTCCTGACATAAACTTCAGCCATATTGGCCATCTGCATTTCCCAGGCGGATTTAGTGAGCATCTCCGCCAGGGCATCCATGGCCACGTAATCAAACTGTACGGTGCCACAAATGAACGCTAGCTTCTTGCCCAAAGCAACTTCCTGGATGATCCAGGCTCGCTTGAACCACGACCGGTTAAGAAAGCAAAAGAGTGCCACCCAATCTTCCACACTAATCTTTTCAATGCCAAGTTTGGTGTAAGTGTCTTCTTCATGAATGGCGAATTTTTTGAGATGGAATTGGTCCCGGTCCGTAAGAGAGATGAGTGAGCAAATTGTCCGCAAAGCAGTAGTTGCAAGAGAGTCTTCGCCACCAAGCCAAATAGGTACAGCCTGTGCCCCGCGATAGATCTTGTCCATCAATTTCACCTGCTGGTTCCGTTCTTCGATGTCGTCTTGGTTGATGCAAAGAGCGTCAATCCAGATATATCTAACATAACTGAAAGACCCAGGTTGTGCTTGCTGATGGGGGCTCTGCAAGGACTTCAAGTAGCGTAGTGCCAACATTGCGGTATACAGATTCGTCGATATGCCGACGGTTTTCCCATCGCAGATGATATCCCATGAACGTCTAGCCCATGCGTCACGTGGCACAATCTCGTCCTGGATCGGGTAGATGGTTTGCGGATCTCCCCATGTATATGACAAGGCGTCATACGTTGGTCTGTCCGCTAAATCCTTGATGACGATTGAGCATCGGATCTGAGGTTGAAGATCGGTTTTGTCCGAACACGGCTCTGGCGGATAGATTTCCAGGAGACGGATCGAAGTCGTCGTTGGAAGGGGTTCGTAGGCGATGTTGGACCAATCCTTCCGGTCGTCTTCAGGAGGTGTGATTATCGGTTGCCGGGGTCGGGCATCGGACAAAATACTAGAGACCATACTTTTGGATATATCTTTTAGCACCTTGAAGTTAGCAACTATCTCTGGGTTCGGATTGGGTGTCGTGCTGGTTCCCTTGTTTTCCGGCAGTCCCTGTTACTGTATTAGTAAAACCAACCGTGAACTACTATAAGACCTGAGAAGCTTACTTTATTAAAGTGTTGTAGAAATGGATCCTCTTCCTGGTCGCTTACTTCTGTAACTTCTCTTTTGTCATCCACTTCGTCTATCTCCTCCACTCTGCCCCCTGTCCAGTTGCTAAAATCTTTATTCCCCATATCACTGTAGTCATGCTCTTCAGGAAAGACAAGGCCAATAATTTCCTTCGCAGAAACTATAATGACACCATCTACACGTCTCTGAGCTCGTGCGAAGCGTCTGATGGCTCTTTCACCCAAAGTCTCCACTTCTCTTCCGTTAGCCCAGGACTCTCTCAGGCTCAGCTCCGCAAATAGTTGAATAAGCATCCGTCTCTGGGCGCTATTCACGTCGGAAACTCCTTCTATCTTCATGTTAACTTTGGCGAGGTATCTCTCCAGAAGCTGCAGGCAGTGCTCCGGCTTCATATTGGGAAAGGACAACTCCGTGAAGCGGCTCTGCAAGCCGCGATTGCTTCGGACCAACATTTCCATGTCTTCTGCGTACCCTGCTAGGACAACCACAAGCTTGTGCTTGAACTCCGGCTTGGTTAGGCAATCTACAAGCTCTCCGATAGCCTCAGTCGCATAGCTGCCAGAGTTTTTATTGTGTGCAAAGTACTCCGGAGCCAAACGGTAGGCCTCGTCGATGAATAGAACTCTTCCCAATGCTCCTCTGAGTTCTTTTACGACTTTTGGTCCTGTTTGGCCCATGTACTTACCAATAATGTCGCTGACGGAGCGCTCGATGACTTGCGGGTCACGGACAACACCCATGTCATGGAAGATCTGGCCCATTTTCCGGGCTGTTGTCGTCTTCCCGCTACCTGGCGCCCCTTTGAAGATGAAGGCAAATGGTATGTACTCTTGTGCATCATAACCTGCGGCACCGAGGTCGCGGAAGCAGTCCTGATACTCCTGAAATTGTCCAACAATGCTGTCGAAGCCGATCAACTCCTTGAATAAGGAAGCGACATTTCCCGAATCACGAATTGAGCATTCAGAAGTTCCAGATCCCAGTAAGTCGTCTTTGGTGAACTCGAAAGGCGATTCGGGGCCCTGTTTTTGCAGCAGGCGCCGTGCCTGACGATCAAACGCCATAGAGATGCCAGTCGACAAAGTGTGGACATTGCCAAAATCAGGTCTTGCCCTCGTTTGGCCAATATGCTGAATAAAAGTCCGACAATTGGGCCCGCGCCAACCCTCCTCAATGTCCACCTCGCGCTGCTCGTGGCCCTTGAATCTGGAACGCATGGCTCGAGGAAATATCTCCAGAAGCTCTTCGTCTGAGTAGTCATTGAGCCTGACAGTCCGGTGGAAGCGGCAAGCGGCTTGGGCAGATCGTGTATGGAACTGCTCCATGTCGCCAGCGAGGCCGGAGATGATAAGAATGTCATCGCTAGCTTCGTGCATAAGCCGCTCCAGAACGACAAAGTCATACTCTGTAGGACCAATGTTGTTTAGAATAAACACCTGCACCGCGTGGATTAGCCTTAGGTTGCTTGGGGAAGATAAAAGACTTAGAGACTCTTACTCTCCTTTGGTAGCCACGATTTTGCCGAAGCTCATCATAGACAAGTTTAATTTCCCCGGAGTCCATAAGCTGGTAGCCCGACCAAATGACTGGGGTTTTCTGCACAATCCCCAGCGAGCGCAGCAGCTCCGCATACAGTTTTACAATGGTTCGTTTGCCTGCGCTTATTAGCTATAGTTTTCCATGACAACACATATCAACTCTACGCATTCATTCAAATCCTGAGACTTCGAGGAAACATAATTATGAGGCCTCGTATAGACTTTGAAAGCGATACTTACCAGTCCCGGGATTACCCATCAGAAGCAAGTCAAACCTTTCCCTGCCGAGGCTTTCTCCGCGCCCTTTCGCAGCGTCAACCCGAGCCTTCACATCCAAAAACAGGGCTTTGGCTTCCTCGACCCCAACCATGTGCATCACGGCATCTATGCTTTGCCGGACGCCACTGTCGATAACGGATTTTTCATACTTCTGCCGTGCCCACTCGCGCCGAGAAGGCGAATCGCCCGCTTCCATGTCTGCAAAGGATTGGTCCGTCGGCGTGCCGTTGAATCCTCCATAGTCCATCAAGCTCTGGGGGAACGGGTGCGTATATCGGCTCATTTTCAAGCTCTACAATCGTGTGACGGGGAGGCGATTGGTGGCTGCTGACAGCCAAGTGTTGTATAGTAAATGGGTGTCGACACTTTGCAATAGTAATTTGAGTGAGGCAACTCGTATCAGAAACGAAACTCAAGATAGCTACACTTCGCTAAATCTACTACAAGATCCAGCTTTATTTTCTAGCAAAAAAAAAAAAGGCTGCTGCCTAAAGTGCACGCATGTGAGGCTGAATGGCTTGCCACGTCGCGCAGATTTCTTGACCGGTCGGTGCAACGACGACCAGCGTTCTGATAGGGATGCATCTCAGCCCCGCCATGTAAGGGCCTATCCTTAGGATAACCTAGAGGCCTTAAGCCTCTAGCGCAACCTTAGATGTGGAGTAGAGTTATATTCTCCTAACTACGTGACTCTAACTATAGGACTTATATAAATAAAGCCTAAATAATATTAAAAGAGTCTATATAGACTCTTTTAATTAGAGTATTTAGAGTAATATAAAAAAAGCTATAAAAGTATATATCTTAAAAAGACTAGAATAGTATTTACTACTAGATACTATAAACTATAACGTAAAGTACTACTAAGCTAGATATACTACTAAACTAGATACTTTTTTTTAGTACTACTAATACTATATATAAGATCTTAATTTACTTACTATCTATAAGAGAACCTATATATAAGATATTTAGACTAGATTTAGAAGAAACTTTTATATTTTTTTAGTATATATAAATATTATATCTAGTCTTTCTATAGTTCTTATAGTACTATTAACTAAGTTAAGCTAGTTCTTTACTACTACTACTATAAACTTTCTTAGATTACTAAAGAGCTATAAATACTTTAGAAGCTCTATATAAAGCTTTTTTATTATACTCTATTATACTACTATACTAGATTTATTTCTATTTATATATTTTATACTTTATTATAACTTCTAATTACTCTTTAAGCTCTATAATCTAGTAGCTTATAAGAGTATTTTAATATAGTATTAATTTAGCTCTTTTTATTAGCTATAAGAAACTTTCTTTAGCTTCTTTTAGTAATTATATAAAAGACTTCTATATAAAAGTTAATTATAARCTAAATTCTTATATATTACTTAGTATTTTTAACTACTATAGTATTTCTAAGAAGAGTACTTCTAGTAGTATATATAAATAGACTTTAAAGTACTTAAAAATAACTTATATATTAATAAAAACTAGTCTAAATACTTTAAAAGCTTTCTTATAGTTTTAACTATAAAACTTATATAGATAGAGTTTATAGATATTAAGAATATAGATCTTAACTTAAGATCTATTAGAGTTAGCTATACCTAATTAGGCCTAGAAGTTACTTAGTTAAGTAGTTAATTATTTCTAAGAACTCTCTCTTTTACTTAAGATCTATTAGCTATATAAGATCTATTATAGTTATAATATAAGATTTATTATAGTTATAATATAAGATCTATTAGCTATATAAGATCTATTATAGTTATAATATAAAATCTATTTATATAATATAAGATCTATTATAGTTATAATATAAAATCTATTATAACGTAAAGTACTACTAAGCTAGCTATACTATTAAGCTAGCTACTTTTTCTTAGTACTACTAATACTATATATAAGACTTTAATTTACTTACTATTTATAAGAGAACTTATATATAAGATACTTAGACTAGATTTAGAAGAAGCTTCTATATCTTTTTAGTATATATAAGTATTATACCTAGTCTTTCTATAGTTTTTATAGTACTATTAACTAAGTTAAGCTAGTTCTTTACTACTACTATTATAAGCTTTCTTAGATTACTAAAGAGCTATAGATACTTTAGTAGCTCTATATAAAGCTCTTTTATTATACTCTATTATACTACTATACTAGATTTACTTCTATTTATATATTTTATATTTTATTATAACCTCTAATTACTCTTTAAGCTCTATAATCTAGTAGCTTATAAGAGTATTTTAATATAGTATTAATTTAGCTTTTTTTATTAGCTATAAGAAGCTTTCTTTAGCTTCTTTTAGTAATTATATAAAAAACTTCTATATAAGAGTTAATTATAAGCTAAATTCTTATATATTACTTAGTATTTTTAACTACTATAGTATTTCTAAGAGAGGTGCCTCTAGTAGTATATATAGATAGACTTTAAAGCGCTTAAGAATAACCTATATATTAATAGAAACTAGTCTAGATACTTTAAAGGCCTTCTTATAGTTCTTATACGTAAATACTTTAAAAAACGTATTTTTAAAAGCTAGTAAAAAGCCTTCTTTATTAATATAGTAGATATACTAGCGTGCTAAGTCTTATACGCGCTAAGAGTACTTTAGCTTTAATAGTAAGAAGTATACTATACGTGTTAGAGAAATAGATCTTAACCTAAGATCTATTAGAGTTAGCTATATCTAATTAGGCCTAGAGGTTACCTAGTTAGGTAGTTAATTATTTCTAATAACTCCCTCTTCTACCTAAGATCTATTTACGTGATATAAGATCTATTATAGTTATAATATAAGATCTATTAACTATATAAGATCTATTATAGTTATAATATAAGATCTATTATAGTTATAATATAAGATCTATTAGTAATATAAGATCTATTATAGTTATAATATAAGATCTATTTACGTAATATAAGATCTATTATAGTTATAATATAAGATCTATTATAGTTATAAT
>JGVQ01000157.1:0-10860 GCA_001007845.1 Nigrograna mackinnonii
CTTATACATTTTCTTACCTTCATGTTTATAATCTATTAACATCCCTATCTAATCCCTCTTACCTATTTATAACCCCACTAGCTATCGCTCCACTTCTATCTACCCTCCCCCCATTCTCGCCTTCTCCATCTCGTGCGGCTAGACCCCTCTCCTATGCGTGATCTAACAACGTCCGTGGTCCATGTGCACGGATGATGATACATCAGATATTAGGTATATCTACCACTATGCTTAACGCGCTCATCGCTATAAATACCTACTACTACCCTTCTATGAATTCCCCTTCTTATAGATGAATCATTCCACATCTGCCTACTTCTGTCCTCTCTCTATTATCTCAATTAGCACTAAACCCTCTATACCGACCAAGCTTTACATCACATATCCTCTTATCGTCGAACACTGTTGAATACTATCGAATACTGTCAAACACTATCAAACACCGTTGAAGACTATTGAACACCGTTGAAGACTATTAGAGACTGTTGAAAACTATAGAAGACTATCGAACACTGTCGAATACTATTAAACACTATTAAAGACTATCGAATACTATCGAACACTATCGAACACCATTGAAGACTGTTAGAGACTGTTGAAAATTATGGAAGACTATCGAACACTGTCGAATACTGTTAAACACTGTTAATGATTATTAATGATTGTTGAAGACTGTTGATGATTGTTGATGATTGTTGATGATTGTTGAAGACTGTTGATGATTGTTGATGATTGTTGAAGACTATTAAGGATTGTTAATGATTATTAAAGACTATTAAGGATTGTTGATGATTGTTGAAGACTATTGAGGATTGTTAATGATTATTAAGGATTATTAAGGATTGTTGATGATTGTTAAAGACTGTCGATGATTGTTAATGATTGTTGAAGAATATTAAGGATTGTTGATGATTATTAATGATTATTAAAGACTGTCGATGATTATTGAGGATTGTTAAAGACTATTAAGGATTGTTAATGATTGTTAAAGACTATTGAGGATTGTTAATGATTATTAATGATTATTAAGGATTGTTGATGATTATTAAAGACTACCGTAAACATTCAGAATCTAGTCTTGCCCCTAGGGGCAGCTTATTAATGGTAAAGGACTAAGTATATGAGTGTAATTAATCGCCTTATCATTAGAGGGCTGCGACAAGTAGACCCAAAGATATAGCGGCAAACTAGTTACATAAGCAAATAATCCGCTAATAGCGATAGTGACTATCCGCTAGTGGTGGTTACCTCGTTCAACTATTAAGATTATCTAAGACTATTAAAGATTTTCAAAGACTACTGTAGACTTCGGAATCTAGCCTTGCCCTAGGGGGCGAGACGTTGGCACTACTATAATCTGTCGAAAAGTAGGGAAAATTTGTTTAGACTAGCGCAAAGTATCATAAACTCTATAATATTACATTATCTCTATTATGCCTTATTATCATAGAGTATATTAAGTTACTCGAGCCACATTAAAGGAGAAGTAGAAGAATATAGATGCYATGTAGGGACTAGGTAACRTAATATACCACGATCATCTATAGTTCTTTAGTGACTCCACTACTCACGCCTAGATCGCGCATGAACTCATAGACCACGGGCTGTTAATTTAGACGTCACATCACTTGCATATTGCTAAACGGTTATAAYAACAGTACAATTAATTAATACAGCGGGAAGTAGTAAGATTAGCATGTTAGTGGAGCTAGGAGGGTTGCACTAAGAATGCCATCTCTAGTAGAAAGAAAGAATTCAAATACCATCACGCATAGAGCCATCCCTAACCCTTACTAAGCTGCCATCYTATAAGCCCATATCYATYTATCACYACTTTTCATCCTGACCGTCCCCTTCATCACCGTAAGGTTGTATTTCCTAACCTCCGTAACCGCTAGGAAGTTGGTCATCACCGCTAGAAGCTTCTCTAACTAAACCGCTGGCTCTATCATCACCACGTCCGTCTTCATTAAGGTCCGGGCTAGATGGGTCTTCGTCGAATTCGGGGGGCTCTAGGTCAGGCCCATCTTCGTTAGAGGCTCCGTATAGCCAGGGCTCAGTGATCTAATACCGTGCATATTTACAGTCCATTACTTAAACGACTATATCTGGAACCTTAAGCTTAGGCGCCTAATTTGCGTTCTTAGCTAGGTCTGTATTGATGAAGACCCCATTATTAATGCACTAGCTGACGACCTGGCCAAAGGCAGAGTTTACGTAGACGGAAGACTTGTTGCTCCCATTATAGTGGGCCATGACACCTGCGGCATCCCTAACCCTGATTAGAGCGAATTAGCCTTAAGTGATACCTATTAGCATCCTAGCCCTATTAATCACGAACCAGAGTGAGGTAGATACGGTAAAATCTAAGATTAATATGTCAACCTCACCTCCTTAGAGGTCATTAATGGTTGTGATCTTAATTGCTCTTAATTCTTCCTTGACCTGTGAATCTACACCACCTTTGTTCATCTCTACCTAGGAGCACATTTGATCTTAGGATGCCATGTACAATTTCGCTTGGTTAGTGTACATAGCTATAATGCTGATGTTTGCTCCTTTGAAACCGTGCTTAATGAGCTAGTGAGCTAGGGCCATACTAAGCGATATAGTGGTCTTATTATAGGTGGATAAGGATACGTGATTCTACAACGCTTGACCCCTCCACGAGATGAAGGTGACTTGGAGTCTATTCTTAATCTTTAGACAGTCACGGAAGAAATTACGGGATTATTCAGCGAGAGGATGCTTTTCTATAGCTAGATTCATGGTGAGGGTTCCCTCTAGTAGGATGGAGTTAGTGAGATTAGCGATTTCCTCAACGTAACGCTGCTGATGGGTGAGATCCGTGCGATTGACACTATAAAGCAACCATCGAGCGAATAGTGTCGTCGTTGTCTGCTCACTAAAGGCATGTCCTGAGTCCTGTGATGCTATTAGCCTAGGCTGCTAGATATCCCTAGCTAGGATTTGTGGACAGCTTAGTAGAAATGCAAATGCCATGATGGTATTAGGTTCCTTAATCTTGCCAGCCTCATCTATGAAGATCGCCCTTAGTATGACTATGCTATGAGAGCGGGCCTAGGCCATCACGTGCGGTGTCATGAACACATAGGAGGCTAGTGTTGCCAACCTCTTAGCGGCCCTATTCACGGCTAGCGTAAGTTGAGTACGGTCCTCACTGCTAAATTGCTCGCCATCTCATAGTTAGTAGAGGTAGTCCCTAAGCTCTGCATGCTTCTCAGGCTCCGTAATTAGATGTATGTCGCTAGAGGCATTAGGTTCACCCGCTAAGCGAAGGATCCATTCGCCCTTAGATAATTTAGGTGCTTTGAGGCGACGGTCAATCCTTTTCGCGGTGCTGTCCTTCATAATCTTATGGACCTGCAGAAGCCAGCGTAGGTTCTTAATAAAGACCATGTCCTCGTCACTACTATGCTTTACTTCCTTAGAACTATGTTCGTGGCTATCGTTGACCTCAGCCTGCCTATTAGTGTCTCCAAAAACTTCCCCGGCGGCGGCGTCATCATATTAAGACGTGGGTTTCTGGTCGAGGTTTTTATCACGTTCCTCCCTTACCCTCTCCTCATAGACGCCACGTTTAGTTTCTCGCGCATGTCGACGAATCACCATGAGAAACCTTAGGTTGCCACTAGCTTCTTTGGCTTTAATGTACTCCGCCTATAGGCGTTAGAACGTCTCCTTGGCTTTATCGTTGAGTTGATTATTTAGTGGAGATATAAAGTAAGTGCAAGGTAGGGTAGGCTTCATGGTAGACTTAGTGTCCTCTTCTTTATTCTTATCATCTTTGCTAATCAAGTAGTGGAAGATTATTAGCCTAGTAAGGATCTTAGTCTTGCTAGATCCTCCTCCTCCGTTTAGAATATGAACATTCCCCTTCATGTGCCGTAGGGCATTAAGAGCTTGTAGCTGCTTCTTAGATGCCCCTACCTTAATATAGCTAAGGTACTCGTCTACCTTAGTACGGCCATAGGTAGCAATGTCCTGTTAGAAGTAATTAAATTCGTCGAGAGTGGAAAAGTCATTCGCCAGGAGCATCTGTTTTATTCGCGGGAAGCTGGCGTCGTTTTGATTTTAGTAGAGCTGCCTAATATTGTTTATTTCTATCTTGATGCCGCTCTTTGGCTAGCGCTCCTACACCTAGCACTGAATGCCGATGTTGTCGAGTAGCTCCTCACTTAAAGCGTTGGCACTATTGATTTTCTTTCCATAATTAATGACGTTGACGTCTTCCTCTAGACTAAGCCTAGTGATGAAGCCATCTCCATCATCGCCTTCTTCCTCGCTTGCACGGGGACGGAGTAATACGCAGCCCACGTCATACGCAGTTATAAAGGGCAATGGCTTGATGACCTTGGCGGTCTAGTCTCTTAAGGGATTAGTTGGTTCTTCTAAAAACGATACACTAATTGTGGAATTAGGTCGTGGCTTGAATCCGTCCTGTAACTAGATGACGGTGAGATAGGCGTGATTACTGCCACTAGGGACCTTGACGACACGTATGGTTGTCATGATTCGATCTACTACTAAGGCGCGTTCTAGTTTAGGAATCGTCGCGTAGTAGTGTATAGTCACGTATTCAAAGAGGTTGTTAAACTAGATCCGTGGTTTAATCTAAGCGACGGGACGGTGCTCGGGTTCTAGCTGCATGCCTACCTGCGGATTCAGGCGGCCGTTCTTCTACTATGAGTTGAGTGTATTCCGTTTCCGCTGCTCACTAAATACATCATCTAAGTTATTAATAGTTTGTTGGACCCAACTAGTGCCAGTGGCGAAGAAGTGAATGAGTAGCTTCTCGTTTCCCAGCATGATGTCTCGCGCGGCATGCAACTAGAGGGTATATGGACTAAAGTTGGCGTCTAAGAAGAAACCTTAGCTGAGACGAGCACCATCAAACTATAGTACTATATGCCACAGGCTCGTTTCACCTAGGCCTCCCTTAATATGGGAGAGTGTTTGCGCTGGCACGAGGGCGCGGACGACTTTAGAGTCGACCTCACACTTTTTAATTGTGGGGGATTCGGCGAGATTCTAGACGGTGAAGTGAACTAGTGTAGTCTTATGGGCCTGACCACTCCCGTTGTCTTTAGATGGGTATGAGCAGGATAGCTTAATGGCACACTAGGTAATGTGTTCTTTATCAGCATCGACGATGAACTTCGCGTCCATGGAGTCCTTAGTTGGGGCGACGTATTCGTTGTTTGGCTTTATGGCCTTAAGAACTAGTTCTTCATCTTCAGAGGCTTTGGCTTCGGGGTTCAATGGGGTCTTGGTCGACGGCTTTACGGTGGGAGCTTGCTTTAGGCCTTTAGGGTTTGATGGGGTCTTAGTCGACGGCTTTGCGGTGGGAGCTTGCTTTAGGCCGGCCACGTAGTCTAGAAGACTGTGTGCCCCCTCGCAATTACTACATGGTGCGGTGCAGTCGTTAGTGCGGTAGTCAGACGAACTATAGTTCTTACAGGCCCTTAGCTATTTTGCGAGCGTGGCCGTGATGGCGGTGTAGTTACTCTTAGTGTGCCTAGACTCTTTGTAATGGTAGCATGTCAATTAAGGACATTTAGAACGCTTGTGTCCATCTTAGCCACAATTGTTACAAGTGATCTTGTCGCAGTCCTTTGCCTTGTGATCTAGCGACTTGCATTGACGGCATCGCGGTAGATTCTTAATTGCATGGGTGAAGCTGCCGACAACGACCTTTTTGGTCGCAACCCTAGCCTTAGTCCCTAGGCGCTTAAAGACTACGACGCCTTTGTGGTATTTACGCTAGTTAAAGACTTGACTAAGATCGTTTCGTACGAAATGATCCTCTTTCGCATCCATGTTAACTTAAGACGTGTGGTCGTAATGTCTAGATAGAGAGGTTAGCTCATGCACTACATTGTGGTCTAGAGAATAGGACTTACTAAGAGGGTCGTGAATGAGGTAGATGTAGGAAACGGGAAAGAAGTGGTAGCTAAGAGTAATAGAATATTGCTTGTATTCGATGGCTCTTTACTGAGTGGATAAAAGGGAAGAGTGTTGTAGGGTAGAGAAGGGTGGGAGTTATGGGTGAAAGGTGACTAGAATAAAAAAACAATAAATAATAGAGGGAATAGAACACTAAATGAGACTAGCATAACTAAGCCTTGGCGCACTACCTGTAATTGCGTAGTCTACGCTTTAACGGCAAGATTAGACTAGCATAATTCCATGTAGTAATAAAAGGAAAGGACGTGATGTTTGTCTAGGGGCTACCTACCCAGCCCACTCGCGATGGTGGGCTAGGCGATAGTCTAGCACCGTCAAGCTCTATTCAATAGGGTATAGTTCCTGTGGGAGGAGAATGGTAAAGTGTAAGAGTTGAGAGGGTTGAGGTTGTAGTCCACGATATTAAATAATGGCCTGGGCGCGCTAGTTATTAGTGCCCTTTCACTGTAGCGTCGTTGGGCATGGAGAACCCATTGTTTTTATAATGTAGAGACTATTACTATACATGTTTCTAATTTAGCTACTTAAAGATCCTACATCCATAAGCTTGCCGACGAATACGCAGCGCGATCTCTCCTCATGCCAAGGCGCTATATTTCACGGAGGAGGGAAGCGCAAAACCACTTTTAGACGCCTATYAACYATAACCTAAAAGGTTGATGCCTCTAAGGCCATATTTCCATATCTGCTTAATAAACTTGTCCTACTTTAATGTATCATACACTCCTCAACTAAACAAGGTTCACCACTTAGCTTGACCCTGCGCCAGAAGTCGCCTCCTGTCTAGATAAAGTGATTAGTCGCTTTCTAAGATAGCCAACTTATGGATTGGCCAGCACACACATAAGTGCCCTATAACATGCAGGCCACGAACCACTTGAACTCTCTACTAGTGAGGTGGATTAGAGCCTGACGGTGCTGGACCGTCGCCTAGTCCACCATTGCGAGTGGGCTAGGTGGGTAGCCCCTAATCAATTGATTAATCTAGCCATCCGTGTACAACATCAAACATGACGACGCACGTGATGCCCGCGAATACTGCAGCTCATCATATTCTATGACCGAAGCTAATCCCAAAAGCGCTTAGGGCCGTTATGGTTAGTTATAGGTGTGGGCTCTAGAGCTGATTAGTCACCATAGTTTAGGGTAGTTTACGGTGAGAGAGTAGAGTAAAGCTGAAATCTCTCACACTTACGTGTAGTCCCTAGCAAATTTCTCGCTAGTTCGTTGCGTCGCGGTGTAAACTTTAGTCTTTTACCGTTTACCTCCGCCCACTCTTATCAACCCACTTCCTTTGCTCTTAGTGCACCATCCTAACAGGATAGTTGGTGCTTCTATTCTATCTATTTACTATAAGTCTAACACGGCTTGTAGGTTTACTTACACTCCCCATTTTCTTCTATGCCACCGTGCGTCGCGTATGTACTGACTCTTGTCCGACAGCCATAAACACCACCCAAACCAGACCTCCACGCGGCAACTCATAATGTCAGTCTCATCTAATCAACCTCAGAGGCCTGATGATACCTGGTATGAGATGAATAGCAGGCCTAGCTTAGTCGACGATTATTTTAAAGGTCTCGTCGTTTCCCATGACATCTGGGATGAGAAGGCGACCACGTTAGAGCGAGCCGCGATTAAGGTCAAGGGTACTAACGACTACCGCGGAAGTAGCAAGGAATAGTAATTAGAGCACATGGCAGCGTTTCTGAAAAGGGTCCCTGAGCTTGACAACTAAGGTGCTAGCGTGCCCTTTAAATGGAAACGATTTATCATCACTAGAATGATAGGCCAATTGGTCGGTCAGGCGAACCGGCGCGAAGCGAAGCCGGGACAAGAGAGTAAGCAGGCGGGGAAGAAAAGGAAACACCATTCAAAAAGCGGCAAGGACAAGGCATCTAGAAAGGCAGCTAAGAAGGCTATATGAACTTAACGCGGAGATCACCACGAATAGCCTGACTCTAATGATGAACAACCCCTAGCAGCTAGCTCCACATCCATAGATACGTTAGTAGGATTTACGGCGACAGGCAACCTAGTTTCAGAGAAGGGAGATATGCAAGAAGCTAGTGTAGTAAAGGACGTAGTAGAGGCCATGAATGTCGACCATACCCTAACAAGGGCCGCCTAATTAGCAGTGCATACTCCATTACGTGCGGTACCTGATCTAACAGCAGCATCACAATCGGTAGTGCATACTCCACCACGCGCGGCAATTGAGTACGGCAGGACTCCCATAAAGAATGTCATGTTAAAACGGGATCTAACATTAGCCTTCATGAAGAGCGACGGTTCTGAACCTACTCTAGTCGCCCTTAAATACATCATTAAAGGAGACGTTRTGACTCTAGGGGACATTAGGGATACCTTAAAGGAGTATGGCGTTAGTGATAGAGATGGCTTCTACATTAAGGGTCATCTAGATGAGGATATCGTGGTTAGGAGCGACTGAACCTTAAACACGGCACTAGATTATTTCGTCGAATAAGGAATCAAGGAGGTCTGGATGGAATTAGCTTGAGCCTTGTTTAGGTCTAGGTAATAGAGGTACTTAGGATGGATAATGCTATGTGGTTGATACCGTACTATAGAATGAATCACTAGGGATAGGTGGACTTTGTACTTAAGGGCTATAGGACATCCTGGGTTACGTAATTAATCACGTGGACGTACAACTAATGTGAGCCCTAGAAGAGAGGGAAAGGTGGTATAGAATCCCCATGATTAGTAGTAGTCTCATGGACGCACCGTAGTATGCGCTTAATAAATCAATTCAACCATYATGGTCTTAATTATCCTGCGAATGTAAATAAGAAGATGATTAATTTATAAACTACTACGGGCTATATAAAACTACTAAATGAGACTAAAAACTATTAAACATTACTAAAGTTTATCGAACATTACTGAATTCTACTATAGATTACCGTAGACTGTCATAGGATGCCACGATTTTTATCATGCACTAGGAATCTCTGCGCGGGTACTAAGACAAGGTGGCGCTAGGAACCCTGCTTCCATGCCGTTCTTTGCATGCCTAGGCAAGCATTRCCGGCCCCACCGCTAATAATAAAGTGAGAGCTCTTAAAGGCGATATCTCCTCATCTAGGGGAAGACCTCTCACTTCCTCACCTCTCTAAATAACACTACGGCGCTTTAGGCCTCAGCGCATGCGTATAGAGCAGTTCGCTATAATCCCCTRYAGAGGCTATCTACTAGTAATGGTGAAACTAACCTACTTCTAACGCGTGGTCAGGTAGTAATCTACGTTTGCTGACCCATCTAGCCCATCTTCACCTCTCGTCGCCCTCTAGCAGCACTACTACGGGTGATGTGTACAGCCATTGCCTCACACGAATATCTAGCTGCCCTAAATGCCGCTTGCCCATCTTCTTATAGCGGTTACTAGAGCTTGACGGTGCTGGACCGTCGCCCAGTCCACCATCGCGAGTGGGCTGGGTGGGTAGCCCCTAAAAACAAACCATCATTATTAAGCCATGAGCTAGGTCTAGATGCTTATCGCAATGAGGATTTAGAATGATAAGTAGTAGCTAATGATCCCCGGCTGCTAGTATCACCTCCTGTAGGAATCTGACGCCTTCTCGCGTTCCGTGAAGATGCGACAGCTCACTTCACTAGAGTATAAATTAGCGTAATCTTCACTATATTATAAGGAATAGGTAGTAGTATGACGTAATTGTTTAGGAAACTACTAGAATATTAGTGTTTCCTCCTCTAGTTGCGGATTTCTACATTAAACACGCGTTTTCTACTCTCACACCTTAACACCAAGCACACCTCAACACCAAGCACACCCTAGTACTCAAACCATAACCACTCTTCTCTATATTTCGTGTAGCTCTTCATAAACACTCTACTTCTTAGCGCCTTTAGTAGTTTTCTACGTCTGTTCTTCCTACGCGATCGTGTACTGAACGTCATAGCCCGCCTGTAGCAAGCTATCATGTACGGCGTGGGAAGTAGTGAGGCCATTAAGTGGTGACACGAATCAGACGACGACTCGAGCAGCTCCCTAGACACGTCTCGCAAGAGTAAGAGATAAGATAAGGGAGCGCACACGCATACGTTTCTTAACGCACGTGAGTAACCATAAGACGTCGCGGTTCCTGAGCATGTACTAGCCGTAGAGCTAATCGACATAGGCAACGTCATACTATAGCTGCGTCACGCAACCTCTACAGCACCCGTTAGTATCTCTAAACTTAAATATCTCTCCAATACGCTGTTAGGAGTATGGGACGGGTTAAAAGAGGAGGTGCTCGCGTTAGGGTTGCAATTTGGTAAAGGAGTTCATCTTCTATAGTAGCATAGGGACAATACCCTCATCCTCAATAAGTTCGTATTCATGACGGCGATTGAGGAACTTACGGAGCGGGGCATGATGAGAGTTAACGTATGGATTGATCATAACTAAGAGAACACTAACCCTAGTCCATCACTAGCAGAACTAAAATAGGATGGGCAAGTCGACAACGACCCTAATGTTCACTTAATAGTAGACCCTCTAAGCAATGATTAAGACGACGAATCCCTTAGAGACCTAATGAAGACTCCTTAACAGGATGGGAAAGTCAACAACGACCCTAATGTTCACTTGATAGTAGACCCTCTAAGCAATGATTAAGACGACGAATCCCTTAGAGACCTAATAAAGACTCCTTAATAGGATGGGAAAGTTGACAACGACCCTAATGTTCACTTGATAGTAGACCCTCTAAGCAATGATTAAGACGACGGATCCCTTAGAGACCTAATGAAGACTCCTCAACAGGATAGGAAAGTTGATAAAGACCCTAATGTTCACTCGATAGTAGACCCTCTAAGCAATGATTAATACGACGGATCCCTTAG
>JGVQ01000158.1:0-10580 GCA_001007845.1 Nigrograna mackinnonii
GATAGTAGACCCTCTAAGCAATGATTAATACGACGGATCCCTTAGAGACCTAATAAAGACTCCTCAACAGGATAGGAAAGTTGATAAAGACCCTAGTGTTCACTCTATAGTAGACCCTCTAAGTAATGATCAAGACGACGGATCCCTTAGAGACCTAATGAAGACTCCTYAATAGGATGGGAAAGTTGACACAAAGACTACGGTCCTAACGAAGGATTAGCAGGAACGGCCTAGTAATAACAGTGATGGCTCTAATGATGATTCTGACAGGGATTCTAATAGTGATTCTAATAGTGCTTCTAGCGATGAACCTGACAGTGATCCTAATGAAGAGTATCGCGATGACTCTGACAGGGATTCTGACAGTGATTCTAGCGATGATTCCGACAGTGGTTCTAGCGTTAGGGCCGACAGTGATTATGGCGACCCTGACAAACATTCTAGGGTTCGGCTACACCATCTAGGTCGCAACAAATCCGCCTATGCCTCTCTAAATAAACTACGCGCCCCGTCTACTCTCGTAGAGAAGCCCTAAGCTCAGCCAGTATGATACGTGCACAAAATAGTCAGAAATAGAGAGGAGGACAATAGTCTAGATACGGGGACTACGCTGGATGGCTTGCTTAAGGCTGAAACGGGCCTTTCCAACTCATACTTTACTAGGGAGGAGCTGCATGATGCTGAAGCGAGGATGTCAGCCATCTTCAATAGTCTGCATAACATGATTAGTAGCGATCTCAGCGCAAAGTTAGAACACGTAACTAAAGTTAACTTAGAAGCGGTGCTCTAGTACTTTCCTGAAGTCACCATCTAATAGCTTAAAGAGGGGGGACCTGTTAACCTTTCGCCTAAATAGGGTTTTCGCAAAGATTTCCGCCCTTACCCTCACTAGCTTGTGTTCGTATGCCGCGCATTTCTACAGGAACGCAACATTATTAGTGGTGGCCTCTGCGGTGACGATCCTAGTGCAGGGAAGACGATCTAAATGCTCCTCCTAGTCATCATGAATTGGGAACACTGTCTAAACGTCATCGACGTTGAGAACGCTCGCGAAAACGGACTGAGAACACACCTAGTAGAAGACGCTCTAGAAACCTAAAAATGCCTGAGTTGAGGTAATGGCTGCCCCCTGCCCTGTTTCTGCCAAAGATCCAACAAACATTTGTATAATAAACCTGCATAGAGAGGGATGACTGTAGCGATCGTTCCGCTAGCTGCAAACCAATCCTTCATAAGTGATGCAAATAAGATGTATTTGGGTAGTGATTAGTTAGAGAGGAAGCACCCCTTCCGTATGGCAATCCTCCATCCTRAGTATAAGAGGAATGCTGGCATCTGGGGTGGACTTACTCCCGACGAACTTCGCGAAATTAGTAAGGCGCCAAATAAGTGGAAGTATGAAGATCATGAAAGTAGTGATGAGGAAGGCGGTTGGTTAGAACCTAGGTTTTCTAGCCCCGTGACTACCTTAGCAGATGCTATAGGAAATATGGCATCTAAGACTTCTGCCTGGTTTCTACTCATTATTACCCGCGGCACCCTTAAGAACCATCTTAAAGACCCCTTGACGGTTCACCGAACGTCGAATTTCTAAGGGTCAGGGCGCGGACCTACATGAACACATTCCGAATCATAGTCTGTCTGGCAAGTAGGGCGAATCTTATGGGATGAGTGCCACATGGAAATGAAAGGTGAGGTTCTTATGATGTTCATTACCGCATGTTCTAGTGCGTACTAGACAACGTTCAAGGAAGTTATGCCCATCTGGGGATTTTCCGGCACACCTGACGATGGCAATCTAATGATGCCATTCAGGCTCCTTGTAAAGAATTTGTGGACTAATGAGTGGACGGACTCTGATCTAAAGGCGGAATACAAGCCACTTAGAAAGCTTTTAAACTCAAGAGTAAAGCAATGCCATGACGAATTTAGAAGGATCCTTGAGTTATCTAAGCGTAACCTAGAAGCCGCGTTAAAGGATAAGTCGTTGGCTAAAATCRCTAAACTRTTCTAAGAGAACGCTCCATTCTTTATCATCCGCCGCATAGAAGACACTATCTAGTTTAATGGCAAACTAGTTCTTCCTAAGGGTTGCAAGTTCATTCACTAGGTACTTAAGGTCCATCCCTYACTAGTAGAACGCGAAATCATACAYGGCTTTRAGGATGCGGTGGCAAGTGAGCGAAAACGTGCCTTTTAAGAGAAGAAGGACGCGTGGAAAAAAAAGAGTGTAGCGCAGAGAGAAAGGGAAGGACCTCCTATAGCACTAATCATTAACAAGTCTATCCATTACCCAGCTATGCGTGTAGTAGCCGTCGTCGCTGAGTTTATTCGAGCATAGATGAGTCGCCGCGAAAAGGATCTTGCGGGAGCTAGTGTCATAGCCTTAACTAATCAGGATCCATTAATTTTGGCCTAGATGAAGAATCCCCTCAACGCTGAGTTCACCATCATAGTGGAACGCAACTTATAGAATAGTATGAAATTCGCGGCTATTCTAGATTATACTAATCACGTGAAGAGAAACCCAAGACAAGATGGTTCGCCGAGCAAGATCATATAGGCTTCTAAGATACCCATCCTCTGAGCCATCTCTTATAATCATATGGCTAAGATCTACTAAGTGCGGGCCATTATTAGATATAGCCCTGAGAGTTTTCCTGACGTCTCTTGCGTACGGGCCATGAATAGGTTCAATAATAACGATCGGGTTTGGATTATGATCGTAGCTCTCGGATCAGTTAACGTAGCCTTAAACGGACAACGCGCAAGCTATGGCGGTCTGCTTGAACTGACTAGTAACTTCAACCGGGTCAAACAATTCTTCCATTAATATGACCGCTAGGGTCAGACTGAGCCTTACGTGTATGGCGTCATAGTTCATAATTTAGGGTCCTTAATAGAGCGTAGGATTATGGGTACTTTAGATTGGCACAAGAAGATGCGCGGAGGGATATAGGGTGGTGGACAGGACTCTATGGCTAATACAACTAAAGCCATGGGTTTAATCGATCTTACGGGCGAGGACAATGAGGATGGAGGCTCTAGCAGAGTCGTAGATGAAGATAGAGAGGGACAAAACATGCTGCCAGACGAAGAATTTGTCTAGGATAGCTGCAACGGCTTCGTCACTAGTTAGAGTAGTCTTGATCAATTAGGAAAAGGCAATGCTGTTAACAGGAACCCCTGCTTGACTAGTACAAAATATGTGACCGGCGTGGTGTAGGCAATAGCTGTAAAGTGTACGTTCATTTCTAATCGTCCTTTAGAGACCACGACATCTTCGACCTAGCTTCTTAAATTAACCCATTTTACTACTCGCATCTACACATGGGACTGCGGGCTTGACCTATTCATCGCTATAGTAGCACGCGGTAGTACAATGGAACTTCTAGCGAACGCATGCTTCTGCTTTTCTGACACTGGCCTTAAAGGCACGCACTGAGAAAGGAGCGCTTCGACTTACTAGTGAGAAGCATCCTATAGATCGTTAATACACTTACCCGCGGCACTACACCACAAGAGGCTCTGCGTCTACGGATAGTCCGTGGCAAGTTCCTTAGTACGTCGGCAAACGTCAAGAAAACCACCCTCATGATACGCCTATGCATAGTTTGTAAGAAGCCTCACGCTCAACCGTGTACTAGGTATAAAGGTGCCCGTTAATAGTCGACAACCTGCTAAGGCCTACCCGTAAGCTGCTGCGTGAGACATTTGCTGAATGTGATGTGCTAAGAGGAGCTACGAACGCAGCAATATCTGAAGCAAATTAACAGCGTTATGATTCACCAAGAGTGTGTGATAGAGGCTATGAGAATTGTGCTCGTGAAGATAGGTGGAATTATAGTCAGCTAGTTCACAAGCTAGCCTGAGTGCCATAGTATCAGCGTAAATAGCGGAGACTACCATTATCTTCTTAGGATGGTTATTAGCGCGGATAAAATAGTGGTAATTCTTCATAGTATGTAATGGTCTCGTTCAACCGCTTTACGGATTACTTTTAGGGTCGCGGGGCCCATCGTGCTGAGGTTTGATGATGTTCTACTAGTTGAATTGCCTGAGAAAAGGTGGGTTCAAGAAGTAAAGGCGAGAGAATTAAAGGAAGGAAATATACTAACTTTTGCCAAGCTAAATCCGTATAGCATAGCCTAGCGGGCAGCGAAGCGAAGGCGAAAGGGGAGGGAGAGGAAAAGAGAGAAAGGCACATCTCTGACTAATTAACACCGGGAAATGTCATAAGAACCCGTAGGTAGAGTTAAGAACACCATTGATGTCTCGCCCCTAGGGGCAATAAGATTGAGTAGTTTATGGTACTTTTTAATAGTTAATAGTACTTTTCAATAGTCTATAGTACTTTTCACTAGTTTGTGATACTTTTTAATAGTCTGTAACAGTCTCAAAGTATCATCGCTAGAGGAAAGATTAAGTAGTCTAGTGCTTCCTAATAGTCTATGGTACTCTTTCATAGTTTATGGCACTTTTTAATAGTCTACGACAGTCTTAAAGTCTTACACTAGGAGCAAGATTAAGTAATATAGTACTTTTTAACATTCTACAGCACTTTTTAATAGTTTACAGCACTCTTTAACAGTTTACGGTACTTTTTAATAGTATGTGACGGTCTTAAAGTCTCACACTTGGGAGCAAGATTAAGTAGTCTACGGCACTTCTTAGGGAATCCTCGGCGCTCGTACTATAATGACTACTGTAGGCTTACCTAGAGGAATAAAGCGATTACTAATTCACTTTGACAATCCTTAGTTTCCTCTAACTTAGCCTCCATTAGTATCGCCCAATTAGTCTTAGAAGCCGGTCTGGCTTCTAATATTCGAAACTACTCTAAAGCTGATTCGCTCAAGATGATGGATACCCCACGTCCACACTGAGGCAAGCCATTGAAAGAGCTCGAGGTCATTTCTAATGATATCTCGACTTCGTCGTTTGTTTGTGCACTTTGGCTAGGTATGATCATAATCCTAGTTTCTACATCATTAGTAGAGGCGTGATGGAGCACTTTTTGTGTAGCGAATCGTGTACACGGATCACTAGTAATGGGGTGCATCACCGAGAATTTGCTTTGAAACTACTGAAGCCAATTCGCTTGAGATAATGGATACCCCACGTCCACACTAAGGCAAGCCATTGAAAGAGCTTGAGGTCGTTTCTAATGATATCTCGACTTCGTCGTTTGTTTGTGCACTTTGGCCAGGTATGATCGTAATCCTGGTTTCTGCATCATTAGTAGAGGCGTGATGGAGCACTTTTTGTGTAGCGAATCGTGTACACGGATTACTAGTAATGGGGTGCATCGCTGAGAATTTGCTTTGAAACTACTGAAGCCGATTCGCTTGAGATAATGGATACCCCACGTCCACACTAAGGCAAGCCATTGAAAGAGCTCGAGGCCTTTTCCTATGATAATCTTGGCAAGTGAGGACGGGCGAGCACCCTCCTATAAGGGTGTGGCTGCCTACTATAAGTGAGTAGTTAATGAGTCCACTAAGTGATTTTCTTCCGCGAGGGTGCTCTTATAAAGTAGGAGCATCACTTCGAATTTACAAAGCAGATTCGTAATTACTATGAAGCCAGCACGCTTGAGACGATGGACACTCTACGCCTACACCGAGGCAAGCCATTAAAAGAGCTTAATGTCTTTTCTAATGGCAAACAACGCAACTTTACACTACTCTATTAAAAACACCACCACGTGCGGAGATCAGGACGTGACTAGAGGCACTAGAGAGTGAGCTGGCCCTTAAAATCGCCATTTCTAAGAAGTGCCGTTTGAACGTGCTCTAAGACATTCTCAATGCTGGAGCTTATATTAATGGTTCTGCAAAAGTCAATCCGGCTAGGGAGTCACTATTAATAATTGCGCTGAGAGTGGACTATACTATGGCGGCATCATTCCTTCTTAAGCATGGTGCGGACCCGGATAATCAAGAGTATGGATGCTGAGGGCATAAATTCTCTCACCCTTTCCGTTTAGCGCTGAGATAGCGACGGGAAAGATTTACTGTGTCTTAAAGGACGCTAAAGAGAAAGGTGGTAAGGTGATGCTAACTTATGAAGAGGCTTCCGTGATTCTGAAGCGATGGCGGGGGGTCGTTAATTAAAAGAGTTCGACGAACAAGAGGATGCGCATTAGGTGAAAGCGCGCAAAACTCGTTTAGTGACAACACGGCGAGACGATGAACGTCCCTAAGGTTGTGACGGATACTTTAAATGGGAGAAACCTGGCTAATGACGCCAAGCTAAAAAGAGTGAGAAGAATGAGTTAATCACATATCTTCTCCACTAAAATCTAAGCCATCGTTAAGCAATATCTCTTTAGTACTGACCCCTAGGCGCGGCACTCGAAAGGCTTTATAAGACAATGTCACCTAAATTCTATGCGCCGTCTTGCGGGAGTAATAATATAATTACGATGGCATAATAAATAGCCTAATAAAGATAAACCACAACGGCGATTTACTTGCCCTAGGGGCTGAAAAGCATAACGGTAGTTTCGTTGATAACCTCCTATAGAACGGGCGCGGGGAGTATTAGGCCAAATAGGTCAGCAATGCGGTACGGGACATAATGCGGGTTAATGACGGTCTTTATAGTTAAGGCATTTCATTGACTATTCTAGATCCAGCACTAAATAAGTCTGCTAGTTCAGGAATTACAGAGGAACCTACTAATCTTAAATTCACTTTCGTCTACCGCTTGAAGAACACCACTAGCCACGAAGTCAGCAGCTACAGGCTAGGGCTATTTACTAAGGAAATGACACCCCTGAGCCTAAAACGTCTTAGATCTCGCCAAGGCGAGTCAATCTCCCTTCTAACGGGCTCCATTTTCGGTAGGGATCAGGCCAATCTCTTACAGACCAAGGGCATCAGCGGGTGCCTTGGAATGTCTTCTCCAGCCTCGCCACTCTCGCCATGCGCAGATAAAGGGTCTCGTAGGAGGGAAAGGCAGATTGACGTTAGTGATGGGTCTGATTACACCCCCTTTAATGATGGTAACACAATCACTCGCAAGATTTAGAAGAAACAAAAAGTAGGACTTACCCTACCCACCCCTTCACATTCTAGGAAGGTTCGACGTCTAGAATTGAGTGATTCTGAATATGGAGTCCCGCGGACACTAGAGTCCCTAAGCTGTTGTTCTAGAACGGAGATGGAGATATTGTATTAGTTGAGTGGCGAATGGTTAGATACTCTAAGCTCGAGTCATTGCGCAATCCTGAATGATGTGGTACTCGTGGTGTAGACGGCTGGCTTGAGTTTTTGATTTTAGTAATGACGTGCGAAGAGATAGACTGAAGAGGCCATTCAGGCCTAGCTTAAGCATGATAAGGCCGTCATGAAAATTAATAGCGACGATGGCGTTAGAAGAGTGGGGTAGCCAAGGCCTAGAGTACGAGTCTCGTCTAATGATGGTTAGCGGGGATGGCGTTGTTCGAATCTAATTTGACCTCTTTAAAGTGCGATTTCCGTATAAGGACGATAGTTCTAGGGAGATGGTAGAAGACAAGTGAGCTTGGTAATATTAGGTGTGGCGGGGCTGGCGTCGGTGGAACTCAAGTCCTCCTCTTGAATGTGAGGTCTCTCTAGCACCCATTCACTAATGCAATTAATCGTAGCATCCTATACGTGGAGACTGCCTGATTCAGCATCACTAGCCGTGTGAGTCCATGATTAGAGTCAAGCTAGTGCTTTTACCACTCTTTACTAGCACTACCAAGTCATTAGGTGGCTCATTACCATCCCTGCTGACGTTGGAATCAGATATGGTGTCCTAGGACGTATTCTAAAGGTCGTCAGAGAAAGGGCGTTGCCATGAGTTAGAGCTACTTCTCCGCCGCTTTCGTCCCTGTGTCCATCTATTAATCTGATCCCCCTCTCCATTACCCCGAGCGTCCTCAGGTAAGGAGGTGTCGCGTTGTCGTTTACGGGGGCTCTGGCTGCGGGACTTGGATTTAGAGATGCGCTGTCTGCACTAATCTCCTAATAGCTCGCTCTGGGTAGTGCCGCCCTCGCTGGCCCAGATGAACAGCCTACGGGTCAGGCCCCGTTGCATAAAGGTCTCAGCCTATGCAAAAACGGTGAACGCGAACCGGGCCAGAAGGCATTTAATTGAGACCCTGATGATTGGCTGTAGCTTCACGTTGTGATATAGATGAGAGAGCTCGGGATCCGGCCCTAGTGACATGACGTGAATACACTAGGCGGATGCCTTTAGCACGATGGCGAACCGCTTTTGGTCAAACATCATATGCACATTAGATTGGAGCAGTATCGCGTTTTGAGGGTCATTGATTAGCTCTTGCCCTAGGCGGGATTAGTTAGTGTACTCGACCATTTCGTTCGTGCTAAACTAGCTCTCCTCACTCTTTAGCATAAGGTGTGCGTGCTTAGTTCCCTCCACATTTCATGTCAGGCGGCAGAAGACGTCGCGACTGAGTACGGCGTCCGTTCTACTGCTCTGGCGAGGTAGGATTTGATCAGCGGGCTGCTTGGGCACGTTGCACGACGTCTAGTGCTTGGGCAGGTCGTTGTGGGGAAATCACYAATGGGTAAAAGATGGGATGATCGGATATTTTACTATTAGACACACGTTAGCACCCGTAACATACGGGCGGTAAAGAGGGTGTTTAGTAGCAGGGCGTTTAGGGAGGGGGAGTTACTACATCTAGGAACGCAAAAGTAATAGTTCTTCGCTCTAAGAATACCATCTAGTTGCATGGGTACAGGGGGTCCTTTACGCGACTCTAATAGGAAGCCATCCCACCGGCTGTTAGTAATAAGGGCACACGCCACTCGTGCCGTCTCATGGTGTATTCCTCCTCCTTAATGGTCTAGGGCGACTAATGCTAGTAGAGTGATATGCTCCTCATATCTAGGGTGGCGGAACTAGACCTTATACCCTATATCACTAGGTATGTCCTCACCCTTATCTRGATGCGTAGGGGGTTCGTATGGCGCGCGTAGTTAGATTTCACCGCTTTCCGCGCTCTTAGTAGACATGCCAATGAGAGACAACAGCTGCTATTATAGTGAGAATAAAAATAACCTGAATGGTGGGGCCTGTGTTCTAGTATCGCATGATAGATAAAGTTGCAACGTGGAAGCTGGCGCGGCTAGGTGGCATGTAGCTCGCGGAACTTCTACGGCCCGGCTTACTAACTAATATCCGTACCTGTCTAGCTAGTATCATCTCTTCTAATTTTGAGTAGTCTTATAGGATGTAACGTAAATTAGTAAAAACAACACCAATCTTCATACTATTCATATAGATTGCTATTATCTATAACAGAAGTTATCATAAGGCAAGGACAGTTTAAATTAGAAGTCGTAACTCATCACGTGTTTTAGGGTTCTTAGCGCGTTTCAATACGACGCGTTAGGTGAGGTAGGTACTAGACCTGACATCCCACCCGTCACAACCCTAGATCACTATAAGCCAGCGCTATAAACGCTGCTAAAGGTGAAGACCTCTCTAATGTCTTAAGCCGCGTATATGAGAGGGCCCTTCCACCTATGGCGAGCTTGGCCTAGGGGCAGAGCTAGAGTTAGACGGTTCGTAGTACTCTACCTTAGAAAGTATAAATATAATAAATTCTATATAGATTTGGTGTTCTTTTTATTTTTTAAAATCTTGTGTCAACTTTAACCCTATGATAGTAGTACGGGTTTTCCTCTAAGTATCAAAACTATTAGTATGTTCCTCTTAGGAAACGAGCTAGAGGTTCTTCATCTATTAAAGTAGCTAGGTAGGATCATAACCCCGTTGATAGTAGCATACACCATCATCTCACTTAGGCCGCAAGATCGTCACCGTCCGCGCACCTTCTAGCAATTAGCCTTAGATGCTAGGTAGGTTCTCACTTCTAGGACAGCGTGGCTGCTTTCCTTAGACTGAACCCGTGAAGCCGACCTCATCCATGAGATTGTTCTCATAGAGCATGGGCATCGCTAGGAGGTTGCGGAACAACCTCAAGACTTTCTTAAAGCTAACATGCTCGAAATCATGGACACTCTACGTCCACGCCAAGGCAAGCCACTTAGAGAGCTAAGACGTTTCCTAGAAACGTCTTAGGAAGAAATGACGGAGGAGCACTAAGGGGGAAGACCGACCAGCGCAGGTCTACGTCACGTTGTATAAACCACTATGGCTAGCGGCCGTGGCTGATTAGCGCGACGCGAGCTCCCTTACCTCTCCATACCACCGTGCGGTAATTCCATGGGACGTCACTAGAAGGGGGGATGAGAATATCCCCGCTGTCGATAGCACTATCCGCCACGCCGTGTAATATTGTTCTCACGTCTCACGAGCCCAGACGTGCTTCTAGAAGCCTAGATGGTAGATTAGGAGAGGGTATGTTAGGTGGTAACCCTTTCACCGACCCCTTCAGCGGTTAGATGCGCTGAGACGTGAGTTAGAGTAGGCTAAGGATCTTCCACGGGATATAATTCTTCCTGTGGTGGGCTTCCTAGAATCTCTATGCTAATCTTAATCAGGAGGTGCTTGTAACGCAGACGTGGCACTTGATGTAAACTTGATAGGATCGTAATGGAGATGGGTCTAGT
>JGVQ01000159.1:0-21552 GCA_001007845.1 Nigrograna mackinnonii
ATAGTACCCTATAGTACTTTAACTATCTTTACCCCATGGTCATAGCTAGAATGGGGTACGTTATGGTACTACATGGTACTTTGACTATGTTATTCGTACTTTGAGCATGTTATTCCCATAGACATAGTTAGAATAGGATAGTTTACGGTACTCTACGGTACTCTATATTACCCACTAGAGGCAAGGTTACAGCTTATAGCACCCTACCTTAGCTAGAGGAAATAGTATAAAATCTATATTAGTTTCATATGCCCCACGCCCTGAAACCCCATGTCAACCTTGACCCTTTGTTAGTAGTAAGTGCGTCTGTGATGGTAGTGGTAGCGACGCTGGTAGGGCATCAAGGGGCCGCGGCGCGGCTCAACTAGGCTCTTGCTCATAATGCTGGCCCCATCCCTTAAGGCCCATGGCGCTAGCTAGACGGTGGGGTCGCTAGACGGGCCGTATGGTTAGGTCGCGCGCGGGAGAAGCAGACATCAACGCGGCCCACTAATCAATGCCATACGCTGCCGCTACGAACCCTCGCGAGGGCGCCCTCGCTGATGGCGGGTGCTCCAGGATGATGCCACGTGAGCTGCTTAACGGCCGCCCTATGAGGGCCTTGGAAGATGGAGAGCACGAGACGCATGAGGTCGTCGTCCTGGCGGGCCCAGGAATGCTCCACTAGGGCGTAGATGTGGAGGGCCCTAGGAGTGTTAGTGGCCGCAAGGGGCTGGCCCCGCGCAGCGTAGGCCCGCGTCATGAGCTTGAGGGAGTCCGCGCGGACGGTGAGGGATAGCAGGCGGGGAAATTAATACGGGGTGATGATCATAGGGTCTTCCTCCGGCGCGGTGGGTAGCTGCAAGGTGAGGGATGTGAGCGACGAGGCAGCCGGGGCCAGGCTGGACTAGATGACGGAGAACGGCATGGCTGGCTCGCCGCTAGATGAAGGGGAGGGGGTGGATGATGTCTTAAGTAGGAGGAACAGCGTGCTAAGTCTTAGGATGCGCCGGATTAGTCCAGCTATGGCCTCAGCGGCGTCTATGGCGCCCAGGCTAGTGGCCATGATATCCAGGCTCTCTAGGCCGGATGATGGGAGCGGGGCCACGCTGTCCAGAACGGTGCCAGGCAGGATATCGTGGAAACTGACCGAAAGGCTTCACATGGAGGTGACGCTCGTGACGGCGTGTAGTAGCTCCATGGAGCAGCCGCTTAGGTGCAGCCTGACCGCCCGGAGGCGACTAGTTAGGGATAGGGGTAAGGCGGACCGTAGGAGACTGGCCTCTCACGCGCTCTCGTCGCGGTCCTATTCGTACCGGTCACTTAGGTCAATGATGAGGTGGTGTAGCCCCTGGCAGGAACGGATGAGCTCTAGGGCCTGTCGCCTCTACCCACGCTAGACTACGCCCTCGCGCTCATTAGGGTCGCGGCGGCTCAAGCCTGACTAGGAACAGCCCAACTCAAGCCGCCGCGTGATCCGTAGACGCCCTGGCTGCCCGCGGGCCGCGTCTAGTATGTGGCTAGCCAAGCGTGAGCTGGTGGTGATGTTAGTGTAGAGAGCGTCGTGGGTGATGGCGCCAAGGTGGCGGCACACGCGATAGAGTGCGGCGAGATTAGCCGGCGCGAGCCACTAGTAGATCTCGGCCGTGAGTTCAGCTGGCAAGGGGGTGCCGGCGTCCATGGCCGTTGTCAACAGGGCTGTTGGTCGGGGGGGTGGCTGTTTAAGGGAGTCGTTGGAATGATGGTTGGGGTGTGGGCGCGAGCGAGCCCAGGCGCCTCGTAGTATAGGGATCATGTGACACGGTGCAACAGCTATCCGTAGATTACATGGTACTATGCAGTATAGTATGGTATGTCATAACCATGGGATGGTATGATATGCTGTGATGGGTTAGTATGATACGTGTTAGGGTAACTAATGATGGACGCTGGCAGACATGACTTGCATCGTCGTCAGTCGTGTATATGTCGTCTAAGTCACATCTCTCAGGCAGGCCCTGCTCCGTCGTTAAGTAAGGGTAATTGACTCCTAGACGTACTACCTAAGACTCCGCGTTTAGTAATAGTGCCATGGTAGTAGCATCTTAAGGAGCCTAGCGAAGACTTCTCATGATTAGTGATGCGCTGGGAGGTGGGACAGGGGATAATGGCGGTTTCGTYAGTGACACGCCACACGGCGGGCGCGGAAAATAGTAGAATGGAGAGGTCGTCAGCTCCATTAAGGCGACGTAAAGTGCCAAGTGAGTCGACGTTAACCTTACTAGCCATGGCACGTACTTAATAGGAGTAGTTCCCCCACTAAATAAGCCTACCATCTTAAGAATTAGGGGGATCAGCGCGTGTGGGGAAGCTACCTGTTCATCACGTGGGCCCATAGGAGAGTGCATTATATGTTAGAGAACCGATGTCAGTCAGTATATATATAGCGTCTACTAGCTATGAAGTCTTATTTTTTCCCCACATCATCAGCCATCATCTGCGGCGGGTGACTAGCGTGCCATGAACCTGGGCCCATCCGGCGGGGCGGGCCGTCCCAGGCTAGATAGGCCCAGGGCCGTGGGTGGAGGGKTGGGGGCTATAGTGAGAATCAATACGCCTGGTCGTCTTCGCGCATAGGCGTCGCGCCTAGGCTAATGAGCTCGTGCATGGTGGCCCTGTCAGGGCATAGGTCTAGGTTACGCGGTAGGTAGAGCTAGAGCTCCCGCACGGCCATAGGGTGCTCCCTACGCACTAGGGGACGGATGAGGGCGAGCAGGTCGTTCTACTCTAGCGTGGGATCAATCCTCTCGATGTTGAGATATAGGCGGAGGACTGGCGGCACGTCGTATTCGCCCGTCGGCGTCAGGGACTAGCTGTTAGCGGCGTAGGCCTGCGATAGGATACGGAACATAGGCGGCGGCAGTGCTAGGTCCTAGAGACGTTGGAATTGGAAGGGGATGACGCGCCTGGCGCTCTCTGGCGCGCACGACATGATGAGCGTCACGTTGACGAGGAACCGAGCGGTGGGGCGGAGGGCGGCCTAGATGGTGGAGATCTTTATGGCCAAGGGCTTAGCACGCGATCGTAGGGTGAGGCGGAGCGTCTCTAGCAGGGTGAGTCAACGCAGGATTATGGCCACCTCACGCGCGATGACCACCCCACGGGCGCATTAGCTGCTAGTGGTGATAGTAGTGGAGGACGGTGTCATGACGAGCATGTTGTCACATGTTAGGGACAGGTTTAGTAGTAGAGATACACCAGAGGCCTCTAGCGTGGGCCCGTCCATGAGCAGGTCCTAGCACTGGACTATGAGCGTGTGGAGTTCTGGGGAGCCGAGTATTATGTGGATGAGGGCCGTTGAGCAGGTGCCTAAGAGCAGCTTCACGTGCCGCAGGCGACGGTGCGGTGCACGGAAGGCGGATCGCATTAGGGAGGCCCTATAGTGGGGGTCCTATGATGAATGTCCATACGGCTCCCTCATGTCAACGCAGAGGTCCCGCACTAGCACGGCGTACTCTAGTAGCTTAAGTGCCTCCTCCTAGTGTCGTGTTAATGTGTCGGTGGCGGCGTGGTGGGTGCTGGAGTTAGACGGGAAGGGCGCTAGGAAGTGGAGGCTCATCTCCTTTGCTAATGTCAGCTGGGTTAGTGAGGTCATGCTACGGCGGTAACGACCTAGTGTGAAGTAGGACGAGACGAACACCCTCAAGCGCATCACCGCATTAGTGATGGCGTTAAGCTCCCGAGAAATGAGTAGTAGGCGTCATAGGTCACCGTGAGGTAGTAGCTGCGCGACTAGGGCCATAACCTGCGTGGAGAGGGGCCTCCCTAGCCTAGGGGCGGGACATGGGCCCATGACGGCAGTAGGGGCGGTTGGACGGGAGGATGACCGGCGTGGTGATTAGCTAGTGGTGGCGGGCGTGTGGGATATATATATGTGCACGTACGCCACAGGCGCTAGTTAGTAGGTGAGGCTACGGCTATGGCTCTCACCTCTGTTCCCCTCTACGTAGGCCCAATATTGCCAGTCTAGCGTTGCTGACATTAACGTCCGCGGCTCATACGTTAGGAAAGGTCCCTTAGATTGCGATTACTCCGCCGCCTAAGCCCATGTGATCTAGTGTTGTGCGTGAGTAGGTCTTCTTCAACCTRATGCATACGTGAGGATGTGTTGTTTTAGCGTTGTGATGTTTAAGGCTTAGATAGGTTGCCATCATATTAGACTCCTACATCTATGAAGAAGAGATATTCTATAAGCCRCGCAACACCTAGCGTGTTTATGGGCAGTAATTTACTAGGGCGTATGGTGGTATTATCTCGTGGTTCGTCTTCTCCCTCACCGCTCTTGAAAGTCCTTAATTGAAATATTAAGTATCATAGCAAAAGCCCACTTAGGCTAGAGCYAATTATGGTTTAGATCTAATGGCTTAGGATTTTTCTTAAAAGTATCATCTCAACATAGTTTATTAAGTCCCCGCYACTATTAATTTCGCATAGTTGGAAATGGGTACAGGTAGGGGTATAGGTGCTGGTACTAGTGTGGGTGCTAGTGATACTAGACTTTGACCGTAGTCTCGTTTCAATAGTTTAGGCAGCGTTAACGACGTATCCCGTCACTAGAGTATAGTTAAGGCGGGCATCATTACGGCTGGCTACCCTTAGCCGTGGCGAAAAACCTCCACGTTCCTCTCCTAGGAATCCGCAAGAGGCTACAGCAGCTAGGGGGTAGGCGTGAGGATATTAGGGTCATCCCTATGTTGGTATCGTTTCGTGATGTATCATATATTATATGCTCATGTGGTACTCCATCGCACCATGCGCTCGCCACACTAGCAAGCCCTTTAGGGGCCTCAGCAGCGGAAGCGATACTTGAGTAAGGGCCCCGTGAAATCAGCACTGAGGTGGATGAGTCGCGTGTGTAGCAGCGGGTCGCAGCTCACCCCTAGTAGGGCTAGCTCTAGCACGCGGACGTCTAGTGGGCATCGTCACTCCACCACGGCCCGTATGAGTCCTAGGATACCACTGTCCTAGTGGTCCGGCTAGAGCTAGCTCGCGTGGACGTCAAGATGGAGAGAGAGGGAGTCTGTTGCCGTCAGGCCTAGCCTAGACGCAGCGTGGGCCAGCACCATAGGCTGGAATGAGGCCGTCGTCATGCTCAACTCCCGTAGGTAGTGTAGACAGAACACTAGCATCAGATAGGCGTCCCTGGCGGCTGGCCACCACGCCGGGAACTGGACGACCTCTAGTGAGGGGGCCGCGGGTTCTAGAGACGCCTAGATGGGGGGCAAGGGCACGGCCACTCCCTAGTGTTGGTCCGCCGCGAGGAAGGTGAGCTGCAGCGTCCTAAGGCTTAAGAGGCGCTGTAGGAGGCCAGCCATCTCATGGGCGATGACGCGGCCGCGTTGGACACCGTCCCTAGTCAAGGGCTCCCGTATCTGGTCGCACCATATGGTAAGATGCTCTAGGGCGGATGGGCGGTGTTCTATCACGCTGTCCCACGTGGCGCTATCGCTGAGCACGTCGTAGTAGTGTACGGTCAACCTCCGCATGGTGCTAATGCTGACGACGCGGTGTAGGATATCTATTGACAACCCGCTCAGCTCTAGCTCTATGGTGTGGAGATGGCTCTTGCGTGCAAAGGTGAGTCCCATGAGCACGCTCTCCTCCCTATCGTCCTAATCATCTGGGTGGGGTCGATCACACATGTCTAGCTCGACCTCGCGTACGCCGCTAGCCGCGCCTAGGAGCTCTAAGGCCCCCCTTCACTGCACTCGCTAGCGTGCCGTGTCCTATTAGGTAGGGTGGTGGATGGTCGCGCCGCTTAGTCGCTGCATGTCCTTGCAGGTGATGCTCATGGCCTTGATGAGCCATAGCCGCCTTAGTGAGCGGGCCGCGACGTCAAGGAGCCTGCCGGCTGTGTGGGCGGAGACGGCTACCCGCTGGTACATTAGATCTGTGGCAAGGTCACGCATGTAGGTGGAGGTCCTGCGCACGGCTGCGAGGTCGCCTGGGCCTAGGTGCTTGAGTATCATCGTCTTGAGCTCGTTCGGGATGCCCCCATCTGAGGTGGGCTCGCTGCCGCGAATGGGCTCAAATGGTCAGCGGCTGCGTGATCTCTAGTCGACGGATGTGCTCAGCGGGAAGTCCTCTATGGCGGCGTTAGTAACCACGTAGGACCCTAGGCTTCGCGTCAGAGGACTCTAATAGGGCGATGTCTTGGTCACGGAGGGTGGGTGGGGGAGGTGAGGTAGCTTAGTTGGCGGGAGGTAGGGATACTAGGTGAGTGGGATCCTACGCCTGTAATGGACCTATGTAGATGATGCGGTGGGCGTGTGCGCCTAGATGCTCACGCGTGGTGCTAGTGTTTCCTAGGTGATTGTGATCATGGATTAGGTGAGTTGGTGTTGTGGTGAGCTAGTAGGGCGTGATGGTGAAGGGGAGTGCTAGCGGGGCGTGGGCGGAGGCATCGTGGGGATTCCTGGCATGGCCGCGTCGCCACCCGACAGGAAGCGACCGCATAATGCTCATTCATGCCTATTCGTAGCGCTGATGTTGGTCATATGCGGCCAGGCTGCTACCCGCTAAGGGAGGTGACGGCTACATCCTAGTCTCGTCTATGGAGACGTTGATAGGGGAAGGGCGGTGTATTAGTGATGGAGGTGATCTATAGGCTATTCATGGTCAGGCATGGCCACGCTAATACGAACATTAGCACTACTAATGTATAATTCCTACCACCCCTACATAGGCGGGTTTAGCGCCTATACGGTCCCGCGCATTTTGCACTAGGCCGCGTGTGTGTGGGATTCTAGTGGCTCTAATGTGTGCGTCTGGTGCTCATGCATCGTACCTCTGCCGTGGGTGTACTATGTGGTTGATGGGGGGTGGTGGAGTTAAGGTGAGGTTGACGACCGCACATGCACGGCCCTACGTGCCCTATCATACTGTAACGCATAATACATCACGCTAATGGTTCACTCTAGCGTATTATTAATCATAGTACCCGTAGAATGAGGTAGTTTGACGACATGTACGGTATAATATAGTAAAGTACCGCATATTAGAGTAGGATGTCAACGCTCTTTTATAAGCGATAGGTTCCATGGCGTATGTCGGCTGATTCGTGAAAGTGTAAGGGTCTTGTACTATATAGACTAATAGAGGAATGCTCAATCCCCTAATCTAGGYAGCGTAAGAGAACTAARAGAGGGATCAACGCYAAGTGTCTAGTCTAGCTGCGATTCCACCCGCGACTTGCATCTGTGCGGCACCATATACTACTAGGCGTGTGGCCTRGGTGCGAGGTTAGAAGCGCGGTGCTAGCCRCCGCCATGGACCTAGCGCCCGAAAGCTTAAACTRACTACGCACTCATACTTRCTAAGTATACGGCAACGATAGTATAGTACAGAGGTGCTCGTCCTTATAGGCTAGATTATGGCTCCATTATATGATTATTATAATTAACTATACCATGTCGCTATGGCACGAATTCTATAATAGGCTATAATACGGCTATACTACACGCCTATGGCAGTAGGCCACACGCGACTCTATTACGCTTGACCCGTCCCATGCATAAACTTAACCCGCGGTGGACGGCGTGGATAAGGACGACATGAATACCTTCCTAGTGAAGTGGTCTATTTCGTCAAGTAATCCATTCGTTTGCTTATTCTAAGCGAAGTTTGTGGTCTGGCGGAAGTGCGTGAGGAACGTCTCTATAACCCGCTCATCATACTCATTAGGCCCCACCTCCTCCTACATTATAGAAAACTTATTAGGGAATCTCTCCATTAGATCTCTCTACTAGATGGAACGGAGTTGGCGGGAGTGCTTCTAGATATGGCTAAAGGGGCCCCATAGGGCGTCGCTATTCTCGCAGTCCTTATTGTTCAGATCTAAACGTTTACCTGATAATTTCCACCAGTCACATAGGGATAAGGGGAGGGCACAGCGCCAACATCCACCCTTAGGAGGTTGTCCATTATCGTTCTTAAACCATTTTTTAGCACTTGCAGCACTTCTCCCTAATTCTTCCGCGCACTGACGCTGTCTAGCGGGGCTATGATCATATTCCTCATCCTCTACATAGTAGACGATGTAGTGCTTGAGCTAGTATTCTACTATTTCTTTGATAGATGCATATCAGCTGGCGAAAGTAGTCCTAGGTTTAGGAAACGCGTGGGCGGCGGCTACCCTACGCTCCCTCCGCTAGACGGTCGCGAGATCAATGAAGGCCTTGGGGTGGGTGACGCGCTGTGGCTGCGTGGGTTGGCTATTAAGGATGGCATTAATCGGCGGCGACGAGACCTCTATATCAGAGGATGTCGAGGGTCAGCTGGGGGGTAGAGGGCGTTGGGGGCATAGGCTGCTGCGAGGTGCTGGGGAACTATGTGGGCCTCAGAAGAACTATGATATGCCTCTATAGGGATGGGGGAGGGATGGGACATAGGGGCTACGGCTAGGTGCTAGAGAATCCTGCGAGGCTGGGATGAAGACACGGGCTATGCCTTAGTGGCTAGGGAGAGCGCTAGGTGAGGATGGGATCGTGTCGTCCTCTACGGGGGCAGGTGGCTCGTCTAGCTGAAGCTGGCGAAGTGACCTAGTGGGCGGCTCATCCGCTCGCGCTATGTAGACGTCGCATAGTGCTTCCCCGTCCTCACACCCCTTTCAGTCGAAGCGGCCATCCATATGCGCATCTAGCGTCACACGGCGGCATATTATGTTAGGCCTAACGGGTTCTGTGAAGGCTTTGATGGCAGCCTGCTCTTTGGCGGGGCTCTTATGTGCGAAGGAGGGCAGGCGCGGGTTTGTGTAGAATTGGATGATGGCTAGCTCACCGTCACGGGCAACGCGACCCCCCTCCTATGAGCCGGACGAGACAGTTTCGGGCAAGCCTATCTAGAGGACAGCTAGGATGCCGTGGATGTTGACGCCACTACTAAGGGCGATGGTGGCCACTATGATGCTAGTGTTAGACGCTGCGAAGTCGCGTAGTTGCTTAGCCATCCTCTCCCTCTCATCTTACTACATCTTAACTAACGCCTGGTCTCCGTCATTCACATGCTTAGTGCCGTGATACGTGAAGACGGGTTCGCCTGCGGGCTATAGTCCCCCTTCACGCAGCTGCTTAGCCACTTTTATGGCGTCCTGCTTGTTAGTCACGAACACGATGAGCTTAGCCACCCCCTTAGTCTTCATAAAGGCCACGACTTCACGAGCCATGTCTACTAGTTCACACCCTACTATAGCCTTCGCCCTCTAGCTGATATTAGGACGACTAGTTGACTCACGGAAGACGCGTGGCCGGGAGTTGTTGAGTTTAAGTGCATCCCATAGGGCCTGCTCTCGTGTTGGTGGGAGCGTCGCCGTGAGCAAGGTTATAGGTAACCCATGCCGTACTAGTCTACCTAAGTCTCTAATCGCTGGCTGGTAGTCAGCGTCCCTAGATATGACTGTGTGGCATTCGTCTATCACGATCCTGCTGATTCGGCGGTGGAGGCGGCTAATGTAGCTAGCGAAGGTCAAATGCGCTGCTGCTTCTGGAGTGACTACTATGACTTTAGCATTATGGGGCTCGTGCCCGTCGGGGGACCACTACGCGCAGCTAAGGGACATACCCGCGGCCCGCTCTAGCACCTGCTGTTGGAGGGCGAGGAGATGGATGACGATGATGATGATGGAGCCCTCCTCACTAGCGTAGGCGGGGATGAGCTATGTGAGCGTCTTGCCACCGCTAGTGGGAGCCACGTAGAGTACTAGACTTTCGCCTAGCATCACCTCCTTAATCACCCGCTCTTAGAGCCCACGGAAGGTGGCCCCCTTACCTACGTAGTGAACTAGTAGGTCCTTAGGAGTGATGCGTCTCCCGCGCTTGGGGCTAGGGCTATCGTGCGGGTGGTCATAGCTAGGGTCACGGGCACGCTTCTGCGCAGGGAGTGCGAGGAGTTTTGGATTAATGTTGATGTCACCTAAGTTGGCATTGAGGGGTCTTGGATCGATGTTAATGTCACCTGAGTTGGCATTAAGGAGTCTTGGATCAATGTTAATGTCGCCTAGGTTGGCATTGTGGAGTCTTAGATTAATGTTGATGTCGCCTAGGTTGGCATTAAGGTCTCCCGCATTGATGTTGACGTCTCTTTAGTTAATGTTGAGATCTTGTGCTTCGATGCTGAGGTTAGGGTTAATGTTAGGGCCGCCTGGTTTGGTATTGCGGCCATCTAGGCTAGTCCTAACGTTGCGGGTGCTTCAGCGGGGGGGTTTAAAGACGTCGCTATCATCGCTATCTATGGGACTAGCCGCGGCCCTTCCTGTATTCACTACGGAAGCACAGCTCTTAGTGTCATTAGGACTATAGTGCTCAAAGCCGAGAAACTTGTAGTATTGGACGGTCTAGTGGTACTACTACATGTCGTGATACTATAAGGAGAAGACCCTGTCAGTAGGTAGGGCGTACGCTAGGCGACTAATGGTGGCACTATGGCCTACCTGCTCCTCTAGAGCCGCGCCCTCATCCTCCTCTATGATACCGCGGATCTCGTCCTCATCGGCGACCCAGTACTTAGAGGTCCCCTCACGGGAGGAGTCCCCTAATAGGACGTGCCTGCTAATGGCTATGAGGCAATGCCGCACGTTGAGAATTCCCACGGCGAACCTAAGGTGGGTTAACGTCATGTCTCCTAAGACCCGGCTGAGCCTCAGCGAATCCACGTGCGTTCTCCTAGTCCTATCAGGCCATAGGAGTGTGGAGAACGCTTACTCAAAGTGGTGATCCCTCTAGCCCTCTATACGACCTAGCTAGGTGAGCTGGTAATATGGTAATACTATCCATATATACCAGGCGAGTAGCTCACCAACCTCCCTAGGCATGAATCGCTTCACCCGATTGAGCTTCTTAGACTTATTATAGCCCTTGTGGTACTCCGTGGTAATCCCTACGAGGCCGTTGAGAAGATATATGTTCGCGCGCTCCCCCTAGGGGCCGTTGGTGTGGTGGACGCTTAGGAGCTCTATGCCGCGCGCCGGCTAGCCAGCTGTTATGTGTATGACGCCCATGAGGGAGTTGAGGAAGGATTGTACCTAGTCACCGTAGCGTCTTATCTCCTAGACCGTCATCATTGTGCTTGGTGAGGTCCCCGTCCTTTTCTTCCATGCCTTTCGCTCCTTGGGCGTCATGTCAGCGATCTGACGCGGTATCTAGTGAGTACCGCCGCGTAGACGAGGGTTCGATTTAGGGGTGAAGACATTCCATGAGGGGTCTAGCCCGCTAGGGTGCTCCCGTAACTCTCCCCACGGTATATTAGGGAGCTCAGCCTTGTCCTGTGCATAGCATAGGTCTAGGAGCTTCTGACGGCAGTTATTCACCTCAGTCTAGACCATGGTTCGCTAGTCGTCTATGGTGAACGTGTGTTCCCTACAGGTGAGCGTCTCACCATTCCATTCGACAAAGCCAGTAAGCGAATTAGTATAGGGCTGGCTTTAAAGTATGCGGGCTATGCGAATGATGCAATGCATAGCGGTCAGATGGATAGTGGTTAGGCACCATTAGATCGCCGCATTGAACTATCTCTCATCCTCCGTCGCAGGCGGCTTATCTAGATGGTTGAGGATAGACCCATGATCATCATCCACGGGGCCAGTGTGACCGTTACTCAGCGGGTACTAGTGCCGGAATTCTTGTAGCAACGCGAATCATGCGGCCTTCTTTAGAGAAGACACCTTAGTGGCGAATGAGTATGGCTGTTTATAGCCGTCTGCCCCTATAGATAGTAGGGCGAATGGCGTGAAAAACCCTAGGTTAATATCACCATAGATAGCTGTCTATTCGAGCAGTGCCATCTAGAAGTCATGGCAGGCGCGCTTGAGAGGGTTGAGTTTAGTGCGGTCGTGATTAATGGGCATCTCATCCTCTATAACTCGTGCGCGCCGCTCAAGCTCTTCCTCAACCTTCGCCCACGCATTGCGTTGCTGTGCTGACATTCTGAACGTCTTCGGGGTGAGCGGCCCGGCCTGCTGCATGTTATATACGGCCTAGAAGATTTGTTAAAAGGGACGTGCATGTTTGCAATCCTTATTCTAGTACGGCTTRAGAGGCGTTGAGACGGCGTCGCTCTCTTCCTCCTTTAGGACCCGCATGCGGCACTAGAAGCTGCTCTCATCCACCGTGTTCTACCACGCCCGCTAAAGCGTGTTAATGACCCTCTAGAGTAAGAGGGCAACGGGGTCGTCTCTATTATAGGGCTATCACGCTAGGTCCCTCACCTCTCCTATATCTATACCACCGAGCACATTAGGGAAGCTCAACAGCTTAATCTAAGGATTTTTAGGGCCGTCTCTCTTAAGTGGTATCAAGTAATGCCGCGATTTTAATTCCTTTTCACGTATCTCTTCTAGATCGCGCACCCGCGCCATGTAGCCTTCGTCCCAGTAGCGTGCCCGCCCTGCGGGAGTGTCCGCCTCTCCATCCTGCCCCCCCTCCCACTCATCCTCAGTATCATCTGTTGGCTGATCCACCTTAAAATGGGCACTAGTAAAGCTAGACACCTTAGTTGAAGTGAATAGCTGTTGGGACTGGACCTAGCGGACACGCCCACGGAACTAGTCGTCGCTGGATTACTAGCGTGCACGGGTCTGCCTCCCTCTCATCATTCTAGTCTCCACCCCGTAGGCTTTTTGCTGGTGCTTCCGCATGTTCTTGCGAAGATGCTTCTCATCGCCGCTAAGTATGTACTAGCAGTCTGCCGTCACGGTGCAGAGCATGGACTTGTAGATGGGAAGACCCTCAATCGTGGACTAGGTACTAGTGAGCCTTAGGAAGGCATCGTGGGTGGTATAAGGTGGGGGATTAAGCGTATTAGCCGCTCTCGTCGCTTCTTTTATTTGGTCTGGTGACATGGTGGAGTGGGCGGCGTGGCGTAGATGGCCTTTAATGCCGCTGGGCAGGACCCCATAGCCACAGGTCGTGCATATTATTACCCTATGTCTATCCTCATATTAGAGAAATGGTGGGAGTGACATAGTAACTACCCCCGTACAGTAATGGCTAATGGTGTGGTTAGCTATGGGAGAATAGAGTAGTCATGTAGTGTGTGGTATACATACTAGGTCTAATATACGCGAGCTTAGTGTCGGAGGGTTGGCCCGTCTTATAGTTAGCGGCGCGTAGAAATACTGAGCTGGCTGACTAACTAGGTCTAGACTCTACCGCGAGGTGAAGGTGAAGTCTATAAAGGTGGAGTCGCGAAATACTTCACCCAGCGCCGCACATAACTCATGCCCACGACACCTAACTTGACCCACGACACACGCCGCAGATGGCACCCCTTCTACGCCTGAAGTTAGATGCGACGGACGCCACTAAGAACGAGGATGTCCACGAGGCCATAAATCTCGTGCACGAGATACTAGAATACGACCAATCCGCTGACGGCGTGGTGTGGGCGGAGGTATCTGACGATGAGTCTTCCATGGCCGCCCTCCTGGCTCAAGGTCTAGATGCTGTGCTGCGTTGGCTCTACTAGAACTATGACAAGAAGCCTCTACTCTCAAGGATTGAAACAATCTACAAAGAACTAGAGACCGCGGATAAGGCGGGTGAGAGGGGTTTAGTGACCTAGGCGCTCGTTCCATCACCTGTAGAGGGCACGAGAAGGAAGAGGCGGGGCGGTGAGGGCGGCGGTGGCGCGAAGAATTTGAAGAAGAGGATATTAGAGAAGATGCTAACGGCATAGGGGTGTGAGCTCACGGACCTAAAAGACACTACTGATGTGACTAAGCCCGCCCGCGTGGAGGAGGTAGACAGTGAGCGCATGAAGATGGGCAACTAGGTCCCGCGGCTCTAAGGGACGGGGATACAGCATGTCACCACTATGTGGGATAAGGCTGCGGTGGTGGGCACGGCGCTGGCCTTAGAGGACTGGGCGAGGCTCATGCACAGATGGAGACAGGAGGGAGCGGGTATGCACCGGGACCATGGCCACCCACCCACGCAGCTAGCCATCATGTCAAGCAGCCCATGCGGATACGGCGACTGGCCGGTTCAGAGCTAGGACGGCGCGGACGGCAACGATAATATCAGATCCCTCTACTTCTAGGTGGTGAAGAACGAGCTAGCAAGCGTTGAGGCGGCGCTGAGGCATCGACTCTTCGTGTACAGGCTACACATAAAGGTCTAGGAGCTAGAGAAGCACCTTAGAGATAGGGGTGCGGTTTCTAGAAAGTAAGGTGTCGGTCTATCCACTTTAGTGATGGTTGAACTATATAAGACGGTATTTGGCCGGCTAGATTGGTTAGAGGAGGCGATTGCGGAGACGATGCCAACTAGCTAGGCTGAGTTCAAGAGGCTTATTAGGGCGGGGAGGAGGTAGAGCGTCCTTACAGAAGCATTTAACGGGCCGGGCATCTTCGCCCTACTACTAGTGCACCTCGTCACGAATCACTTCGTGGAGAGGAGGGTGGGTCAGGAGCACATTAAAGACTAGGCGGGCATGATATATAAGAGACGCGCAGGAATCTTAGAGCTATCTAAGGCCATCAAGCCCATGTACCTAGCGAGTATGGATGGGGGGAGGCCTCCAGACCATCAGCTAAATCTAGAGACTGTGGTGGATTGGGACTATGAAGGGGAGGCTAGCCTAGATGATCTCCTCTATCTATTACGGCCAGTGTTGATAGAATCGCAGACGTTGTGATTGTGTYRGCTTATACGGTATCATGCGACATTACATGGACCGATACGGTGGTTAGTATAGTATAGTAATTAGGAGGACGTGACTTAATAATTAGAGTGATGAATCGACTACATTAACTCCAACGCCGGTACATGTACTAGTATCGTAAGAGTGATAGGACATGCATAGTATAAACTAAGTACTCGCCTATAAAGTATAATCTAGTGTGGGATGGCTTAGTATACCATAGTTCTTTGAAGGGTTGTTCGTTTGCGTATATAATATGTATCAACCTAATAGAGGTTCTTTATCAACTGTTGATAGTGGCGACCATATAAGGTATCGATCATAGTAGATATCTAGCTACTCATGCATGGGGTACGAAGTAGCAAGTACCTAATAAATAACACATCGTAGAGTGTAGAACATAGTCGTATGGTGCTACAAGACGCCGTAACACCTAGAACATCATGTAGCTACCTATTGCGAAGGTATTAATGGCGAGTAGTATTGACCTAGCTGCGTAAAGATACATAAATCCTTAGTGACTATGCGGCTCAAGTCTTCCCCATCGCCGCGTCTGATAGTAGTAGTGCTAGGGAGAGTTAGAGCAGAGAGAACTGGCTAACCGCCACGTTAACGCTATATAGATTGCTTTAGACTGTTATACATCAGCTAAAAGCCTTTAGCTCTGCGTAGTGACGCTAGGCTTGCTATATAGTGCTCACTACATGCCGCCGCGATCATAGAGGCGTGCATCCCGCATTAACCTATGCTACCTAGACACCACTAAAACATGTAAACGCTTGAGCCATATCTTAAACCATCACCATCTATGGGGACGTTAACTAAGATTATCATCATATAGGGCACGTGGATTAATCTTCTTACCTCTATGCCACCACTCCTATATTACCGCGGCTGGCCTCATTTCATAGCATGGGTAGGATTTACGGTCCTGTTCCCCGTCTACATCTGCTCTCGCAACTAGATATTATGCGCTCGAGTTTTAATTGAGTGGTCATACAGAGCGTCCCCATTATATGGCTCAGGAAGATAGGGACCCCATATTAGACTTGCGTGGGTAGCTGGCTGAGGATCCTGTATCTCCTGATGGATAACCTAGAGCATCTAGTCATCTAAGAGCCTCATTCGTCCCTGCTCCGTGCCTGCGATAATTATATCAAATGCTAGGCGGAGGACATGTCGCTGTGATGGAATTGATTAGATGATGGAGCGTAATCACTGCTGGTCTAATGGCTTAGTCACTATGCTGAGATCATTAACTCGCTCGGCAGCGTGGCGCTCGGCAGCGTGGCATGTACGCTGGGCAGGAGATGACGTAGACTCGTGGGCTTAGTCTAGAGGCAGAGTCCGCTCGTACTCGTCTTACGGTTCAATCTTTAGCTCATGCGGCTCCATCTGATCTTGCTAGTCTTGGTGAGGCTGCTAGGGCTATGGAGGTGGTTGGCTGCGCGGGGCGTCTAGACATGGGCGCCCACGCGTTCGCGGTGCGGGGCTGCGCTTGACAGGCTAGCGGTGAGGTTGATTTGATCACTGTCGCGGCATGGTAAGCTCTAAGGGGATGGGTGATTACTAGATGCGGTGGAGGGAGGGTAGGATGAATAGGCTCATAATGATGAAGATAGTAGGTGAGTAGATAGTAGGCGTTAGCCTAGCGTAGGTTAATGTAAGAAACTATTCTCGCTCACCGCTACTAGTAGTTTGTGAAACGCATTGGGTTAACGAAGTGATATATCACTTCTAGTAACGTTACTAAGCCACCTATCAATCGCAAATGGTATTAGTCACAAATGGTATCAGTCATAAATAGTATTAATCGTAAACGGTATTAGTCGCAAATAGTATTAGTCGCAAATAGTATTAGTCGCAAATGGTATTAGTCGCAAATGGCATCAGTCGCAAATGGCATCGGTCGCAAAGGTTTAATAGTAGCGGAAATCTATTAAGCGTAATATGCGATGGAATAGAGTAGATAGATGTAAAGTACCGTGATCYACTCTACTTTATAATACTTTACGAACCGCTAGCACCTTAAACATCAAGAGTCTAGTAGTAGAGTAGAATAAATAGATGYAAAGTACTATAATCTACTCTACTTTATAATACTTTACGAACTACTAGCACCTTAGACATCAAGAGTCTAGTAGTAGAGTAGAATAAATAGATGCAAAGCATTATAATCTACTCTACTTTAYAATACTTTACGAACCRCTAGCACTTTAGACATYAAGAGTCTAGTAGTAGAGTAGAATAAATAGATGCAAAGCATCATAATCTACTCTACTTTATAATACTTTACGAACCGCTAGCACTTTAGACATCAAGAGTCTAGTAGTAGAGTAAAGTAAATAGATGYAAAGTACTATAATCTACTCTAGTTTACAATACTTTATAAACTACTAGCACCTTAGGCATTAAGGGTCTAGTGGCTATGTAAATAGTATTAGTTGTAAAGGATATYAGTCACAGAATAAATTTACCTAGCGGCGTAAATGATAGTCGCAAAGTATAGTAGTAGAGGGATTTAATAGAGTTGAAATTTCTTAATGGCAATTTGCGATAGAATAGAGTAGATGGGTGTAAAGTACCGTAGTCTACTCTGTGTTGTAATGCTTTAAGAGCTAGTGGCATCTTAAACATTAAGTGTCTAGYGACTGTGCAAAGGATATCGGCCGCAAAGGATATTAGTGTAAAGGGTATCAATCGCAATGAGTATTACCCTAAAGGATATTAGTGCAAAGGGTATCGGTGCAAAGGGTATTAGTGCAAAGGGTATTGATGTAAAGGGTATTAGTGCAAAGGGTATTAATCACAAGGAGTATTACCGCAAAGGATATTAGTGCAAAGGGTATCAATCGCAATAAGTATTACCCTAAAGGATATTAGTGCAAAGGGTATCAGTGCAAAGGGTATTAGTGTAAAGGGTATCGATCGCAAGGAGTATTACCCTAAAGGATATTAGTGCAAAGGATATCAATCGCAAAGAGTATTACCCTAAAGGGTATTAGTGTAAAGGATATTAGTCATAAACTCCCGGCACCATTTGATAATTTGGTCCATGTTAGGATTCTTTACGTCCTAACTCTTAAGTAATTCCGCGCAGTCCCCTTCCTAGGACCGCGGCTTGTAACGGTATTTTAGAGTCTGTGCTTCATCCTTAAGAAGGGCTCACGCTTGTTCTTAAGTAGTTTAAATGCCACATAATAGATTCTTGTGTCGTTCAATCCTCTCACTCTAAACAGCCCATAGTAGCATGCTTCGCTTGAGATCCTACTAGGTTTGTCTAATAGTCACTAGCTTTAATTTATTGATCAGATGCTTTGTGAGTCCGTTCATAGATCTTTGTGGATATTTCTAAAGGCACGATGAAGGTTATTAATTGACCGAATCCTAGCTTTCTCATCCGCATGCAACCTGTACTCATGTTAATATTAGCTTTTCTATATTTAGTGTGTCCGTGAAACCATACCTTATGTGAGCTTATCCTTGGTTAAAGCTTATCCCAACGTCACTGCAGCCCTGTAGTGGCGAGGAAGTTTCAGATCCGTTCCTTAAGTATAGGACTCATCTAGGTACACTAAGCACCTGTCGATGTGTTTGTCGAATAGAGAAGTCTTTAAGAGCTCAACGCGTCCTATGTGATCTAAGACGGAAAGATCCTCATCATCGAAGAAGACTACGGCTTGAATTAATTCATCATGCATTCTTAGCTATGACTCTACGACTTGTTTGTTGTTTTGCTTGAGTATGGATGCACCATAATTAAGCATGACTCGTACTTCATGTTTTAAATTAACGATGAATGAGAGAATATGCTCAGCATCTGTTCCCTTTGTGTGTTGTAGAAGGAGCTTAACCATAGTCTCATCCTGTAGTAGGTACTGCAAAACAAGGGCGTTTATATGATTTTAACTTAGAAGGTCAAGATGCTTGACCGTTAGTGGTAGAAGGTGTAATGTGTCATTAGTTCCACTAAATCCTGTGAGTGGATAGCCCTTCTTCTCGCCAATATCCTAGCTAGAGGTGCTAAGCTTCTATGGGAATTCCTTCATGACCTTTAGGAAGATTAAGAAGGATAGGTAATAATCAATCGCCTTTTTTGAGTACTATAGTGCAGGAAACACTATGTTCAGGCATTGCTCACGATCTTTAATAGACACAGCTAATAGTTGTCGGAACACTACTAGTAGACTAGGCGCGGTTTGGAAACATTCACTATATTATATCTGTCAGCCAGTATCAAGCCACCTATCGGCTCCTTTATCCACTAAATATCTCATGACTTCAATGCCCTCACCATTTCTTTCATAGAGCTCTATTAGCTCGACACTAGTTACTCTATCATGTATATATATAGGCCTCCATGGCCACCTAGGTAGAATCAACTCAGTTCTTCTCCATGATTTACCCTACTGCTACCGCATTCTAGCTGTCACGTATTGACAGTTATGGGCCCGGTATCGCATTAGGGTAATCGGCAATTCACTATGCTCAACACTTATTAATTATTCAATCAATTTCAATCTAAATTCAACCCAAGCTATCCCAAATTACTCACAATCAATTACTCAATCAACATGGGTGCTGACGATGATTCAGGAGCGGCCACGAAGGTCATAGTTACTCTATCAACACTAAAGGACTGGCCAGAATGGTTCACCATTATCAAGCACTGAGCATACAATGGGGATATCTAGGACCAATGCAACCTAGAGATGTATATAGTGAATCTTCTAGTACTCTCTGCACTAATAGCTCCTCTAAACGATTTAACAATAATGATACAACGTGTATGGGAAAAGCAATACGCCATCTATAAGAGGAAGCTGGCAGCGACTAGGAAATTTAATAACCTGATCATAGAGACTACAGCAAAGCATCACATCTAGCTTCTTAATGATGCCCACACGGTACACCGCAAGCTCGTTATACTCAAACAGCAACTCTCTCCTATAGATTAAACGAGAGAGGCAGAACTCAAGCTTAAATTCGATCAACTCAAAACTAAACATAATAAGTCCTTGGATAACTGGCTTCTAAGCTGGATTATGATCACAAGACAGTGCAAGGCTCTCAATATGCCTAATACCGACGGCACTCGCGCTCAGCACCAGCTCATTAAAGCCATGGACGCGTATTGCCCAGCCTTTGCAGCGACTATCCAAGCCTAGATGATATAGCTTAAACAAGCAGGGAAAAAGGACACCTCACTAATAGTAGCAGAGCTAGTTGCGCAGTTCTAGAACTACTTTCGCCTCAATCCAATTGATAAAAACTCTAAACGGAACGGCACCTACGCAGCCAAAAGCAATTCCACACTAGGGATCGCTGATACGAATTAAATAGCACCATAATGCATCTATGGCTTACACTACTAGTACTCTGATTGCTTTCACTTCAACAAGGATCACCTAAAACGCAAGAAGGACTTCAAGCTAGCAGTAATTCTTCTATGATATTCAATTCGACCTAGCTATTTAACCTGAACTTTAGTGCGACAGCTAGCAAATAGTATTAATTGTAACAAAGGAAGCAAGCAAGCTCGACATCAAACTAAAACACGTTAATGTCTATCAAGCCTAGGTGAGGCAAGAAGCCACCTAAGGACGGCTACAAATCAAATGGATTCTAACAAGCCAAATGCCTATAGTTGGTATGACTAAGACACTGCCAAAATAGAAGCACCAAGCCTTTATTAAATAGCTTGGTTTGACTAATATTTCAACAATGCTATAACGAAATAGCGAGGACGCTATAGGAGTGCTTTAACAGTCGCTTATATAGGGATTGGTGGGCTCCTTCTACATACAGAAGCAGTAGTGCTGCTAGGCGCCTCACAACTCTGGTACTGATTCTCTCACCCATAAAAGACTTTCTAATAGTTATATCTCACCTTAGTTCACAATACTTCTATATTACTAACCATGGGCCAAATTGGCCTAGCTGTACATTTACATGCCTGGCGGCCACCTATGATCTAATATCATGGTCTTGATGTGGCTGCTGGGACGAAGATTTTTTTTGCTACATGCGTACGTTCGAATACTAGAGATAGCAACTTCTTTTTTGCATCTATTTTATACTTTCAAACAGCGACGACAATATCAAATTAATACAACACCACGATCCTAAGATGAGATGGACCCCTGGCCACCTCTAGAGAACTGCGGCAGGACAGCCGTTTGCTACCCCTTAGGAGATCCCACAAGCTAATTTCTAATTACTGAACACGCGTACATGGGTTCTTTAATTTCTCTAAGGTTATATTTGATTTAATTCACAAACTATCCATTCTTCCATGTAATAGTGTAGGTGTGTTATACATGATGCTTATTCATACACAAAATAACTACCTCTAAAAGGTGTAGGTGTGTTATACATGCCTGCACCTACTAACACCCCGTCTTCAAAGTTCATGGAGTAATAGACCTCCTAAACGAATCACTTCATGGCTGCCGCTGCGAAGCCTGAGTGATCTTGAGGTCTAGGCAAGTTTTTGCTACTCAGCGCGGGTTTAATTCTTGCCTGTAATAATCTTTTTGCACTTATTTTACACCCTATAAACGGATTCAACACCTAATTAAACAGGGCAACCACCGCTAACAACATTAAATCGAACATTAAAACACTAGAAAACCATATAGTCAAACACCATACAACACCATAAAACGATCATGGATTGYCTAAACGGGCAACTCACAAAAACAGGTTTCGCTTCGCTACACCTAGGGGGGTGTGTTAGCTAATACTTTAAGAGCCGCTAGCACCTTAAATATYAAGAGTCTAGTAATAGAGTAGAGTAAATAGGTGTAAAGTACCGTAATCTACTCTACTTTATAAGATTTTAAGAGCCGCTAACATCTTAAACATTAAGAGTCTAGGAATAGAATAGAGTAAATAGAT
>JGVQ01000017.1:0-16442 GCA_001007845.1 Nigrograna mackinnonii
ACGTAGTACTGCCCCCATTGTTCAACATGAATCTCACCCCGAACGTAGTACTGCCCCCATTGTTCAACATGAATCTCACCCCTTACCGTTGTAAGTTCCTGTTACACAAGCCCCCCGTTGGAACCCGAATCCCCTCTTCAACAGCATATCTCCCACCTCAATCTTTCTGCATAGTGCAGGCAGCCTTAAGACCCCAGTGTCTTTCACAGTATTCCTTTCAAACGCTCGTTGGCGAATCAGGTATCCACTATGGACAGATTGCCTCCAGGTGTAGACCTCTCCACTATCGCATTGACCCAAAATCCAAATGGAGATCCACCCAATTTCGCCAACCCACCTTCATTGGTGCCGGCGATCTTGGGTGTAGGGATATCGCTCATGGTTTTAAGTCTAATTGTTCTTACTTTGCGCCTCATCGGCAATTTCAAGCAAACCAAGAAGCTAGGCGTAGATGACTGTAAGTTTCCTACGTCTTATGACATGTCTTTCAAATAACTGCTGATACCGTATATCATAGACTTGTGCTTGCTCGGCGAAGTAGGATCCATAGCATATTGGGCAGTCATCTATTCTCGTACGACTCTCACCTTCTATACTGAAGATCTTGAACAAATGCTCATTAGCAACAGTTGCGCGCAGTGGCACTGCACGACATACTTGGGACGTTCCCATTACTATCATCACTGATTCCTTCGCCAAGGTAAATTGCATAGGCCTTTTTTTCCAAAAGAATCCTCGAAATTGATAATGCCACAGAGAGCATTCGCCCAGCAAGTCATAGCTGGACCAACATTTTGGGCGGTGAAAAGTTCCATCCTTACCCTATACATCCGCATATTCTCTAGTGTGAGATGGATGCGCATTACCTGTTACATCCTCATAGTATGCATGGGTATCTTCTACATGTCGAACATCGGCATCGCCGTGGGCTATTGTGCCCCACGCAAAGGAGAAGCATGGAGCAGTGGACAGGCATTTGCACGATGCGCCAGCTATCCTTCTAGAAGATCTGCGATTGCGATCGGAGTAGGAGGTGTGATTCTCGATCTGATTCTTTTCGTGCTGCCGTTTCCAGTAATTTCTGGATTGCAACTTACGAAGAGGAAGAAGATCGGGGTTTTCGCTGTGTTCACGGCGGCGGTGTTGTAAGTGTTCCGAGTCAGTGGTGACATGCTCATAATCGCTGACGCTGTTCAGGATCGTTGTCACCAGTAGTGTAGCATTGGCATATAGAATTCTTCCCTCAACGAACAATGACCCTTTGTGGAGTGCCAGTAACGCATTCATTGCTTCGTAGGTTTCGCTCGCTATCCTAGACGCAGCTCTCTGACCCACTTATTAGCTTCACTGAGACATTCGGCACCGTGATTGTCAGCTGCGCCCCAGCCTTATCCTCATTCTGGAAGAACATATTCACGCAGTCGAAACTTTATTCCAGCCTACGGTCAGGTCTCCTATCTCGACGAACCCGGAGCACGAGTACAGATACGACCAAACCCCCACCATTTTCGAAACAGATCCTCAGGCAGGATATCAAGTTCGAGGTCACAGAAGACGACGCGTCCAGCCAGTCTGCTCATAAGCCAACGATGAGGTACACGGCTGAGGTCAATGCGATACCAATGGATAAATTTATAACGCAGCCTTCTTTTATGACGAAATCGAGAGAGAGTATTGACTAGGGAGAAGTATGGAGCTGTCAAACGCCGTACGATCTTCCAGACAGAACGTTAAAACTTGTCAGCCAATATCAGCCACCTATCGGCTCCTTTATCCACCAAATATCACATGACTTCAATGCCCTCACCATTTCTTTCACAGAGCTCTATTAGCTCGACACTAGTTACTCTATCATGTATATATATAGGCCTCCATGGCCACCTAGGTAGAATCAACTCAGTTCTTCTCCATGATTTGCCCTACTGCTATACTTTTCTCTATTAAGTCCTATTAGCTATCTAAAGTGTATGTTGCATAAGATTGCCTATTTGAGGGGGCACCAAGTCCATGCTAGGAAAAGAACATATGAGCACGTGATATCCCGCCTGTAGCCACCGCCTTTTCAATTGCAGCCGCGACGAGGCTTCGCGAATCTTATAGCACTCCCGGTCCCTTACTTCTGTCAACACACCATCTTTTGGAATAGAATTTAAGCCTCTCGTAGGAAAACATTTAGTCAAGATGGGTCAAATCACTCCAAAGCGGATTATCCTCCGATGTCGCGAACAATTCTTCCAAGACCAGGAAACACTGGTGGAGGCGTTTTTTGAATCGCAAAATCTCTCAAACTCAGAGGGTTACGGTATACACATATGCAGCGAACCTTCTTCTCCTACCCATCTCTATCTCGTTCTCGATCTTTATTGTGAAGAGGTTCCAAATGTCGATCTTAGTGAGTTGGAACTTCAAGTATTCAAAGTCTCAAGAAATACTACATTGTATGACGTCCCTCTGAGCTATAGAACCCAACTAACCTAGACCTATCTAGTATATTCGAAGATCTAGGAGAGAATGCTAGAAAAAGGGCTTATCAACGATCGCTCACACTAGATTGGGGAGCCAACCAACCTAATCAGACGAATTAGATGGCGTTACTCCTTTACAAGGGGGACAATCTCCATCTTTATCCGTACCTTGAACGTCGCGGTTCAGGGGAAGATCCCTCAGAAACCCAGATGGGGGAAGGCATGCGATGCGGCCTCGATTGACTGCTGCTTGACAGAAGAGAATTTCTTTCCGATTTTCGTGCTTAGGATTCCGCGAGCAGGATCGGAAGGTCTCACAAGCCCCACCAACACATCGTGTTAACGGAGACTGACTTGAAAAGGAGCTAAGGTTGACCCGACTTGATGGTGGTCAATCGAAGGCGGGGCAATCGAAGGAGCAGATCTAAATTGATATGCGGAACATAGATATTCCGTTGGGCGATCCTTTTTTTTAATAGCCTTCTTTGTCGAGGTGTCCTTTGTGCTCTGGCGCTTCAATGGACCGACCGAGCCAGCAACACAGGCACATCTTTTCCATATATCATGAAACTAACAGCCAATGACAGCCTCACATGGACCAAATTCTTGCGCCGCTATATCAAAGCGCTAGGATCAAGCGCTTAACAAAAATAGACACTATGTTTAGACCTGCTCTGAATCCGATTTTCTACTTCGATTTCCAGCTTCTATCTTTGAATTCCCATAATCAGCGTCTTCGTGCACGGTGAATTGCTACTGAGAGAACGGAGTGGCATAGGATTCCCTCGTCATGACTTAGATGTATCCTCTCCAAGTTGCTAACGTCAAAGCCCTGAAGCATTATGTCATGCGCGCGGTGGCAGGTACAGTCAAATGTTTACAATGATTTTTGAATAATGCCTCTCCCGTCTCATTCCTACACGGCTCAAATCTCAAAATCGAAAATTGTGTTCCAATGACTGTAAGAGTGCGCGGTCGGAATCGAATTAAATATCCAGAAAACGGAATTCAGACTTTGGAACCTCGCAATCTCAAGTTGATCTCCATTTAAGGAGTTGGCTAGGCCCCCTTTGCCAGGCATAATCCAAAGCCCTCTGCTCTCTAACCATGTCCATAAGAAAACAACCTAACGTTATCCTAGGAGCGCGCTMAAAATTGAGACGAGCCGCGAACAACAATTATCATAAGCTATCGAAGACCCTTTACGAGAAGTTGGCTAAACTGTCTTTAGATTACGATGCTGACATATATTTCCTCGCCTATCGCAATAGCCGATTCCATGGGTTCGTGTCTACAGATGAAGCTGGTCAGCCGTGGACTCCTCCGAACCAAGAAGCTTTGGTGAGCATCCCTCTCCGACATCAAAAGTGCTAACACTGAGTGCTTCGGAGGACAAATCATATCCTCCTCCAGTAATTCGCTCGCCTGCCCATTGCCTTCAGGTCCGGCGTGGACGGGCACAAGTGGCCAGGGCCTCTCTTCCAGAAGGTTCGGATGAGTACCTGAACATCCGGACCACGCCTGATCCCCCGTTGGACATCACGTGCGGTAGTTCTTAGCCACAAGGAGGAAATGTGAAGTCACATGATGAACCTGAAGATCGTCGGATGAATTGATCAGTCAACGTTCTATATTTCCTCATTGCTTCTGCTATCGAACATGATTTTCATGTAACCTGCCGTCTTTTTGCCACAGTGTCATTTTCATGTCCAGGAAATGTCAATTCTTCTCTTGCGGGCTCTTCCTCTTCCCTGTTCAATTCGAGATTCTTGCTGCCCTCTTGTTACCTTCCCTTTCCCATTGTTGTGGCCCTCAACCTCTGCTAGACGATTCGTGACATGTCTACGCCGATTTTCTAATTCTTTAATTTGTTCCGCCTGATGCGCAAGAGTGCAGCTCAGGCTAGTCACCAACGAACCCAGCTTCTCTATCGCTCCCGGTCGGTTTATCTCTACTTCTGCCTCATCCTCGCAACATGGATTAGCGAGGAGGTACAATGGCTGAAGTCCCCTGCAGTGTGACCAGTTACATGGCCTATTAGCACATCAGCGGGTCAGGAGCTGGGTTTGGGCTCTTTAGCACCCGATCTATCACACCTGCGTGGCCATGATCGGCATTCTGGCAAGGCGATACGAGGATTTGTTTAACACTCTCCAGGGTTTGATAGGCGTCGAGAACAGCATTGCTTTGGGACCTTGAAGTCGCGTCTGAGGTCGAATGTCCCGCGTGACCGGCCCAGTTCTGGACATCCTACAGGCTGGCCCGTTTCCGGGCTCCGTTACAAGCTTCACCTATCTTCTCTCGCGTCACTTAGGATTGATAGCGTGAGAATCTCTGGATTCATCTGTGCGTTGCACACTGATCAGTTAGTTCGAGAGCAAGGCCGCGAACTCATCACAATCACGCTGGCGCTTGGCGGCAGCCGGGTTACTGGAGGTTGGGACATGGAGAAGACGCAAAATCGAACGTATGGCGGAAGGGACAGATTTTTGCCTGGCGTTGGGACGACAGCGCTTCACGCGGCTGCAGAAGCTCCTGTTTGCTATAACAATGAATCCCTGTACCCTTAGGATAATACAGCGTGACTATTGGCTCTTGCGACCTTGGCAATGGCAGGGCCCCAGCCTGCTTTGACCCCGTCAAGATTGCGGAGGAATCGACGACTCCAAGCAGCTAGTAGTTATAACTACCTGGCGGAACTCACATCGACGTTACGCCGCTTTCGTTGGTGTTCCAAGTGCCTATTGTAACGTTTTGCTGGAAGCCGTTGATCCGTAAGATCCTCTGCTGAACTGTTCGATTCATCGAAGATCCTCAACATATTGGACTCATCATCTAGTGATGACCGTGACTGCTGACTAGTAGTGTAAGCCTCTGTCTCCGATACAGCAGTGACGAAGCTAAGTGCCGGGCTGGCCTCAGCATTATCGGTTGGTGCTTCTGAGTCTGTACAAGCTGCTCTCTCATTCGCCTGTTGTATCGCATCGTCCCTCTGCCTTTTTGCCCAATCTCGCGCGTTCCTGTACGCTGCTGCTCCTTCCCGGAAGGTGCGAGCATTCCCAGTTATACCCCAAGTGTTGATTTGTGTCGTATAGTATTCGCGTTGGCCATCGGACGTGCGTTGCGCTACATGGCTTGTATACATCTTGAGTTGCCCGCCATGATAGATCGATGTAATAGTGTAGGCGTTGTCGTCATACACAGGGGCAGCAAGTGGGTATGACTGCAAGCTGAGCATACCTCTGGCTCCTAATGCGCCGTCATAACACGCTTGACGCCACGCTACTGCCAACGACCCATCCGGTCCTTTTGCTACTAAGAAAAAATTGGGCGCAGTAGGGAGGTCATGTTGTGTCGAGGGCATGATCTGGTGGCTGAGCTCTTCGCGCACATTCCGATTCAGCTGCTCGGGCCGTGCTCCATAGTAGACATCTGGGTTGCCTGGCTTCAGCGTGCCGTCGGTCAGAGGTGCAAGGTTAGAAAATGGGACTCCTCCCGAGCGGGATTTTGCATCATCAATCGTGCCTTCGAGGAAGGGAAGCACTAATTCTGATACTTGTTTTCCTTTGAGGCGTGTGCGTCCGCTGACTTAAACTTCCGAAAGTCTCCATTGGAAAAGCGGGACGGCGAGAGGGATGCCCGAGGTTCTGCTAATTGACGTTGGATATCGTCCCAATTATCTGGTTCAGCTGGCACACTGCCGTGGGGATGTTCATAGCCATCAGGGAAGATGCCATTATCAACAAGGTGCTGTTGAAAGTCGCGATCGTAGACCCCAGTGCTTTTAGTTCTCGTCGTGTTTGTGGCTCTCCTGTTGGTAAATCCCTCAGACACATGAAACAGATTGTCGGCCTGTGGTCTTTATACACCGACACCTTGGCTGCCTCTACCGCCTCGTCGCGCAATTGGACTTGGTCTTTGCACTTTGCCTCTGGGGCGGTGCAAGCCAAGGATCGCTCAAGTCGAGAAGAATAGTTCACTTCCTCCTAGATCCCACAGTACTGCATGACGGCGCGAATGGTTCTGTTACGTCGGCGGAGCTCTTCCTTAAGCGTAAGTCCTGGCTGAGCCATGACGGCGTTGACTAACTCCTGTTGTTCTAAGTCGTGACGGCTCTTTAAGCTTATAATAGTTATAACGGACATGTATTCATAATTAACTATACGAGAATAAAATCTTCAAAAGGCTCCTTTGGTTCTCGCGACTGTTGGGTGCTCCATGTTCGCGACATGTGTTGCACTAGTGGGTGTGTTTTGCCACGTTGAAGATAGCATTCTCCAATAAACCGAAATTTTCCAGCTTCCGGACGAAGCAGAAAGGGGACAACGCATCCAACAAAGGCACAGACGATATCTCCAGCACGTGCCTCTAGCGGGGCCAATCCAAGGTAATGACCAGTAGCCACATAAAATTTCCGGTTTTTGCATCGTGCCCAGATTGACTTCTGGTAAGATAAGTTGTGACGAAAATGGTCAAATGCTGCAACGTTGTCTGTCATGTCTTCCATCTCAGAAAAATCGAAATCTGCATCCATAGATATGGTGCATATGTATAGGGACTCTTGGGTGCTCTTCTTAATCTTTCCAGCATCAGACGGAAGGGATTTCAAAGCGATTTGCCGCCATTGTTCAAACACAATGCTCTGCCAGTCTAGGTTTGAGTAATCGGTAGTAATGCAACTATCACCGAGAAGTGTAATAGAAGCCAGTCTAATTCCTCTAACCTGTAGCGATGGAGCTAGTCCATTGCTATCGGGGAAGTTGATTGATACCCCTTGATACCCTGGTAAATCTTTGAACTTCAAGAATTGAGTAAACGAAGGAAGATGAATGATTTTGGCATCTCGGTAAAGCTTGCTGGAGCTATCTAGGCTAGAATCTAGATGAAAACCAAGTGTAGATTGTTGAAAAGGCAATGTCCAGTCAGGAACCCAAGAAGGGAGATCCTCAATCAATGATGTGCCTTGAACAGCAGAGAGCACTGTGAGACCGATAGTTTTGACAAGTAGCGAGGCTGTGGCGACATAAACTTGAGTGACTGATTTGGTATAGTCGACATGTATAAGATCAGCCGTTCCTCGAGGTAGTAATCCAGACAGTGCGTACACTTTGTCTCGTGGATCCGTGGCACCGCAGTAACGAGATTCACAAAGTCTTTGGAAAAGAATTGTGGCAGGGTCCTTTTGCTCATCACCCCGTACGCGTGTAAGTGAAAGAAATCGGTCGAGGACAGCATTTCCACTATGCCAATATCGGTATGCACTTTCAAACTCTCGCCATGACATTGTGCATTCACCGCAAATCACTTTTGCGTCCCTTGCAGCTTTGATTTCCTGGAGGACCCATACGCGGGTAAACCACGGATGATCGAGCAACTTTCTAATGTTTGGTCGGCCACCCAGATGATAACTAAAGGAAGCCCTTGGGTCAAATCGAAGTGAGCAGTCTAAGTCCCAAAGGCAGGACTCCACATCCGAATTTTCACCTAGGTAAATGGCGACGCCATAGGCGTAGGAGTAGATATACCGCATCATTTGGACTTGGGAACCACGTTCCATCTCATCCATTTGATTGATACAGAGCGGATCGATCCAGACGAGAGAAGACAACAAGTAGTTTTATGTATCAGTCAACAGAATGGTATCTAGATATTGAGTAGAGTTATTAAAAATATCGTGGAAAAAAGATTGTGTTCAATGGAGGGATCACTATAGAGTAGAAGAGAAGAAGAGCACGAGAGGAGAATATAGAGGGAAAAAAAAGAAAAGAAAAAAAAGTGGGAAATGGTCACTACGAGGGTCGAACTCGCGACCTTGGCGTTATTAGCACCACCTATTATTCATCATCAGATCTTGAATCAGGATGTATCAGCAAGTTGTTCAACTTACGCTCTAAACCAACTGAGCTAAGCGACCTAATAAATGTCTATAGAATTTTTGCCGCACTTTACAGTATATAGCCTAGATATTTACCGCATAGGAGCCCGAGTTGCGGTAATTTCCAGACCTAAGAATTATTTACCGAGACTACTTAGTACTAACAAACCAATCAAGTAGCTTTCTCAGCCCTACTCCCCCTCCTCAAGATTGAGCTAGTAATTAGCCGCGTGCCTTTGTTCCGTAGCAATTCTGACGCGCTTAGTCAACCTTTTGAAGGACTATAAAGGAACTTCCGCCCTCTATAACTCAACAACTTTTGAACTAATTTTTTCTATCGTTACTTTACTTAATATTACTGATGCTACAAAGCCACTATAGTACGAACACACACTCTATTAATATATGCGGAGAGCCTAATGCTCCTCTTATATTTGCCTGCGCTAGAAGAGAATACGGTAGCTATGACATAGACGATGACACTGAAGATGATGCACTATCGTTAGCTAAATCATTCAAACCTAGCTAATACAATCACGTCTCTTCCTCCTATTTTCCTCACAGGTCGACATGCCCATGTTTTAAGTGTTGCAGGTGCTGTTGAGACCATGGATTGGATACTGTCGTGACTGTGTCGAAGTGGACAAAGGCCACTAGGCCGCGGGATGCCGCTCTGGGTGAGTCTTTTCTTAGCGCGTGCCCGGGCCAGTAGGGCGGGGCTTTTGAAATTCTAACAAATGCCCCGCACTACTCGCCGTAGCTTACATATATGATATTCTCAATCTAAATACCAATTCAAGTATCCATCGGTCGCTTAGCTCAGTTGGTTTAGAGCGTAAGTTGAACAACTTGCTGATACATCCTAATTCAAGATCTGATGATGAATAATAGGTGGTGCTAATAACGCCAAGGTCGCGAGTTCGACCCTCGTAGTGACCATCTAATCAATCTTTTTTTTTCCTTTTTTTTTCCTTTTTTTTCCTTTTTTTTTCCTTTCGGCCACCTAAAGTCATCATCATAGCAGCTAAGCGGCTACAGTCTTGCTTACACGCTACTAGAAATCGAGCTGCTAGGTAGCGCTGCACAACCTCCGTAGTTTGGGAGTACTCGAAGTTAATTCTATAATCCTATGAGAGTTTTATTTAGTGTAAGTCGTTTAGCTTCCTATTATTAGAGGATTTCCGTAACCCATTAAGAAAGCTAATAATATCATTATATAGAGCATGTTCTAGCACATGCTTAGTAATCTCTATTATAAGATAGTTCAAGAACATAAGGGTTCTGTAAACATGCGGAATAACATTAGGATCATAGAGGCGTGGAGTAGATACTAAAGAATGTAGATAGATATACGCGCGTCTATGTTCGCGTAGAGCTTTAACTAGGGACCTCCTCTATGTTAAGACCTAATACTTGAAGAAGAATCAAGTATATGAAGTAATTGATTGTTGATTGTCAAAAAAGGAGGGGCCGCGAGAGGCAGGCCCAAGTTATACTGGTTGACTAGTTACATAAGCAAACAATGCCTTCGCTAGCAATAGCCCAATCCGCCAGTGGCGGTTGCCACCTTCAACAGTCCCCTCAATCGACACTGGGGATACTTGGCGTGGTGTTGAATTTGATAGTAATGTGTCCCCTGAAACAATATCAACCTTAATAGTCTCCAACTGCCATTTGCGGATGGGCGCTTCACACAGAAGACGCCATCAGCAGTCTCCTTCCAAATCATTGCCCCAATGGAGAGCCTCATCAATACCCTTGATGCGAGCCATAAGCGACTCAACTGCAGGCCGAGGAAGGGCCTTAGTGCAGATATCTGCCAGATTATCCGCAGACGGCACATGCTGGATAGCGTACTCGCCTTCGAGGTATCGTTCACGTACAAAATGGTAGTGGACGGCGATATGCTTGGAACGGTGGTTGATACGCACTTCGCGGACGAGAGACATGCATGGTTCATTGTCGAGAAGGAGAAGACACTTCAAATCGTCCGCAGGTCGCTTTAACAATTCTGCCATAGCTCTGCGGGTCCACACCAGATGACTGGCGGCATAAGAAGCAGCCATATATTCGGCTTCACAAGTGCTCCGCGCGACGCAGCTTTGTCGCTTTGAGGACCACGCAACTGTCGATCCATTGATTTTGAGTACATAGCCGGAGAATGACTTGGCAGTGTCAGGATCCGAGGCGTATGAGGCGTCAGCGTGCATGACAATTTGGACATCGTCAGAAACGGAATTAGATTGCATAGTAATAGTGGAATCGTAACTACCACGCAGGTAGCGGAGTGTTTGGTACGCGAATCGCAGATGCAAATCGGAAGGATTGGCGTTGTAGGTTCCCAGCATACTAGATGGATATGCTAGGTCAACACGGCTCACAGAATTGAGGAAGTTGATGGAGCCGACGATGGATTGATGCATGTGTTGTCTTTTCGGGTCAACCGGCTCGTCAGCGGGAGTCCGCGGTGGGAAGACGGCATCCAAAGGTGTCTTCCGCGGATTGCAGCGATCCATTCCATATCGACGAAGGACAGCATTGGCGTAGGTTCGCTGATGGAGGTAAATGCTGCCGTCATCGCCATAGTCGATTTCGAGACCTAACAGGAGTTTAGGACGACCGAGATCTTTGAACCTGAAGCGTCTGCTGGCAGCGGACATGAAAGCGGATATTCGATCCGCGGTTCCTGTCATCAGGATGTCGTCCACATAGATCCCAAGAATGATTCGGTCTGCGATGAATACACAGGGATCAAAGGTAGCCTGTGCAAAACCTTGTTCTCTCAGCCACTGGCTGAGGAGAGAGTACCACTCGCGACCAGACTGTTTGAGTCCGTACAGTGACTTGATCAGACGAAGAACCTGACCAGGTGTACCGATGCCTGGCGGGCAGCGAGCATAGATGGTATGTGAAAGATGACCATTAAGATAGGCGGCGTCGAAATCCATTTGGCGGAGAGGCCACTTGAGGATAACCGACGTAATCAGGATCAGCCTCAGGCTGTCGTAACGGACTACAAGTGAGTAGGTCTCTGCATAGTCAATGCCAGGTCTCTGTGAGAAGCCCTGAGCCACAATGCGAGCCTTTCGTTTCACGATATTTCCATATTCGTCACGTTTGATATCGAAGACCCAACGGGTACCGACAAGTTTCGCCTTTGGCGGTTTAGTTTCTCGCAGTACCCTCCCAACATGTGTACATGCACGCAGAGATGAATACCCTGCCAGACGTTACTATGATATGTCACCAGGTATAACAGTATTGGCACTGTGCTTCCGTACTATCTACACGGACACTGTCACAACTCCACGACTTGCGCGTGAGTAGGAATCCGCTGCACTGACCTACCATGCAACGTGATTGTGCTTAGTCTTGAGTTCGTTTTCAGAAGTTCAGCAAACCGAAGCGAACCTTTGTTGAGGATATAGAAGAGAATGTATTCTGTGGTGAGGCTACTGGCTATATATGACTAATCATACAAAGGAAAGAACCAACCACTGCTAAGGATAGCTACTACTTCAACAACCTTATCTACAATTTTCTGCCAGGCCCAACATACTCAAAATTAAAGAATTCGATTCTCACCATAGCACATCTATTATCATCGATCGTTGTTCTCAGTCTTCTTATAACCACCCGTGTGCTTGCTGGAAGTCGTGCCTGGGAATCTTCCATCGTCTATACCCATTCTAGCTATGCTGGACTACATGGTGATCTGTTTGAGTACGAGAATGACATCCAGGCCATTGGCAAAAACATTACGAACCCCTCATCAGCGCTCAAAAAGCGTTATGTGACTATCAACCCAGGTACGGCCGATTCTGACGATCGCCTGTGGCCAAATGGCAAGATTCAATACTGCTTCGCAACTCCTGCCACTAAGGAGCTCTTCTTCGCTGATTTAGTTGAGGCGCGAAAGATTTGGGAGAACGCTGGACTTGGTGCTGGCTTTGATTGGGTAGAGAAAGACAATTCCTTGTACGTCCACGACGGAGACGAGATGGCGCATCGGCCTGTTTCTTCTGGCTAATTGGTATATTTTAGTTGCGGAAATCCAGCCAACAGACCGAACTTCCTCAAAATTGTTGAGGATAATGGATTGTCATGTACGACTGGTATACCCCCTTTGAACAAGATGAGCGGCGATGTAGAGAGTAGAGGTCCTCTGATGAGATTGTCTGCCAATCTCAATGTCGGGAAACGAAGTCTAGTGGCTAACTTCGCCCACCTAATGGGTGTGAGTACGTTCCACATAAACTTGAGACGCACACTGATGGTAAAGTAGCATGCCTGGGGCCTCCATCATGAACACCAAAACCCAGCTTGGTGGTCGTCTGAGTACGCTGCAGCTGATGGGAAGGTGTTTAGTTCTACAAACTTTAAGTGCGAGCAACTCGCTGACTACGCCAGCGTATCGATGAGACTGACCCCCGAGGATATGAAGAAGGCTTGTACATCAAGAGTGTTCGCGAAGGCTAACCAGTTCAGTGCAGCCGAGTACCTTCCTTTCACAGACTCTACCGCGTATCGGGCAAGCAGTACAGCTACTGAACCGGACTGGGACTCGATTATGATTTATGACGTGACTATGGGAACAGCATTGACTAAGCCAAATGGCGATCCAATCAAACAAGTCCTTGCACCTAGTCCAAAGGATGTAGAAGGACTGAAGAAGCTTTATGGTGTTTCCGTCGAATCTCGCTTCAATCCGCTTGGGAGCAAGTCAAACCCCAAGAAGAACAAATTCGATGAGATCCGAAAGAAGGAAAGAGATAGTGGATGCGGTGTGATACCCCCTGATGACCCGACTGGTGATGTCGAATGCAAGCCAAAAGCATGTGGCGCCAACGCTTGTTCGATAAAATCGATCCAGAGGTCTCCAAACAACGATTCTACATCCAGGACGCCTCGTGCCATCCCAACTACAGCCGATCCTACTTGGGGATTCTTGAACAAGCCGACAAAAAATGGGCTCGATGCGTTTACTAAGGATTTCTTTAACCCCGAACTCCCTATCAAAGAACCTTTCTTGGTAGACTTATCAAATACAGGAGATGATTATGCCTCCACAGCTATATTTCAGGAATTCAGGAACGGTCCGTTCTTCGCCGGAGTCATGGGTCTGTTTGGTTGCACATCTGTGCTGGTGACGTCGCAATGTGGAATGTACATGGTATGGTCATACTTACCAGCAAAACCTGTCGTAGCTGACAGTCGCCAGTCGCATCACTGGGAACTTTGGTGGAAGCAACTGAAGTCTGACGAGAAGAAGTTCGATGAAATGATTATAGATCCGTTAGTGAAGGGCGACGTAGACAACCCTTCCTTCCTTGGCTTCCCACAGATCACTCCCAGGGATTGCTTCACAAAGGAGAAGAACGTCAAGGTATGGCTCTAACATCAAGTTCATGTGCACGTGCTGAACATGCAATGAAGGTCACTATATTCGCTCCCGCTTTCGTGGCTGGTACAACGGCAAAGTACATAGACCGCAAAGCGAAGCTCATTACGGCTGTCTCCACAGCACTGGGACTTGCAGAGTCTGAAATTGTCACTCAGTTGTATGATGCTAAAGAAGAGGACAACTGGGCCAATAAAGAGTATACAAAGCCGAACGTTGACACGGCAAATGGCAAGGTCTTTCTAACTTACAATCCTGATATCTTCAAAGATGGGAAGAAGGCAGCTTATCAAGTCTGGGCCGGTGCCCAGGTGAACAACGTAGATGGGAATACAAGAAAGCAGCTTAATAAGGACATCAACACGCCAATGATGTCGGTAAGACTAATCAAAATTTCGCATAGTTTATCCCAGATTACATACTAATAGTAATCTTACAGGACCAATGGACGCCAAACTTTGCGTCTTCGATAAAGCAAGCGCTACTAAGGGTCTTTGGCTTAGTATAGGCTCGAGTTATAGTATACTATAAGAGTTTTAGGGTACTATATTACCCTAGAGTAGATAATTTAGAGGATGACTGTAACGGGCTAGTCACATGATCTCAACCAAGTGGTAGGTGTTGACGAATACATTGAGGTCGCGGGTAGGAGTACCGCCTCCCAAGCTCTAGCATGTTGGTAGTCATGACATTATCAAGGCTGCGACAAATTTCTTCCTATGCATCTTCCGCCTTCCGTGAGAGCTTGTTCCCTCGCAGTGTTCGATACACATAAGCCCAGCGTATACCGTTGAGCTGCTGGGTTATCCACCTTATTTCTATCCGGATTCGATACTAATCTAGATCGGGATATGATCTAGACTAGGGTTCCTAAATGCGCGATAGAAGCATCCTATTAGCGTCGCGTGGAAAGTAAGAGGTTGCGGTGCAGGCGGCGAGGATATCCTACTTCGAATGGCAGTTGAGGCGTCGTCACTCCTTACTATCCAGCTTTGCCGCCACTAGCTTCATAGCCTCCAACGCCGCCTTTTTAAAATTATATAACCCTAGATCCTCCTCTACCTACGTCTTATACCTCTTATTATACTCTCTAAACTATACTTCTAACTCTTTAATTAGTAATTCTCTTATCTAATTAAGTAGCTTTAAGTTAGTACTCTTTTTAAAGAAGAGTTCTATAATAGAGAAGTTCTACTTTAGTTATATATAGTTATAGCTTACTAAGTTAATAATAGTATAGTAAAGAGAGTAGCTTAGTCTAGAGTTTATTAAGCTAGTAATTTTATTAGAGTCTTTACTAGAGGCTAAAGCTACGCGTATAGTAGAAAAGTAGATAGAAAAAAAGTTATTTAAGATAGTAAAATAGTAGAGAAAGATATTTATCTTATAATAGTATAAAAGAAAGAAAGTAACTCTATAAGCTATTTTAGAGATAAAAGATTACTACTAGACGCGTAGACTTTATAAAAGTCTATCTTTAAAATAACTTAGAAGCTTTAAGTTTCTAATATAACTTTAGATATAGAGTAAAGTTATATTCTTCTAACTATATAACTCTAGTTATATAGCTCTATAGCCTAGAGTAGATAGAGGCCTAGAAGATTTTTAGACCTAAAATAGCTATACTTTAGCCTACTCTTAAATAAATAGAGTAGCTAAAAAGCTATTTCTACTTACTACTTTAATATATTTATTAATATCTACTACCTACTTAATATTATATAACTAGTCTATTATAAGTCTAGAATCTATTCTAAAAAGAATTAGATTTTTATAGATTTAATACTACTAGATTTAGAATAGAATTAGTAGAAAAAGTAAAATAATTAATAACTTTATTAGATATATCTATAAGTTCTTAGAAATTATTAATACTATTACTAAATATTAGAAGCTTATACTAAGAATAGATCTTACTATAATTTAAAAAATTACTTATAATAAAGCTATTTAGTACTAAACTAGATAAATATCTAGTAACTATTATATATTACTCTATCTATCTTTAGCTTTAGCTTTTATAAACTTTATAATAACTTCTCTCTCTTTTATAATCTATATATATATATTAGCTCTAGTTTATAGCTTATAGATATTTAACGTATCTCTCTACTAGTATAAAAGTTATTATAGAAAACTCTAAAAAGTAAAGAGAGATAGATAGAGCTTTATATAAGTTACTTATATTATATACTAGTATTTTCTCTTAGAGCTCTTAATATATCTATCTATTATATACTTTTTCTCTTAATATAGAGAGTAATAGCTATAAAGTTCTTTATAAAGCGTGTTCTAGTCTACTAATCTACTTAGTATAAGATATAGCTATAAAGCTTATATCTAGACTTATAGTAATAAGCTCTATTATTTTATCTATACTAATTAAGTATAACGTAAAGCACTACTAAGCTAGATATACTACTAAGCTAGACACTTTTTCTTAGTATAGTAACTTTTTTATACGTAATACTATGTCTTAATAACATGAAGCTAATCTATCTAATTAAGAAAATAGAATTAAACTTACTCTTTAAGCCTATACTTTAGGCTAATTTTAAAGCGTGTAACGCGCTATAGTAGCTTTTAACGTATAACATTAACACGTTACTAACTAGCTTTATAGAATTACTTTTTAACTTTAAACTTAACTAAATTATATAAAACTTATAGTAACTAAAGAGTAGATAATTATATAATATAT